>CM045763.1:58700443-59142104 GCA_025200525.1 Camellia lanceoleosa
GAATTATGAAAGATTGTGGGTCGGATCATACATGCAAGCATGTTTTTGTTGAGTTTCATGAGAATGAGCACCATTTGCATCATTTGAAATAAAAATGAAGTCAAAATTGGCATGCATGTTTGATTATTAAAGATATGGAGCTTATTTGAGGTTTAAAAGCATGAGCCAAGATTAATTTTGAAGAATTGGACCATGATTTTGGATGGTTGGCCTCATGTTGTTTACATCCACGTGCTATATAATGTATTTGCATGTTTTGGACCGAAATCATGAGCTTTGGAACCTTTGAATGTTGAATTTGAGCTCAAGAACAAGTTCTGGAAAATCCAGAATTCTTGAAGTCCGCTCAAGCGGGGGAACCGCCACTCGAGCGTAAAATACAAGCTCCCAGAATATTTTGCAGACATGATGTCTGCTCGAGCGCAGAAGTTCACACTCGAGTGGGCAGCTATGTAGACTGACCTTCAGCTCGAGCATCCGAGTTCGCGCTCGAGCGTAAAAATGATGTAACCAGAACTTTTGTAGACCTCATGGGTCCGCTCGAGCAGGGAAGTCCACGCTTGAGCGGGGACCCCTGTTTCTGAAATTTTGTAAATGCGTTCTGTGTTTCGTTTTCCGTTCTCTTTCACTTCTAAGCACTCTTAGGCATGCATTGAGTATTATGAATGAATTAAAAGGATAAGAAAGAAGCCTAAAGAGGAATATGTGACTTAAGAACGGATTGAATTGTTTGTGACCCATTGTGTTCATGGAATGTGTAGGGTCGAGCTCCAGGGCAAATCATCCAGCCGATCACTGTGAGTAATATCTTAATAAAGATATTTGAAACATGTTGTTTGTCCAATTGCTTACTTCTATATAAGTCTTATAAGTTCGTTAATTTGAATGGTGGACAATGTTTGCTATGCCAAATGAATGGGCCAGAAAAAAGTCTGATATGAATGATAGAATGAATGGGCCAGAGGCCAGTTCGACATTTTGGAAAGAATGAATGGGCCGAAGGCCAGTTTGACATTAATGAAATAATGAATAGGCCAAAGGCCAATTTGACATGAATGAAAGAATGAATGGGCCAGAGGCCGTATGACATGTTTGACACGAATGAATTGGGCCCGAGGCCGTATGATGTGTTTTGAACCGCAGTCACTTGACCGATATTTATGTATGTGCTAGATAGAAATACGAATTGGGCCCAAGGCCGTTTGAAGCACGTTGTTCTAAATATCGTTGTGTAACTTCTCCATTTGATATTATTCACTGGGCTTCTGCTCACACTCATTCATGTGTTTTTAGGTGAGCCAAGAGAGGTCCAAACCCATCCTCAGTGAAGTTTGTGTGGAACAACCAAGGTTTTGAAGAGTCAGCCCTTACGTCTCACGCATGAGACTCGTCTTCACCCTTTTGCTATCTTGTTTTATTTTGTCATGTCGGCGAGGACTTTGGTTGATGATTGTATATAGTTTGATTGGTTGACCTAGACTTGAATGATCTTGTCTGTACAGAACCTTATGTTACTGCATATTTTGATGTGAGTTATTAATATGTATATGTATGGTTTGTTATAATGTGCCATGTAAGCACAACTCTATGGACAAAGTTCTAAATTTTGCTTCCGTTTGGCCCCTTCACTCTAATGAGTTAGGTCTGGTTTGGTTTGAGGCCATAGGTAATCTCAGGATTACTGGCCGGTTATGTCCTTAACCCATGGGGGCGGGTTCAAGTCATGACACCATCCTTATGCCATTTTCTTGTACTGGGCCAAATCTACCAATTTGCATGGCTTCACTGTTAAGTAATGAGGCATTTTGACTTTCTATAGGCCTCAAAATAGGTTCATACCAAGACTGAGGTGATGATCTTTCATAGTTTTGATTACTAGTTTGACCATTAAAATGTCCATTAATTTGCATAGGCTGTTTATCTCTAGCCAATCTTTGCTGAGGGACATTTGAAATTTCCTCCATGTGTCTTGTGTTTGTTGGTTGGTGGGTATTCTTTCGATCCAAAAATGATGTTGCCCACCTTTCAATTGTGTTCATTAACTGCTGTCCCATAACATCTACTAGGCCACCCCATGAATTTATTGGCTGAGTAGATGGAACAGTGCATGGTCTAATTCCTTGGCCTCGTCTAATATTATGAACATGTGGTACTTGTTCTGAAGTGCTGGTCTGTTCGACCACAGGTTCTGATAAAATGTATGTTTTCACAAGATGTGTTATCACATTATCCTCTAGATTAGACATTTCTACCTCTCCTTCCATGCCTTCTTCTAAGCGTTCATTTTCTCGTCTCGTACGTCTAGCCATTTCAATTAGTCCCACTGGGCATGCCAAAAATATATGTTGGCTTTTTTGGCTTTCAAAGGTTATTTTTGTAATTGTGAGCGTGCCAGCAAGGATCAATCAGTCCTTACAGAATATTAATTGCCAACCAATTATCAGACGATTGTGTTTTAGTTCTTTCAGCCTCAATGAAGAGGACTTTTACTGGTGACTTTGCTTAGGAGAATTAACTGACAATGATTAAATAAAGAACAATTGCAGCGTTTCATTAAGTAAAAATGAAAGACTTACAATGATCCAATTCAGCCTCGTAGAGGTTTACAGCAACAATCTACTCGAAACTACTCCTATGAACGAAGTGCAGTGCAGGAATTTGAAGTACAAAAATGTAAAGAACAAGAAATGTAAAAACTGGAAAGAAAATAAAGTAGAATAAAACTGGTTTTATGGATCTGAGTCTGGGGCTTTTTCTGGGGCCTTCTCTATTATTTATACTTCTCAAGGATAACCATCAAACTGCACTTCTAACCGTCGAACCGCTCCTCCATGATCTCTGATCATGTTGCCTTATAGTTAGCTCCACTATGCCAATACCTGCAGCTAGGCTTCCCTCCTGATTTTGAATTTAAATGTGAGTAACCGTTGAAGCCACATCACTTTGCATCTCTTTGTTGATCCAGTACTACGCAGATCTTATGAAAACCAATACTAACTGCCACGTGTACGATCATGATCGAAGGTTTGAATTGTTTTCCCGTATTACCCTCAGCCTACCACGTGTTGAACTGTGATTGGCCTGTACAAAATATGTAGCCAACATATGTCAATCAATTTATCCCAGCAAATCTAGACAAGGCCTCGCCAAAGAGGATGGTTGTCCAAGCGAGCAAAGATCGATGGCAAATAGAAGAGAAGAAGAGCTTTGCCGAATAAGCAGGTTCAATGTAAGAATTAACAATTTGTTTCATCGGCAATATTAATACAGATCCCACCTATGAGACAAAGACAAATCCATTCAAGGTTAAGCACCATCAATTATATAAAATAGATAAACAAACAAATTGTTTTAATTCATTGCTCAAAAATTCTAAAAGGGGAGTTCATATATTAGGGCTTGTTAGTTGAGGGCAAGTGTGTTGGTGCAGCGGTAAGGTTATTCGACTACAAACTGGGTGTTTTGGATTCAAACTCTTCATATTTGCTTCATTGCAATCTGGGCTTCATAGGTTCAATTCAAACCACAAAAACAACCTCCCCTCATGCACAAGAACTATTGTGTGTTAGTGTAGGCACATGCTAATTACTTTGTATGGTTTAGTGGGTTCATTATTCCTTAGTCCTATATGACCCATCTATTATCTTTTGCAATTTTTAATTTTTCGAGAGTATCATGCGTATAGATTACATGATATTTTAGGATTACCTAGTAATAGCGTTCCGATTCGGTGTGGTTATGCTAAAAAAAAAAAAAAGGCAAGTCAAGTCATATTTGCTACATAATACACAAAATATGTAATAATTTTTTTAAAAGTATCAACAATGTTTGTTTAAAAAATAAAGGAAAAAATTTCATGAAAATTTCTAATTTTTAGGTTGTGTTTAGATTACAGATTTGAGTTGAAATTTGGGAAGGAAAAAGTAGATGAAATATGAATAAAATATACTTATATTTCACTAAAATTTTTCTTTTTTCTTTTTGAATCTCTACTCAAAATTTATGATCCAAACACAGTCTTAATAATATAATTAGAAAAGTTGAAAAATAGATGTTGAGGACCTAACCTTCCAAAATGAAGTCATGGGGGTTGAAACTCCTTCCCCTTAACCTATAATAAACATTTAGACGAAACAAAATGATAAATATCAAAATAAACTTACAGATATGAAATATAGAACAAACAACCACATATATAAAATTGTATCATATGGATGAAACAAGATTAATATCATACCTTTTCAATGAGTATTTCTCTTCAATGTGTTTTTTATTCTATTTGGAATCGTTGATATTGGATTGCACCGAAAGATGCTAAGTTCCTTCAGTCTTGGCATTCCTCCTTCCTCAACTATAAACTCCTCTAGATTTACCAATTGATCAATTTTCAATAATTTGAATTGAGGAAAGTTACAACCAGGTTCTCTAGGGCAAACCATCTTGTTCCCCCAGTATGAATGGGAGAATAATTTTAGGATCTTTAGTTTAGGGAGTTTCTTTAGGGTCTCCATTGGGTCTTTTTTTAAGCTAGTGCCAACAAGGGTAAGTTTGGTAAGGTTTGGGGGAAGTTTATCATGTTGGGGCAACTCAGTTACAATCAGGTAATACAGATTCATACTAAGAAGATTCTTGTATCGAGATAAATTCCCTATACTTAATATCTCACTTGTGACGTTCCACAATCGCAACTTCCCAAGCTTGGTTAGTATAAGTGTTGGGTCTAATAATACCTCAATGATATGCTCAGACGAAATACTAAATCGCAAGTTTCTCAAATTGGCAAGTTTGTGCAAAAACCTGAAATCGCACACCATTTTTTCTCTCAACCCATATAGGGTTTGGAGATTTGGTAAACAAATTTCCATTGGATGAAATCTATCCGACCACAGAATGAGGGAACCTTCTCGCAGAATTTAGGTAAAAGGATGTCTTAGTGGCTTCATAGTCCAAATAACATTAGGAAGGATGACACCATGATTGCATTCTCAAATATCAAATGTTAGCAAACCTTTCAGATTGCTTGTGGTGTGAGGAATTTCTAGATACTCAAACTTCTTATACCCTGTGAATCCCAATCCAAGGTAATACAAGTTCTTAAAATTGTCAACATCATTAGGAAGAGTCGTTGGAAAATAATCACACTTAACACTTAGAACTCGAAGAAATTCAAAGTCTCGAAGAAAATTCTTAATCATTTTCCTTCGTACATTTCTTAGATCTCCACTAAAACATAGCATAGCACGAAGCTTTGGAGTTGGATAATTCAAAGAAATGTAGTCACTGAAATTACTACCATGAGTTGTGACTCTACGTACTCCCATACCAAGATTAGAGGTGCTTACATCATTTTGAGTTATCTCCTTGGCCTCCCGAATGCAAAGATTGTGCAAAATATCATGAATGCGACAACTACTAACCTTTCCATTAAACCTCCTTCGAATAACTTGAATCAAATTCCACACAATCAAGTGATTTAGATAATCATCCCCCACATCCTTAACCTCTCGCACTCCACTACCTCCTATAAATCCCTTGGCTACCCATAAATTAATTAATTCGAATGCAGAAATTTCATGGCCCTCCGGAAAAAGTCCGAAGTACTGAAAGCATGGTTTCAAATTTGTAGGCAAGTCTTTGTAACTCAATGCAAAGATTTCTGAGCATTGGTCTTGATCTTGCCCCATGCCCTTGAGTATCCCCTTCCATGCGTTTTCCGATCTCTCTCTTAATAACAACAATCCTGCTGCTAGTACAATTGCCAGTGGTACACCACCGCCATCTTTGTAATATTTGCTCACCAATATTCTCCAACTGAGGAGGATCACTTGTTTCATTAATATCTTGTAGATCAACCATAACCATTTTAAAGAAGAGTTTTCTGTTGTTTTCTACATTATGGTCACAACTCATGTAGAGAGCTCTTCCCGCCGATATGGGAACCCACATCTCTATTTTGAGAAGTGAGAATTATTATACTACCATTCTCAGTATTTGTAGGGATGACATTTTTTTATAGCATCCCATGTTGCAGTGTGCCATATATCATCAAGAACTATTACATACCTATGTTGGCTTAGAAATGTGAACAAATTGACCTCAACGATCTCTTCCCACTTGTCTTTCTCCAAGCCCATTTGTCATGCAATGTCTCGTAAAAGTACTTTTATATTTGGTTGCTGAGAAACATAAATCCATGCAGAATGTTCAAAACTATGTTAAACTGACTTGAAGACTTTCTTAGCGTGAGTTGTTTTGCCCAAGCCTGGCATGCCAATAATTGAGATCACACGACATTGTAATTCAGTATCGAGCATTTTTGCCACCAAATTTTCAATGTGCTTCTCAAAACCAACAACATTTGGTTCATCAATATGGGGAAAAGATCATCTTCCATCCCACACATCTCTTCCACCACTACGACTCGATTCATTGATGCCATAAGTTTGTCTGACACGATTGATATCCTCAAGTCTTCTTTTGATCTCTTCAATCTCCACAGCAAAGTTACGAGCATCATACCCCTAGCAGACGATGCAAGTGGCACTCTTGAGACAACCCAAAAACCACTTCCTTCTGTGTAATGCTATCCAAGGAAAGTATTTCTGCATAATGTCCTCCACATCACAAGCAAGATCTCGAATATCAATCACCAGGTTGGCCACTCCTCTACTTCTCCCTTATTTGGCTTCCGCATCCTCTAAGTAGGCTTAAACATGCCTCATCTCACGTTCAATCCAAACAATGTCTTCTCGCAAGCCAGACAAGTGAGAACCTTTTTTGAAAATTAGATTGCTAAGTACGCCGACCGTTTGTCTGAAGACTGCAGCAGCTCTTGCGAGAGCAATCTCTGGCATCTTTGCTTTTGTGGCTACAAATTACAAATGAGAAGTTTTTACAGAACAGAAAAAAATAAATAAAAAAATAAACTCTCTCACCATATCTCCAATCCTTCATAAATTCCTATATCAACTTTGAATTTGATAAATAAAAAGTTAAAGTGGGCTCCAATCAAATTTGTATCAAATCAATAAAGAGCCAAATTTTTACCAAATTAAGGTTGAACCAAATCATTCACCAAATTTCCTACACTCATATTTTACTCAAATTTGTTGAAATTTTAAAAAAGAGTAATCATTGGAGGTGATTTTCTTTCATAAAAAAATGGTTAAAGGAGGTTTTCAAGATAAATTTGAAAATTTTAAAAAAAGATTTGATGAGAAAAGAGAGTAAGGATTGGGGTTTTGCATACCAAATCAACAACAACAACAAAAAAACAAAAACAAAAACAAAAACAAAAACTTTGAAGAAAAAACACACAGAAGAAATGGAACAAAAGGGAACCCACAATCACATATTTGTATAAATTTCAACACAACCAACATAAAGAAAGTTGACATATTGATTGCTGAGTACACCCACAGTTTGTCTGAGAACTGTAGTAGCTCCAGCAAGAGCAATTTCTGCATCTCAGCTTTGGTAGCTACAAATTACTGATTGAGAAGTTCTAACAGAACAGCCAAAATAAATAAACTCAGGAATCCATTTCCATTCCTATGTTTGGTCGGCCAAAAAAAATGATCCTTCACCATGAGCATCTCTAATCCTTTGCCTCTCTTTAATTTGATGAAAAAGTGTTCAAAAATCATCTCTAATTTCATCAAATCAAGGGAGTCATTTTTTTTTCTTTAAATTGAGAACTCATCAAATTTAAATTTGATAAATTTTTTTTAAAAAAGATGAAGCATTGGAGATGATTTTTTTTCCCATCAAATTTGATGAAAAGTGAAATTCGAGATGAGAAGGGAATTTTTAAAAATATTTTGATGAAAGGATTGTAGTAGTTTATATGAAATCAAAGTTTTTACTCAAATTTGGAATCAAATTAGATGAAAAAATTGGTGAAAGATTGGAGATGGTATCAAATTCAAATATGATGAATAAAAAGTTAAAGTGAGCTCCAATCATTTTATTAAACTTGTATCAAATCAAAAAAGAGGCAAATTTTTCACTAAATCAAGGTTGAACCAAATCTTTCAATAAATTTTTGGCAGTCCTGCTTTACTTATGACATAGGTGGGCCCATAGGGGCTTTTGGCCCAGCACTTAAAACCCAACATCCTTGGAAACCAACATTGCACCAAGAACCAATGACATCTAAACACTTGTCAAGAGAAGAACCAGCCACATAAGCAGACAAAGATCCTGCAGAGTTATTGCATCACACATTAACCATTAATGAGCTTCCCTGTAGCATTTATTATGATAACCCCTTTACAACGGAACAGAGCGGCCTCACCATGAACAAGGCAAGCTAGAACATAGACTTTCGGCCAACATGATAGGTTAGAGTGGACAAGGAAATGATGAACAAAGGATATAACCAGGTATCTAAGACAAAAAGAAGGTTAAGTTCGTTATCACCATCCTATCTCTATTTTTCGTTGATCTCTCTTCTCTAACTTGCTCGTCGGAGGGTTCGCTAGGGGACTCCTATTCCCCGTTGGACTCTTGTGCAGGTTTCTTAGTGGGCCCAGTGATTGGATAGTAGTGTGGGAGGCCTAGATCAACTCGACCCGTTCTTCTGGGACCAATAGTATCATCAGTTGGCGTCGTATGTGAGAAACTTTCACTCTGTGTGACAATTGTGATCATTGTTGCCAGAGACCCATTCCCGATAATCCCTACCTACCACCCACCAAGGTGGATGGTCACAACTAGATCCATGACTTCTCAACACAATGTTGCCGACCCCCAAGCTGACCCTCCTAACCTGAACAAACCACCTCAGTATTTCACAGAACTCACCAACAACATCAACCGCTTAACCGAACAAAATCAAGCCTTGATCAATGCTTTCCTTCAGCGAGACCTTCCTATGCCTCCTCCACCACCACAAGATATCCCACCTAACCGAGAACGAATCCCGAGACATCCTTTCCAACAAGCCTAACCCTCCAACTTGGAGGGATCACGACCCCCTCCCCAAGACATAAACCCACCACCTCAGGGTCTACATCCATCAACCGAAGCACCTGCTCCTGAGGGAGAGGCCAACAATGTTCAGCCTCCATTGCATTCCGGTGGCGACAATGTCCCTATCTGGGATGTGGAACTCCGAGCCATGAAACTCCAGCTTTAAGGAGTCATGCAGAACATGCAGAATAAACCCTCCACAACAGCCAATTCACCATTTGTTGCCTCCATCAGGGATTGTGGACACCCCATTTTTGACCGTCCTCAAGACTTGGAAGTCATCGTTTGTACACTCGATGATAATCCTTGTTCATGTTCGTTTTGAGTTCCCGGAGGTCTCGGCCGCACGCCTAGCCTCAAGATCTCTCAACTTGTCTGTTTTGTGCTTGGTTGTGGACCAAACACTTGTGTTTTTGGCTTCTGAGGGAAGAGGGTGGCTTGTTTGCCATCCCCTCAACCCATTGGCCAAGGCTAGAAGCCATCGGCCTTGTTTTCTTGCCATCGGCCAAAAGTATTGGCCGGTTGGCACTTTATTTGGTCGGCCGGCACTTATGTTGGTCAATCAGCCATGTTTTCTGGCCGAGCCCTGTTCATCTGCTTTATGTAGATATTTTATGCCAACTCTCACAACTGGCATGCACAATTCCCCCCCTCTATACACATGTATGGAGGGATTTGCCCCTTACATAGCATCTCCAAGAAGCTTTGCAAATTGGATTTCTATAAGAGGGGAGGCCCTCCTTCCTTCTCAGAGGTTCAAAAAAATTAGGTTAGGAGAGTTAGATATAGTTTTGTATCTATACTCCCATGTTTGATCCTATTTTGTGCCCAAAAGTGTAGTATTGTCTTACTATTGCACACAAACATATACTAGAACATCATCCTCTTGGAGATGAGGTCCCTTGAGGTTGATTTCAGAGTTCTTGGGTTGTTTTGAACTAAGAAAACCTGCTGGAGCTTTGTTCTTGAAGAGGTTCTACAAGGGTGAGCTTCTTACTTTTAGATCCCCCTTTCTTGCTTAAGCTGTTAGCCCTTCTTGCTTATTGTTTTAAGCTTAACTCTAAACTACAATAAGTTTTGATTTTGTGTGCTTGAGACCTTTGTTTAAGGTCACTTTTTGGTTTGGGGTTGTTTACCCCCTCTTAGGCCTTGTTTGGCCTTGTTTTTGAGCCTTTTTTGTGAGCTTCGGGACCACCTTGTATAGGCCTTCTCACCACTGAAATCCAGAGGGATTTCAACGGTGGGGATGGTGTTTTAAGGTCCCAAAAAGGAGAAGGCCATCCCCTCTCCTTGCATCTTCAATACATGCCTTAATATGCCTCATGTTTCAGCATCTTTACTAAGTGTATGTTGACCATATCTTAGCTTGTATTTGTGGTTATTTTGCTGTGTCATACCACTGTTTTTGCTTATTTTGGTCACTCCATGCATGGTTAATACACTTGTAGTGTAAATCCCTTAAACTAGCTTTGTATGCTTCATGAGGTAGCATGTCATTCTAGCTTGTTTTCTTTCCATTGAAGCATGTTTTTGGTGATGTTTTAGCATGCCATGACTCTATTTTGGGTGGGTTTGTTGGCCCCTTGCATGCTCCATACACTTGTAGTGTAATGCCATGAAATTGCCTACCATGCATCATGTTGTAACATGTAATTTTAGCATGCTTTTGGCTTAGCTTAAAGAAGATTTTGTTCATGTTTTATCATGTTTAAGGTCTGATTTTGGTTGTATTGGCCATATATGCCGTGCTTTATATAGCCACCATGCAATCTAGCTTGTTAGCTTTGAGTGTCCCAGTCACTAGCATGCTTTACTTGGGCCATTTCAATGATTTGGCATCACTTGTTATGTTATTTCAGTCCATATGGTAATCTTGACCACTTGCATTTATCACTCCTTTAATGTTTTAAAGAGTTGATGTTTTATGCCTCTTGAATGGATCATTATGTATGCTTCCATGCTTAGGTCATTTGAATACCATCTAAGTGGGTTTTTGGGCTTACTTTGACATACCATAACTCTGATTTTATTGGCTTAAGTCATGCCATGTTTGGTTTTGATAGGTGTAGTGTAACATCCCTTTTTGTAGCCTTGCATGCCTCATGCTATTGGCATTGTGTTCTAGCTTGTGTTGGCTAGTTTCGAGCATGTTTTTGGTCTTGTTTGGACCTGCCTTGGGACTGTTTTAGGTCCCCTTGGCCCTTTGGGGCTTGCCTTGCATGGCCATGATTTGAGTCCTTTGGCTAGTCTCAAGCTTTAAGCTTTCTTGAATGCTTTACTTGTGTAGTTTGGTTGGTTTGGCACCTTCCCATGCATGATTTCAGAGCTTAAAATGTTTGTCAAATGTCCATATTTGTCTCCTTTTAAGTGTTCTTGAAAGTTGTCCTCTTATGCTTAGGTGATAGGCCAATTGGCATGCATGTTTGTATGTGCTTTGTCCATCATTTCTTAGCACTTTGGCCACTGATTTTGGGCATGGCTGAGGCCTATCCATCTTTAGTTTAAGTCCATCTTGGCATGTTGTTGCATGCTTGTCTTACCATGTTGTTGCATGCTTGTTTCATTTTGCATATTGTTGTATGCCATGCATGTTTGCATATTTAGGTTGTATGCCTATTGCATTCTAGTTACATTGCATGATATTGTTGCATGTTGTTACATGCTAGTCCCATTGCATCATTCTTAGGTTGCATTGCATTGTGAGTGCATTCCCTTGCCTCTTGAACAAGCATGATAGAGGTTGGGGTCCCTTGTGTGTTTTTGTGCATTTCGTTCCATATTGAATTGCACACTTGGCTTCTTTGGCCATCATGCATTGAAATACGTGATTGAAGGTCCGAGGGTCGAGAACTACACTCTGAATTTCAAACATGATAAGGGGTGTAGTTGTGCAGACATTGTCTTGTAAACGTATTGCCATGCTCTGTTTGTCCTCCGCTGCAACAACAGGAGCTTTTCACAGGAATAAATGGTCGACCGACCATATTCAGTGCCGATCGGCTAACAATGTCTGGCCGCGAGCCTTATTAGTGGTTGATGACACCATTCCTTTGGCTGATGGTCTCATCTTTTGGCTGATGGCCTCACAGCATGCCCACAAGGTGGTTCAGAAGTGTCACAGAAGTTGGCACAGTTTTCAGAGGTACAAAGCAGTGCAAACAGAGGCAACATGAAGCATGGCGATGGATTTCCGGGCGAAGCCGTCCGAGCATGCATTCATCCCTCGTCTCGAGGCCATTTCAGTATTTTAATAACTTAGAATAGTTATTTATTTCGATTTGGCTGTGTAATTAATTAATTAATTTGTTAGTTAGTTAATTAGACGATTTGTATTATTCTTTCGGTCCCTCCGTCGAGAGGGCACAATTTTGTGATAAGCGTGCATGTGTGTGATGCATGTCTTCCAACCCCACGTCCTTCTCCCTTTTACTTAACCGCTTACGATGGTTAGTTCTAGGGCACGTTTTATTTAGCATTTTTATGCTATGCATGTTTGCATCCATTCATCTGTATTGCATGCACCGGGCTCGACGCATCATACTAACTGCATCATACTTCAATTCCAAGTTGAATACATGTATCGAATTGTCACATCCCATATGCCATCTTAGAATATCCGAGCCTATTTCTACTTACATTTCGCATGTGTTGCATTAGCCATCTTAACATGAACTAGGATCATGCATGATTTCTAACTAGTTTCTTGTTTTGGCTCGGAGTACACTGTGAGTGTTTATGCTTTAGCATTTTGCATGTATGTGAATGTTAACATGACAGCGTGCTTGCCATGAGGCTAATTGCTTATATGATATAACTGCCTGAATGCCTGTGGGTGAAGGTTGGATTGCTTGAATTGGAATAATTCATCGAAATCCGTATTTTAGCCTACTTGCGAGTAATCAACTTCAAACCATTTCCAAACAAACGGATATGCAATGCTTTGTTCCAAATTAGGCGATCTAGTCTATACTTGTGTGTTGTGCACATCACATAGCAAGATTAGCTAATTAACCGGAATAAGAACGCATGTGTTTTCAAAAACAAGATATCATGTTTAGTACAGGCCGATCTTTGATCGGGCGAGCGGGGGTGCTCATAGATGACCTTCCCCAATCGTACCCAAGTTCCCAAGCCGAGGCAACTTTGGTGATGAAGGACACGCGGCCTGAAGAACAAGTCAGGGTTTCCTAAATTTCTCCAAAATAAAATATTTAGGTGGCGACTCTATATCTGGCAAAGCAGTCCATGTTTGACACTTCTTTCTTAAAAATTAGTTTTCCAAAATGATTTGCTGGATTTGGACTCTTTGGTAATTTATTGGTCTCACATTGCACTTTGTAGGATTAGATTCAGAACCGTGACATTTGAGTCCGAACTATAGTAGCAAAAGCCCTCGGGGCGCATCTACAGCTTCTGGCGACTCTGCTGGGGAGTTAGAGGACTTGACTCGAACTCATGATATCTTGTTTTGTTCACAATTATGTGTCTCTTTGCGTTGCATTTGCATTGGTGCACCTAAGACACCGTGTTTGCCGTATGCTATTCCTGAACGGTTTGCCGGAGGCTTGCTTTGAGAAGCGCGCCATAAGGCTGACCGGTTGCGGGCTCTGCCACGACGGGAACACAAACCTCGATTTTTATCGAGGCACCCTTTTTAACCATTCGACCTAGTGCATAATCGGAATCCATAGTGACTATTCCAAACTAGGACAGGTTGCTTATCCGATTGTAGGTTGTTTGAAACCGCTGCGTGCGTAGTGAAACCCTAGCTCCTGACAAAATAGGACAGGGAAACCCTACCCCAACATAGGGGTGTTTTGGCTCTCGTTTGCTTGCTTTGTGCTTTTAGAGTGTGCCTCTATAGGAATGCGCGTATCAGTTTGCAAGTCTGGGTATCAGGCCTACGGGCATCCGTATTCAAGAATCAGTTATATCTGCGGATATCTGATTCAGATTTAGGGCAGTGATTTTTGGGAACAGTGATCAGTGGTTGAGAACAGTTCATTCAGTGTGTGTTTGCCAACTGTGTACTGTCTTTATTTAAGCTGTTATGCTGTCCATTTTTCTGTTTATTATTTCTTTATTATGCTTTATTTATCTTTTTGCAAAGTAGTTTAGCACCATTGCATCCGACCAGTTAGATATCCCCCGAGCACTCTGGGTCAAAGGTCGTAGACTTAATCAATCTAGGGATTTGATAAACGGACAAGCAGTGTTCCTTTCTTTACCCCCGGTTACCAGACGGAGGTTAAGAGCACGCAGTGTATCGGTATAGAGGTCGCCAGATCAGTGGTCTACCCCATTAGTGAACAGTCAGACTAAGGTCTCAGTTTCTATTACAGGGACAGATATACCGGTTATTTAGATAGATCAGTACAATATGGCAGGCTTAGAGGAGATGATGCGTCAGCTTTAGGAGAGTATGCAGACCATGCAGCAGGATGTTGCCCGTCAAACAGAATTTGCCAAGCAACAGGCGGAGGACATGGCCTAACAGGCAGAGTTAATCACTAGGTTACAGCAACAAACTGGAGCATCTGCTTCACACCAGGTTCCTCCCCCACCAAGAGTTCCCATACTTGGGGAGACAGCACCCGTCCAGGATGATACGGACGTTCCAATAGGGTCAGCTCCGCCCCCGATTCTACCCCAGCTATCCAAAGTACAGACTAACCTGCTAGATTCTCCCTTTGAGTTTGAGGTGGACCCCACAACGTTAAAAGTGAGCAACCTTGAAAAGCTGTTGAAGAAATCTCAGGGTATGAAGTCCAATCCGGATATTGAGGATAGGTACACTGACTCGGCTGTGACGCTGCCGGACCGATTTAAGATGCCACACATAGACCGTTTCAACAGGTCTAGAGATCCTATGGTGCATTTGCAGCTGTTTTCGGATATACTAAGGCCGATAGGCCTCTCTAGATTGCAAAAGCTTTCTTTGTTTGGCTGGACCCTGTCGGGTGTAGCGATTATTTGGTATGCCAAACTGGAAGATTCCGTCAAGAGGAACTAGGAGGAGATGGCCGAGGCCTTCATAGCTCAATACTCCTACAATACACAGATCGAGGTCACAACCCGTGATCTTGAGACAACTAAGCAAGAGCCTAAGGAGAGTTTCTCTAATTTTGTGACCCGGTGGAGGGCCAAGGCCTCGATGATGACCATCAGGCCTGTTGACAAAGATCAGATTTGGATGGTTGTGCGCAACCTCCAACCCAAACTTATGCAGAAGATAATCGTTCTCCCCCTCCCCACCTTTGCAGATCTACATAAGATAGGGGTGTAGATCGAGGACGCTATGAAACAGGGTCTGATTGACTAAGATAGAGAGCAGCCTAACAGGGCATTCAACCGTAGTACAAATGCAGGCACAAGCAGTGCTGTAGCTACTAGATCTTCAGATGTGGGAATGGTCACCACTACCACCACCCCAAGAACCCTTGCAGCTACGCCATTCACCGGTGCGTCCGATAGTAGCTCACAAACAACCAAGTATTCACCTCGAGGCCAAAGAACCTTCACTCCACTATACATGCCCCTGTCTAAGGCTTTGGGGGTTTTGATCAGGAAAGGGCACCTGAAGCCCCTAGAGCCGTGGCCACTACCAGATAAACTCCCTGCTTTACATAACCCAATTAAATACTGTGCCTTTCACCAGCAGCATGGTCATGACACTGACCAGTGCTTCAGGTTGCGTCATGAGATTCAAGATCTCGTTGACAATAGGGTGATCGTACCCCCGGAGAAACCGAATGTCACAACCAACCCTCTCCTACCACACAACCAAGCTCCACCTCCCAAATGCATCAATCTAATCCAACCTGGGGTTGTGTCATACAACCCTAGTATATATATCGCCCCTTCTCACCTTACCCAAGCCCGAGGTGTTCATTTCCGACAACATTGATTTGTGCATGTTAGACATCTCCCAAACCCAACCTGAAATGGTGGTGGTGGCTATCGAAGATAGAGTTGAATCAACTATGGGAATAGATGAGAATGATCAGTCAGAACCTGAGGGGTCTGAGAGCTTTATGAACAACCCGAGTGATTACATTATATCAGCAGGTCAGGCTAGGCCGAATGTGGAATTGCCAATAGGGGCAGAGATCTGTGTAGTACAAGAAGATGGACTTAATCAGGGTCTGGATGACCTGGTAGAACTAGCGGAGGATATTGCTAACCTTCAGTTCTTCGACGAGCAGGATTCGGGGAACGTGGCAGTCAATTGGTTTCATGAGTCAGTAGAGTCTACTAGGTGGCTTGACGACCAGCCGGATATTGTTGAACGATTTCAGCTAGAACAGGGTCCGTCAAGGACGGGGACATCAATTGTGGCCGGAAGGGCCGAAGAGCAGAGTACATCGTCGGAGAGCACCGATGTAAAGAATTTTGCTCTCGAATCACACGGTTTGGGGAACGGAAGAGATCGAACAACAGTCAGATCAAAGCTTCGGCGGGAAAGGATCGAGGATTCTGAGAGAGTCAGGAAAGCCAAAGCCCCTGAGGGGATGAACGCCGCACAGAACGGAAGGTGCTATGGGCATGGAATAGTTATGTACGAATCGACCGGTGTCTGTCGGCTGCCGATGGCATGTGGTGGGAAGATGATGATCTACGTCTTGCTCACACAGATGAGGACTGGGGAAATAACCAGCTAGGTGATACCTGGTACATTGGCGAAGTGGACCACATGACTAGGAGCGGGCGTTATTTTAAACCCCCGCACTTAGATCAACCAGAGGCATCCGGAAAAGACAGGGAGACAGACAAACAGAAAGAAAAGCTGCTCGAAAAAGAGGCTGTGCTGAAACAATTGAAGAAGATACAGGCAGACGTCTCCATTTGGGGACTGCTTATGGTTTCAAGAGTACATGACAAGCTGTCCTCTCTACAATGGATAAGGCCAAACTTTTAATAGACACCACGCCTGAGCAGCTGGTAGGGTTGGTTTTTCTGAGAGGAGCATCCCCGACGTTGACATTTTCTGACAAGGAACTGCCGCCTGAGGGTGCAAATCACAACAAACCTCTCTACATCTCTGTGGAATGTAGAGACAAGTGGGTACCGGTGGTTCTTGTCGATACAGGATCCGCCATCAACGTATGCCCGTCAAGGACAGCATATGCAATTGGGTTGAAGCCCTTGGACTTTGTGCCAACTGCCCAGGTAATAAGGGCCTATGACAATACAAGCAGAGAAGTGATGGGGACTGTGTAAATTCAGACCAAGGTTGGTCCAGGACAACATGAGATTGAATTTCATGTTTTGGACGTTCCCACAACCTTCAATCTACTCCTGGGGCGGCCGTGGCTGCACCAGGTGAAAGCAGTCTCTTCCACCCTGCATCAGATGTTGAAATACCCCCACGGGAAATGGGTGGCTATAGTTTTTGGGAATTCGTCAATTCATCCACCGCCAGAGGTGTCTACACTAGTTTTGGAAATCGAGCATGGCGCGGAGGATGTGTTCCTATCAGGATTTACCCTAGCTGAGTCCCGGGTTGTACAGAGCATTTTGGCTGTTGATGAGGGGTTGTATGTCAGCGCACAGTCAATATACCTCATGAACAAGCTCCAGCACATCCCTGGGATGGGACTAGGAAAAAGTGGCCGAAAAGGCATTGCAGTATCGGCCGAAGTGCCGCATAACCCGCATACCTTTGGTTTAGCTATCTGCCCACCAAAGAGAACTGTGTGAGAAAAGGTAAGGAGATGGTCGGAAGAGCCAAAGCCAAGCAGACCGGGAGGCATTTTGATTTGATGCATCGGCCTATTCAGGGCACCCTGAACGGACACTTCGTCCGAGAGGGAGAAGACTTTCTATTTTGTGGCTTCGCAGAGCGATGGTTGAACGCAGAGAAAAGGCGGCTACCGGGATTTGAAATCTTCTTCGACTTACAGTTATCCAGGGATGATGTTGCCAAGGAGCAGACAGACCCATCAACTGAGGTTGAGAAGTGTAAGGAAGTGGATTCCGGGAGCACCGAGTTTGAAATGGGGGTAGCATTGGCCTGTCTACTATCAGATCCTCCGATCATACATGAGTGCTTAGGGGATAATCTCTCAGTGTCTATGATTGGAAATGAAACGGTTGCGAGTCTATCTTCAAGTATTTTGGATGCATCCATCGCACCCTCCCTCGTCTGGCAGTATGAGGAGGGATTCTTATCGGGCAGCACTGGGTCAGGTAGTGAGCCGGAATCTGATTCCACCGAATCTTGTGAGTTAGAATCAGGTTCCAGCTCGTCTGAGTCTGAGTCTGGTATTCCTAGGGGTGACAACCCGGATGCTACAGTCCTGCCTAGGTTGTCTTTTTCTTTCTCTTTTGAGTATGTTGTAACAGAAGAATCAGATGGACTGGATGAAGTGCTTAATAAGAATTGTGCGGCTGTGGCATTCAATTACTTTTCTGTACCCTCAATTTATTGCATTAATTCAGATTTTCAAAACTTCGATGAAAACAACGAGGAAGAAATTCCTCCGGTTTTGAAATATTTGCTAGAACAAGAGCAGGAGAGGTTTGTAAAACCGCTGGTTGATGAAATCACCCAAATTAACGTTGGTACTGAGAAGGACCCGCGGCTGGTCCAGATTGGGTCCACGTTGTCTTCGGAGGAGCGCGAGCACTTAGTCGCTTTATTAAAAGATTTCAAAGATGTTTTCGTGTGGTCCTATGAAGACATGCCTGGAATCGATCCTGAGATTGTACAGCACCGGATCCCTCTTGACCTAGAGGCCTGACCTGTTAAGCAGAAACTCAGAAGATCCGTCCTGACTGGGCTATCAAGATCAAAAAAAAGGTCACCAAGCAAATTGACGCAGGGTTCCTGCTAGTATCTGAATACCCAACTTGTTTGGCCAACATCGTTCTGGTGCCGAAGCAGGACGGCAAAATTCGGGTATGTGTGGATTTCAGGGATTTGAATAAAGCCAGTCCGAATGATGACTTTCCTCTGCCGCATATAGACGAGTTAGTGGATTTTACTGCAGGCATGCATTGCTCTCATTCATGGATGGCTTTTCAGGCTACAACCAGATCGTAATGGCACCCGAAGACTGGGAGAAGACTGCTTTCACCACCCCGTGGGGAACCTATTGTTATAGGGTGATGCCGTTTGGGTTGAAGAATGCTGGGGCTACATATCAACGGGCTACGACCACAATATTGCACGACATGATCCACAAAGAAGTTGAGGTGTACGTGGACAACATGATTGTCAAGTCCAAAGAAAGGGAGGGCCACTACACCGCCTTGCAGAAATTCTTTCAACGGATCAGAGAGTATAGGCTACGACTGAATCCTCAGAAGTGTACATTGGTGTTACAACAGGGAAAATACTGGGGTTCTTGATCACACAGAGAGGTATCGAGGTCGATCCTTCCAAAATCAAGGCCATCTTAGAAATGCCACCACCAAGGACTGAAAAGGAGGTGCGAGGCTTTCTGGGTAAAGTGCAATTCATAAGACGGTTTATTGCTAAATTAACCTTGACTTGTGAACCACTCTTTGGTCTCCTGAAGAAAGGAACGAAGTTTCAATGGGACAACCGATGCCAAGCTGCTTTTGAACAGATTAAGCAATACTTATAGAACCCTCCCGTGCTGTCACCGCCTGAGCTAGGGAAATCGTTGATTTTGTATCTTTCAGTGACTGAAACTACAATGGGCTGCATGCTTGCACAAGAATCTGAGGACAAAGTGCAGAGAGCTATCTACTACCTGAGCAAGAAGATGCTGGGTTATGAGACCCAATACACTCCGCTGGAGAAGGCTTGTTTAGCCTTGGTATGGGCTACCAGGAAGCTACGGCATACCTGTTAGCTCACTCTGTAATGTTGGTTTCGAGATTAGATCCCATCAAATATCTCTTCGAGAAATCGGCACTTACGGGTAGGCTAACCCGTTGGTTGCTTCTGCTTTCCAAATTCGATCTGAAATATGTGATGCGCAAGTCAGTAAAGGGAAGAGCAGTAGCAAAGTTCCTAGCCGATCACCCTATGGAAGGGGATGAAGCAGTTGAGTACTTATTCCCAAACGAGGCCATTTTGCATATCGAAGACAAAACTTGGACGATGTACTTTGACGGAGCGTCAAACCAATACGGGTATGGGATAAGGGTGTTGCTGATAGCACCCGACAATTCCCACATCCCTCTAGCATTCAAACTCCGGTTCAAAGTCTCGAACAACGAAGCAGAATATGAGGCATGCATTGCTGTTTTAGAAGCTGCCCTAGAACTAGGGGCAAAACAGTTGGACGTCATCGGGGACTCAAACCTTGTTGTATCTCAAGCTAAAGGAGATTGGAAAGTCAAAGAAGAAAAGATGAGAATCTACCACCAGACCTTGGACTTGTTGATTCCTCGGTTTGAGAAGTTGAACTTCGCTCATCTATTAAGAGAGAACAACAGGGTCGTAGATTCACTAGCAACTCTATCTTCCATGATAGACATCCCTTTTGGAGTCCAGATGCGTCCGATCATCATTGACTAGAAATTTGTGCCGGCCTACGAACTACTTACTGTCATAGAAGAGGTTCAAGATGAGAATCCCTGGTATTACGATGTTTGAAACTTCTTAGAAAAAGAGGCGTATCCACCAAGGGCAAATGCCAAAGATAAAAGGGCAATTTGAAGAATGGCTGCTCAGTTCATCGTCTGTGGGGGTAAACTGTACAAGAGAGGTCATCTTGGGATGCATAAACTGTGTGTTGATGCTAAAGAATCAAAGCGCCTGATGGAGGCCATCCATGGAGGAGAGTACGGAGCGCACATGAACGGGGTGATGCTAGCCCGGAAGATCCTTAGACAGGGTTACTACTGGTCCACCATGGAGGAGGATTGTATTGACTTTGTCCGGCGATGTCACAAATGCCAGATCCATGCAAACCGCATGAACATTCCACCATCGAAGCTATACAACATGACTTCGCCATGGCTGTTTTCAGTTTAGGGGATTGATGTGATCGGGGCTCACTTCGAAGGGGTCCAATGGGCATGAGTTTATTCTGGTCGCAATAGACTATTTCACGAAATGGGTTGAGGCCCAATCTTATGCGGTGTTGAAGGCTTCGTATGTTGCAAAGTTCATCAGGAACAATATCATCTGTCGCTACGGGGTCCCGAACGAGATCATTTCAGATAATGGTTCCTATTCCAAGAAGGAAGTGATTGACTTGTTGGACAAGTACAACGTGGCTTTTCATAAATCGTCTACATATTGGCCGCAGACCAACGGAGTAGTTGACGCCGCCAACAAGAACATCAAACACATACGACAGAAGATGGTGGAAACCTACTAGGACTGGCCAGATAAGTTGCCATTTGCTCTATGGGACTACCGAACTTCAATTAAAACTTCTACTAGGGTGACTCCGTATTTATTGGTCTATGGGATGGAAGCCATTTTACCTATTGAAGTTGAGGTTCCATCTTTGCGAGTACTAACTGAGTGTCAGATAGCTAAGGCAGATTGGCAGCAGAACAGGTTCAAAAAACTTATGCTGTTTGACGAGAGAAGGCTGAAAGCACTATACCATGTTCAGGGTTATCAACATAGAATTGCCAAGGCTTTCAACAAGAAGGTTAAGTCCAGGAATTTGAAAGAAGGAGATTTGGTGCTCAAAGACAAGCGAGCTCCCATCCATGACCCTAGGGGCAAGTTCAGACCTAATTGGACTGGTCCTTACATCATTAAGTCTATTTGGTCGGGCAGAGCTGTTGTTCTGATGGACCTAGATGGCCTAGAGTTCTCCCAACCGATCAACATGGACAAGTTGAAGAAATATTTTCCCTGAGTGGCTCGCTAGGATGAAAACCCGAAAGGGCGACTAGGCAAAAGTTAGAGCACAGAAAATTTGAAATTATAAAAACTAAGCTCGTAAGGTTGAAAACCCACAAAGGGCAGTCTTGGCAAAAGTTAAAGCGTAAAAGGTGAGGGTTAATACACGAGCGAACCTGAGCTGAACTACGTAAGGCTTGATTTCCATGTTTGGGATACGTTGGCAACTTCATTCCGAAGTCCAGCCATAAACACTTCCCCGATCCACTTTGTCCATGTGATCATGTTTGGTCATCTTTGTCTATTCAACATTCAAGAGCTCGGTTGTAATCTCCAGTGCAGTGCTACTCAGACTAGGGGCAATTTTCCAGTTGCTGGAATCCAGGGTTGTGCATCTCAATGACAAATCTCAGGCGTGTCCAGTTTTGATCCATATCAAAAATGGTTTTGAAAAGTTTTAATAAAAGTTGATTTTGCTCAAATTAATCTTTTTACAACTTAGACCATTTTTGGACCAAACGGAAAATTTTCAGTACCCACAACCTTCAATTTTATTGATTTCAATACAGAGTTCTCTTGCTCTTGAATACAAATTGAAGTTGCTTTTCATTACATTCATAAAGAAAACTTGAAAGTTCTAATTAAAGCAAATAAATCCGGGGCATAGTCAGGTGTTCCTGTGTCCCCTTCTAGAGCTGGTTGAAGCCTCTGATGCCAAACAGGGCCCAACTTGTGCCTCTTCATTGAGCCAATCTATGCACTCATCAGAGAGGGTGCAGTTGAAAATAGGAGCGGGGGCCAGAAGCTCTCTCGTCCTCCATGTCGTGGCATACCAAGCTAGCTGCGCACCTCGAACCGAAAATGTAGCAGGGTACTCAATCCCTTCTTCCGGGCAAATCTGATCATGTCCGAACTGGCACTGGAACTGGACCAGAAAATAGAAGACACAGTGTGTCATGCCAATCAACTGAATCCCGGGCTGACGGGTCATACTGTAACTCATTGCCGACAGATTGAGCCAAGGGCAACGCCAAGCAATGTGGTCCGCGGACAAACTGCACATCCAATTGTACCACCATCCCTCATCTAGGGCATCGACTAGACGTCATCGGAATAAATAGCTGCGAGCTGAATATACCGGACACGAGTCCACTACTCTCAACTTGTCCATCAACCATACGTGGAGAGGGATGAAAAATGAGAGATTAAAGAATAGAGAGGTGTAAGTTGAGAGAAAAATTAAGCAAAGGGTTTTGAGAGAAAAACCGAGCCTAAGGGCCGAGTGATGTGAGCAATATATATGTGAGATGGGGTGGGAAACATTACCTGCAATAGTAGTGGACTCCCCGCAAACCTAGCCGTCTTCCGGCGATGAAAAGCATCCCATCCCATCAACGTTTCGGCTAGCGTCATGGCGATGTAGCTTTTGCGCTCTTTCAAGCCCTCGGTGACCTCAATCAAACGAGTGCTAAACCCACCGGAGCCCAGGGCAAGTAAGAAATGAGACAGCATGCATAAGCAAAGCGCGTGTCGCCGATAACCCTGCCAATCATGATCGCCGCGGTCACCGGCATCAGAAAATTGACAAACCAAGCTTGGAATGTCCAGCTCCCCGTCGTGAATCAATGACCGAGCGTCATGCAAAGTAAGGCCTCACATCTATCCTAGGGCTTGGACGTGGCCGAACCGAAGTTGAGGCAAGATTTCTTCATTACGCTCGGATTCCATTAAAGCTTGAAAATCCTCGTAAGTAGGACACATCTCTTGATCGCAAAAGCTAAAGACGTGTGTTACCGGATTCCAAAATCTTGCCCCGGCATAAAGGAACGGAAAACGTAGCGGGGTGCGACCCAACGTGAATAGTGCATTTATGTCGAAGCCCCGGAAATTCAGCTTTTCCGAGCCATCCAAATTGGCGATCAAGTTTGTGAGATTTTGGACAAGGAAAGCCTCCATTTGGTGCAAATCAGTGTTGAAATGAGAAAAACTACGAAGCTGAGGCTTTTGTAGAAGATAAGGTGTTGAGTGGAAGACAGGTGTCAACATTCTAGAGGTACTTGCCATTTTGGGCCGATCGACCAAATATAGTGCCAACCGACCATCCCTCTTGGCCGATCGGCTAAAAATGTTGGACGATGGCCTCTCCCTATGGCCGATGGCCTCTCCCCTTTTTCTATGAGCAATCTATGTGTTGAATATGCTGAGAACTTGTGATTGGTTCCACTTCTAATGCCTTCCGGTGTTGATTTTGCGAAGTCGCGCCTATTCGCTTATCGAGTTGTCGTACACTTGTTTATCGAGTTGTAATTTGCATTCTTTAAGTCTTTGTTTGCTTATCAAGTTGTATTTACACTTGGTTAGCTTGTTGAGTCCTTTGTTTTATTTATCGAGTTGTTTTGCCATTAGTTGGTTCACTACCTGATTAGTTGCAATTCGAGTGTTTGGTTTTCAAAACAAAAGTTCAATCTCATTTACATTGTTGTGTAATGCAATGCGATGCATAGAATGTACAAATGTAACACTTTTTGAACAAAATAGTTGTTTCATTTCATCATATGTCTCTTGCAAAAGTACATAGTTTTGAAGAAAATAAAACCTGCCTGAGGCAGTACAATGTGCTCAAACTACTAGTAAAAAGAAAAGTAAAACAAAAAAGGAAAAGCAACAAAATGTCTGAACAAAGCTAAAAAGAAGAAAAGCAGCAAAAGTCTGGATCAATATCAATCATCTCAAGCGTGGGAACCCGTCCTGGTCCTCTTCCTGGACGAGGGTCCGAGATCACCACCGCCAGCTCCGTAGTTAGAGTCTGAGCTGTCTCCGGCCTCACCCTGGGACAACGCTACCTCATCATCAGAATCATCAGGGGAGGGCTCTCGTGAACTGCTCTCAGCACGAGCGTGCCTGTGTCTGCCTCAGCTGTGGATAGTCATCCTCCGCCTAACTCCCCCTCCTCCTCGAGTAGGTACAGATGGTCCAGCTGGAGCACCTCCAGCGGCCGGAATCTAGAATGGGGCCTAAAACGAACAAATGGCAAATACATCAGTTATGCTATGCAAAACAGTGTATCAGTGCCGTGAGTGTTGTGTATCAAGTGCCGTATTGACAATGTGGTATATCAGATCAATATGGAACGGAGTGTGCAAAGTTTCAGGACTAAGTTTGAAAGAACTTACTGGGATCTCGTAGATGGTGGGCAGGTCGATGCTTCGCTGCAGTATCCTTATCGCTGAGGTTGTCAACTCCAGAGACTACCTAGTGTACTCGATGGAAGCTTGCAAAAGTGTTGAAATCATTAGTATTCTGCGTAGTATCAAATAAATTGAAATGACTGTACAGAATGCAAAGTCTAGCAGTACATACCGGGGTCGAGCTGTAAACTCCAACGAGCTCATGATCAGCCGGAGGAGGAGCGAAGGGTATCTGATAAGTCTCCCCACCCTGCCCTCGGCATGTCACCGTCGTAGGTAGCTCTGGCCATCCAACTCCTTGTCCTCTCCAGGACCCACTCCTCCCACGGGCCTGAGGTGCCCTCGATGCCCCTACTCCTGCCGCTAGAATTGCAAGCCTCTCTCTCTCAGCTCGGCGAGCACCGATCAAAGGCCGCATGAGATAAGCCTGGATGAACTCGGTGTAGTTGCCCTCGTCTTTGAAGAACTCGGAGTCCCAGCCGATCATGTAATCGATCATCTCCTCTCAGGTGTATCTCTCTGTGTGCCTCATGTGGGTAAGAGGTGGCCGCGGAACTATCTGCTCCAGTAAGCCAAGGGTCTAGCGCAGGAAGCGCTTGCCCAAGTACCATGCCCGACAGACCGGGCCCTCCAGCAGGAGCCTAAATCAGGCAGTCTCCTGACCGCCCCCATACTGATCTCTGACCGCCTCTGGCAACGGGGCCCAAGGCTGCCAGGTGATCTGCAAATGATATACAGTTTGTTATCTACTGTTGAAAGTACAATGTAAAGCAAAGCTTAAATAAACTGTAAAGTTTCACATGCCTCTGCGGCGGTAATAGTGTCAAAGTATCGGCGGAAGAACATGAAGGACTCCCGTGGCCTCCGCTCGCACCTCACATCGAAGCGGTGAGAGAACGGAACGCCAAGGGCGACCTCCACATCTGGCACTGGGGCAAGCCTAGGAAAGTAGGCAGACACCCACAACTACAAAGTATGACAGGGCAAACATCAGTATGCTTATCAGATAAAGCAAAATGCAGAATAAAGCAGAAATCACGGAACAAAGTATTGTGCAATGTATTGTGCAAAGTATTGTGCAGTGTGTGCAGTGTATTGTCCAGAGTGTGCAGTGTGTGTGGTGTACAAATAGTGTAAAGCAGAACTGTAAAGCAGAAGGGAAGGTGTACCTCCTAGGCCTGCCAGTAGCCTCCGAGCAAGTGTCCGCTGTGGCAGGAAGATGAGCTCA
The DNA here is from genome assembly GCA_025200525.1 of Camellia lanceoleosa. NCBI lineage: Eukaryota > Viridiplantae > Streptophyta > Magnoliopsida > Ericales > Theaceae > Camellia > Camellia lanceoleosa. The sequence goes on from CM045763.1 coordinate 58,726,614, forward strand.
TATATCCATAGAGAGTGGCCAGGCTTGCGCCACCCCAGTCGTAGCGACAAATCCATGTCACGTCCACTAATGCGCTCAACAGGTAAAGGGCGACAGTGTTTGCTCGATCAGCGATGAGTGTGGTCCCCAGCAGGAACATGATGAAGCCACGAGCATACTGCTCCACCTCCTCCCGAGTCGTGGGCGCCTAAATCCTGAAATGGTCCTCAAACCAAGAGTACCTCACAAATCCGGGATGGGCAAGAGGTGGCCGAACGCCGAGCAAATGTATCTAGGCGGCACCCCACTCGTCCATATCTGTATCAAAAGGGATCGGATCACCCCCTACCTCGATGCCGGTGAGCATCGAGAAGTCGAAGGGAGTCATCGTCATCTCCTCGGCAATAGAAAGGTGGAAGGAGTCGATGGTGTCCCACCACCTCTCCACCAAAGCAGCAAGAAGGGGCCTACTCGCAGTTAGGCGCGAGAGTCCCATGCAAAAAAGGCCGAAGCCGGCTCGGTCGACGATGTGGCGGACCGTATCGGGCAGCTCCATGTACCAACCGCGAGCAACGGTGTTTCCATGCCCCCGGAAGGCATGGGAATCTCCCTGTGTTCAAAACAAGCAGTTGCGAAGCAATGTTAGAAATATAGTTTTTGAATGTATCCAGTTGAATATGCAGTGTGTGTGCATGTGTTCAAGACTACACAGATATTGGGTGCGGGTGTGCTCACGGTGAACTAAGCATATGACGTGTCAGTGTGTTTAGGTTATTCAGTTAAAAATGCAGTGTGTGTCCATGTGTTTGAGTTTAAACAGATATCGAGTATGGGCGTGCTCACGGTGAACTACACATATGATATATCAGCGTATCTGAATTAAGCAGTTAAAGAGCAGTATCGACTATCGCAGTTGTATGTTCTACATTGTAGAAAATGAAACAGAGAAAGAGTATACCTCAGCGGTGCCGTAAGACAGATGTGACTCTGGCTCGCGCAGCAAAAGCTCCAATGGCACCCCTCGCGTATAACTCCTGAAGTGGCGGATGCCATCGGGAAGCAACATGTGTATCGCCGGCCTGTAGGTCGCCGGATCGAATGGTCAGATGCGAAGAGACAAGAGCTCAACCTTAGGGTCCACGTCCATCTCTGGGGGAGTCCCACCCCATGGAATGTCGTCTGCCATCTCAAGAAGGGTGTGAAAATGGCCGAGGATGCGGAAAATGAACGAGAATCCGAAAAGTCAACCCAAAAGTCAACCCCGAGGGGTGAAAAATGGGAGAAAAGGTCAGAGTGTGGAAAAGGCACGAAGATCGAGGTATAACTTGGGGGAAACAAACCCTAAGAGGTGGAAACCAAGAAAGGGACACCGAAATCAAATTTCGATCGGTTCAAAGTGTGCGAAACGGGAGAGGTTTCGCGAATCAAACGATGGAAAAGGCCCAAAAATAAGAGAAAAACACAAATCGAAGCGAAGAAAATCACCTAGAGAGAAAAAGGGAGGATTTTCGAGCTTGGAGAAGTGAGGATATGGGTTTGGAACCCCATATTTAAAGACCCGAGGCTAAAAGACAAAACTGCCCCAAAACTGCCATTTTTGGCCGATCGACCAAATTGTTAGCTGATCGACTAAATATTTGGCCGATGAGCTTATTTTGTGGTCGATGGATGGCCGATGGACTTTCCTTGTGGTTGATGCACCTCCAACACCCTTGTTTGGGTCAGTAATGTTGTTTGGAACCTTCATCTCTCAAGAAAGTGTAAGAAAACACACTGTTGAAGCTTAACCAGCCTCCGAGTTGACCTCGAACTGCGTCTTCCGTGTGCGATGCTTGATACGTACGAGGTGTATCCTTTTTTTGTATCCTTTTGTCTCTTGCAAGATTCGGAAATTGCTTTAAATATGTTGCATTACAATGTTTTGTCGTGTTTATAATAAGCGTGCATTGGTTATACGGCATACCATCCTTATATTGTTATGCACGTACTATATGCGTTGTAGCGCATTCCATCCTTGCATTGTTATGCACGTACTATATGCGCGCATACCATCCTTGCATTGTTATGCACGTACTATATGCGTTGTAGTGCACACCATGCTTGCATTGTTATGCACATCTCCTATGCGTTGTCGCGCATGCCATGCTTGCATTGTCATACACATCCCTTAGGTCGCATTATCTTGCGCCCCTCCATCTGCGTTGTTTCGCATATCTCATTTGCATCATCATACACCTTATTATGTTACATGCATTATCATGCATTTCAGTACATGCATTGTCATGCATTTCCTCATCTGCATTGTCATGCACATCTTACATGCATTGTCATGCATCTCCTCATCTGCATTGTCATGCACATCTCATTTGCATTGTCATGCATCTCCTCATCTACATTGTCATGCACATCTCATTTGCATTGTCATGCATTTCCTCATATGCATTGTCATGCACATCTTACATGCATTGTCATGCATCTCCTCATCTGCATTGTCATACATATCTCATTTGCATTGTCATGCATCTCCTTATCTGCATTGTCATGTACATCTCATTTGCATTGTCATGCATCTCCTCATCTGCATTGTCATGCACATCTCAGTTGCATTGTCATGCATTTCCTCATTTGCATTATCATGCACATCTTACATGCATTGTAATGCATTTCCTCATCTGCATTGTCATGCACATCTCATTTGCATTGTAATGCATTTCCTTATCTGCATTGTCATGCACATCTCATTTGCATTGTCATGTATTTCCATACTTGCATTGTCTTGCACGTTTCATTTGCATTGTCATGCATTTTCCTAACTTGTGCATTGTCTTGCACTCCCTACTAACTTGTGCATTGTCTTGCACCCCTACTAACTTGTGCATTGTCTTACATCCCTACTAACTAGCATTGTCATGCTCGTTATGTGCATTGTTTTGCACCCCCTATAACTGGCATTGTCTTGCTCGTTATGTGCATTGTTTTGCACCCCCCCATAACTGGCATTGTCTTGCTCATTATGTGCATTGTTTTACACCCCTTATAACTGGCATTGTCTTGCTCGTTATGTGCATTGTTTTGCACCCCCTATAATTTGCATGGTCTTGCTCGTTATGTGCATTGTCTTGCACCCCCTATCTAACTTGCATTGTTTTGCAAACCCATCTAATTTGCGTTGTTTTGCGTCCTCCTTTAACTTGCACTGTTACACTCGTCATTTGCATTGTTTCGCATCTTTAACTTACGCTGTTACGTTTGTTACTTACATTGTTATGTACATCTTATCTTGCGTTGTCTCGCATGTTCTACCTGTATTGTTATGCACACTACACTTGCATTGTCACACAGTTTTAAATTGCATTGTTATGCACGTTTCTAACAATATTGTACCAGTTAAGTTTCTTTCTTTTACAGGCACGATATTGTATGTACGGTTCATTTGAGGATGGCGCGACCAGACGAACCAGACAGGTATTGTATTCTCTGTGTGAGACGTAGCGAGAATTGTATAATTCTCTTACATCCTTTCTGCATGTAATGTAGTTGGATTTATATTTGCTTGCTTAAAACTGTTGCATGTTATGCTTCGTTACAACTTTCTTTGCATGATCATAAGTTATGTTCGGCACCGTGCATGTCATTTGCATTTTGCCCCTGCCTTAGGGCACATATCTTTGTTATCTTGTATGCTTGTCTAAGTCTTCGGCCTTGTCAAAAATGGGTCGTCTCTGGGCTTTGACATTCACTCCCGTCATCTTTAAGACTTTCAAGTTCTGTCAAAGAGGGGCAACTGTAGACACCCCATTTTTGACCGACCTCAAGACTTGGACGTTATCGTTTGAACACTCGATGATAATCCATGTTCGTGTTCGTTTTGAGTTCCCAGAGGTCTCGGCCGCGCGCCTTGCCTCAAGATCTCTCAACTTGTTTGTTTTTTGCTTAGTTGTGGACCAAACACTTGTGTTTTTTGCTTCTGAGGGAAGAGGGTGGCTTGTTTACCATACCCTCAACCCATTGGCCAAGGCTAGAAGCCATCGGCCTTGTTTTCTTGCCATCGGCCAAAAGTATTGGCCGGTCGGCACTTTATTTGGTCGGCCAGCACTTATGTTGGTCGATCGGCCATGTTTTCTGGCCGAGCCATGTTCATCTTCTTTATGCAGATATTTTATGCTAGTTGTCACAACTGGCATGCACAATTCCCCCCTCCATACACGTGTATGGGGGGATTTGCCCCTTGCTTAGCTTCTCCAAGAAGCTTTTCAAATTGGATTTCTATAAGAGGGGAGGCCCTCCTCCCTTCTCAGAGGTTCAGAAAAATTAGGTTAGGAGAGTTAGATATAGTTTTGTATCTATACTCCCTTGTTTGATCCTATTTTGTGCTCAAAAGTGTAGTATTGTCTTACTATTGCACACAAACACATATTAGAACACCATCCTCTTGGAGCTGAGGTCCCTTGAGGTTGATTTCAGAGTTCTTGGGTTGGTTTGAACTCAGAAAACCTGCTAGAGCTTTGTTCTTGAAGAGGTTCTACAAGGGTGAGCTTCTTACCTTTAGCTCCCCCTTTCTTGCTTAAGCTTTTATCTCTTCTTGCTTATTGTTTTAAGCTTAACTCTAAACTACAATAAGTTCTGATTTTCTGTGCTTGAGACCTTTGTTTAAGGTCACTTTTTGGTTTGGGGTTGTTTACCCCCTCTTAGGCCTTGTTTGGCCTTGTTTTTTAGCCTTTTTTGTGAGCTTCGGGACCACCTTGTATTGGCCTTCTCACCACTGAAATACAGAGGGATTTTAGTGGTGGGGATGGTGTTTTAAGGTCCCAAAAATGAGAGGGCCATCCCCTCTCCTTGCATCTTCAATACATGCCTTAATATGCCTCATGTTTGTGCATCTTTGCTAAGTGTATGTTGACCATATCTTAGCTTGTATTTGTGGTTATTTTGCTGTGTCATACCACTATTTTTACTTAGTTTGGTCACTCCATGCATGGTTAATACACTTGTAGTGTAAATCCCTTAAACTAGATTTGTATGCTTCATGAAGTAGCATGTCATTCTAGCTTGTTTTCTTTCCATTGCAGCATGTTTTTGGTGATGTTTTAGCATGCCATGACTCTGTTTTGGGTGGGTTTTTTGGCCCCTTGCATGCTCCATACACTTGTAGTGTAATGCCATGAAATTGCCTAACATGCATCATGTTGTAACATGTCATTTTAGTATGCTTTTCGCTTAGCTTAAAGAAAATTTTGTTCATGTTTTATCATGTTTAAGGTCTAATTTTGGTTATATTGGCCATATATATAGCCACCATGCAATCTAGCTTGTTAGCTTTGAGTGTCCAAGTCACTAGCATGCTTTATTTGGGCCATTTCAGTGATTTGGCATCACTTGTTATGTTATTTCAGTCCATATGGTATGCTTGAACACTTGCATTTATCACTCCTTTAATGTTTTAAAGAGTTGATGTTTTATGCCTCTTGAATGGATCATTGTGTATGCTTCCATGCTTAGGTCATTTGAATGCCATCTAAGTGGGTTTTTGGGCTTAGTTTGACATGCCATAACTCTGATTTTATTGGCTTAAGTCATGCCATGTTTGGTTTTGATAGGTGTAGTGTAACATCCCTTTTGTAGCCTTGCATGCCTCATGCTTTTGACATTGTGTTCTAGCTTGTGTTTGCTAGTTTCGAGCATGTTTTTGGTCTTGTTTGGACCTGCCTTGGGACTGTTTTAGGTCCCCTTAGCCCTTTGGGGCTTGCCTTGCATGGCCATGGTTTGAGTCCTTTGGCTAGTCTCAAGCTTTAAGCTTTCTTGCATGCTTTACTTGTGTAGTTTGGTTGGTTTGGCACCTTCCCATGCATGATTTCAGAGCTTAAAATGTTTGTCAAATGTCCATATTTGTCTCCTTTTAAGTGTTCTTGAAAGTTGTCCTCTTATGCTTAGGTGATAGGCCAATTGGCATGCATGTTTGTATGTGCTTTGTCCATCATTTCTTAGCACTTTGGCCACTGATTTTGGGCATGGCTGAGGCCTATCCATCTTTAGTTTAAGTCCATCTTGGCATGTTGTTGCATGCTTGTCTTACCATGTTGTTGCATGCTTGTTTCATTTTGCATATTGTTGTATGCCATGCATGTTTGCATATTTAGGTTGTATGCCTATTGCATTCTAGTTACATTGCATGATATTGTTGCATGTTGTTACACGCTAGTCCCATTGCATCATGCTTAGGTTGCATTGCATTGTGAGTGCATTCCCTTGCCTCTTGATCAAGCATGATAGAGGTTAGGGTCCCTTGTATGTTTTTGTGCATTTCATTCCATATTGAATGCGTGATTGAAGGTCCGAGGGTCGAGAACTACACTCTGAATTTCAAACATGATAAGGGGAGTAGTTGTGCAGACATTGTCTTGTAAATGTATTGCCATGCTCTGTTTGCCCTCTGCTGCAGCAACAGGAGCTTTTCACAGGAATAAATGGTCGATCGACCATATTCAGTGCCGATCGGCTAACAATGTCTGGCCGAGAGCCTTATTAGTGGTCGATGACACCATTCCTTTGGCTGATGGTCTCATTTTTTGGCCAATGGCCTCACAGCATGCCCACAAGGTGTTTCAGAAGTGTCACAGAAGTTGGCACAGTTTTCAGAGGTACAAAGCAGTGCAAACAGAGGCAACATGAAGCATGGCGATGGATTTCCGGGCGAAGCCGTCCGAGCATGCATTCATCCCTCGTCTCGAGGCCATTTCAGTATTTTAATAACTTAGAATAGTTATTTATTTCGATTTGGCTGTGTAATTAATTAATTAATTTGTTAGTTAGTTAATTAGACGATTTGTATTATTCTTTCGGTCCCTCCGTCGAGAGGGCACAATTTTGTGATAAGCGTGCATGTGTGTGATGCATGTCTTCCAACCCCACGTCCTTCTCCCTTTTACTTAACCGCTTACGATGGTTAGTTCTAGGGCACATTTTATTTAGCATTTTTATGCTATGCATGTTTGCATCCATTCATCTGTATTGCATGCACCGGGCTCGGCGCATCATACTAACTGCATCGTACTTCAATTCCAAGTTGAATACATGTATCGAATTGTCACATCCCATATACCATCTTAGAATAGCCGAGCCTAGTTCTAGTTGCATTTCACATGTGTTGCATTAGTCATCTTAACATGAATTAGGATCATGCATGATTTCTAACTAGTTTCTTGTTTTGGCTCGGAGTACACTGTGAATGTTTATGCTTTAGCATTTTGCATGTATGTGAATGTTAACATGACAGCGTGCTTGCCATGAGGCTAATTGCTTATATGATATAACTACCTGAATGCCTATGGGTGAAGGTTGGATTGTTTGAATTAGAATAATTCATCGAAATCCATATTTTAGCCTACTTGCGAGTAGCAAACTTCAAACCATTTCCAAATAAACGGATATGCGATGCTTTGTTCCAAATTAGGCGATCTAGTCTATACTTGTGTGTTGTGCACATCACATAGCAAGATTAGCTAATTAACCGGAATAAGAACGCATGTGTTTTCAAAAACAAGATATCATGTTTAGTACAGGCCGATATTTGATCGGGCGAGCGGGAGTGCTCATAGATGACCTTCCCCAATAGTACCCAAGTTCTCAAGCCGAGGCAACTTTGGTGATGACGGACACACGGCCTTAGGCACGAATCAGGGTTTCCTAAATTTTCCCAAAATAAAATATTTAGGTGGCGACTCTGTATCTGGCAAAGCAGTCCATGTTTGGCACTTCTTTCTTAAAAATCAGTTTTCCAAAACGATTTGCTGGATTTGGACTCTTTGGTAATTTATCGGTCTCGCATTGCACTTTGCGAGATTAGATTCAGAACCATGACATTTGAGTCCGAACTGTAGTAGCAAAAGCCCTCGGGGCGCGTCTACAGGGACAAACCCCCGCCTCCTAATTTCAAAATGCCCTCGATTGACTCCTTCGACGGCACAACGGATCCAGTCGACCACTTGGAGACTTACAGGACCTTGATGGTCCTCTATGCATTCCCTGATGGGATCATGTGTCAGGCTTTCCTCGTAATGCTTAAGGGGTCAACCCGACTGTGGTTCAGTCAACTGCAGACAGACTCCGTCTCTACTTTCAAGCACCTAAGTGACTCCTTTCTTAGCCACTTCATTGGTGCCCAACGCCAGCACCGTCCAGCGACCCAGCTCCTCAACATCCGTCAAACGGAGGGGAAGTCGCTACGTAGCTTCGTCACCCGTTTTAACACTGAAGCCTTGTAGGTGGTGGAAAACGACGACAAGGTCATTCTCACGGCTTTCATAGCTGGCTTAGGATCATCCGATTTCCTTTTCTTCCTCTGCAAAAACCCTCCAACTTCCATGGAAACCCTTCTTTCCAAAGCCCAAAAATACATGAATGCCGAAGATTCTCTAGCCGCCTGCCAAGATTCCACAACCAAAAACCCAACCCTCAGAGAGAAGAGAAAGGAATCTAAAACCAAAGCCACCCAATACACATAGTAAACACCTCAATATACCGACCGAACCGCTCAAGCCGACCGATCAGCACCTACCCAACCACCCAGTCGGTTCGAACGGTACATACCCCTCAACTCCCCCATAGAGCAAGTCTTAAACCAGATCCAACAAGATTACAACTTGAAATGGCCATAACCTTCACGGTCTCCTTCCAACTAACGAGACCAATCTAAATACTATCATTTCCATTAGGACCATAGCCATAACACCGAGGAATGTGTTAACCTTAAAGACCAAGTATAAAGCTTGATATGCCAGGGGTGCCTCAGTTGGTTCACGGCAACCCGTCCCCAGCAACGGCCAAGGGCCGAAGCTGCTAGGGGCAACCGCCGACACACCCCTCCCCGACAACCCGCACAACCTAACCAAGGCAATGATCGGTCCCCGCCACAACCCCCAGCACAAGACAACCCCACTCCCCCGGTTAAAGAGATCAGAGTCATTGCAAGCGGACTTGCGTGCGGAGGACCATCTCGTTCGGCCCAGCGAGCTGAACTCAGAGAAATCAGGTAGGGCTCTGACAAAGAAGTCGCAACGTTGGATCACCCCTTTAAACACCCCAAATAGTGGATGGAGCCCATCACCTTTACGGAGACCAATTGCACAGGCATCCGATACCCTCATGACGACCCCCTCGTCATCTCTACTCTCTTGTCCAATTACAAAGTTAGACGAGTGCTTGTCGACAACGGCAGCTCTTCAGACATCATCTTCCTAAATGCCTATCGCCAGCTCAAGGTCGGGGAAGAAAGTTTGTCCCCTCTGCAAACCCCACTGGTCGGCTTCACTAGGGATCGAGTGACCTCCATAGGTTCCATCGATCTTCTCATCACCATCGGAGAGTATCCACGACAGACCACCAAGTTACTCACTTTCCTTGTCGTCGACTGTCCCTCCGCTTATAACATCATCCTCGGCCGCATAGCCCTCAACGCTTTTCAAGCTGTCACATCCACAAACCATCTAGCCATGAAATTTCCTATCGACCTCTAGGTCGGCACCATGAGGGGCCAGCAGACGGTGGCCAGAGAATGCTACGTCACTTCACTCAAAGAGGTCAAGCTGAAAGAGGCCATGATCATCGAAGGACTCGATGTCAGAGACGAAAACAAGTTAGTCAGAGGGGAACCAATGGAAGAACTTGTTAAAGTCCCCATCAACCCTACCAACCCAACGAAAACAGCTAAAATCAATAGCCAACTATCTTCCCAAGCCAAGGCTGAGCTCACAACCCTCCTAACTGAGCACAATCTAGACCCATTCCGATATGCTGGGTATCCATCCCTCCTTCATCACTTATCGTCTCAGCATCGAGCCCCACTTCCGACCCTTCCGCCAGAAGCAACGTGTCTTTCACCCGGAATGCAATGTTCTTATTGCATCTGAGGTAGACAAACTACTGGAGGCACGGTTCGTCAAAAACGTAGACTACCCCAGATGGCTGTCAAATGTGGTCCTGGTCCGTAAAAACAACGGTAAATGGTGACTCTGTGTCGACTACTTCGACCTTAATCGAGCTTGCCCCAAAGATAGTTACCCCCTCCCCTACATAAATCTGCTTGTCGACGCCACTACTGGACATTATATGCTCAGTTTAATGGACGCCTTCTCCAGCTACAATCAAATTCTGATGCACCCGGCTGACCAGGAACACACCTCCTTCATCGTGGACAAAGGAACTTACCACTATCATGTTATGCCATTCGGATTGAAAAATGCCAGAGCAACCTACCAACGGTTGGTTAATGCCGTCTTTCACCATCAGATAGGTCGGAACATGGAAGTCTACGTCAACGACATGTTTGTCAAAAGCAAACTCTCCTCTAATCATTTGACAGACCTGAGAGAGACCTTCGAAACTTTACGCAAGTATCAAACGAAGTTGAATTCAGAGAAGTGCACCTTCGGCGTAGTATCTGGGAAATTCTTGGATTTTATGGTCAGTCATCGGGGCATCGAGGCCAACCCCGAAAAGATCAAGGCCCTGATAGAAATGCAATCTCCCAGGACGGTCAAAGAGGTTCAACGGCTCACCAGCAGAGTCGCCGCCCTCAACCGTTTTATTTCCCGCGTAACAGACAAGTGCCTCCCCTTTTTCAAAGTCCTTCGATAGGCCTTTGAGTGGACCACCAAATCCAAAGAGGCCTTTCAACAATTGAAGCAGTGCATGGCCAACCCCCTTACTCTCCCAGGCGCTCTCAGGCGAGACCCTCTTTCTCTACTTAGCTGTATCAAACACCGCAGTCAGTGCGGCACTCATCAGGGAGGACAGCTCAATCTAACGTCCGGTCTATTACATTAGCCGAGCTCTCAGGGGGGCAAAACAGAACTACCCTCTGCTGGAAAAAAAATGGCCCTTGCCTTGGTCATAGCCTCAAGACGACTTCGACCCTATTTCCAAGCTCACTCCATAGTGGTCCTCACTGATCAACCTTTGAAGAAGGTAATGCAATAACCAGAGCTATCCGGCAGGCTTATGCAATGGTCTGTCGAGCTCAGCCAATTTGAAATCTTTTACCGACCTCGAACAGCGATCAAAGGACAGGCTATCGCCGATTTTATCTTGGAATTCACCAATCCCACTCCAACCATGCCCCTTCCGCCAAAGCAATTCAGCACTGAGGCAAAAGATCCCCACTCCTGGACCCTCAATGTCGATGGATCATCCCGCAAAGAAGGTAGTGGGGCTGGTCTTATCCTCACCGCTCCCCAGGGCGGTTATTTCAAGTGTGCCCTCTGTTTCCTGTTCAACGCCAGCAATAATGAAGCCGAATATGAGGCCTTGATAGTAGGTCTCCGCCTAGCAAGAGACATTGGTGTAAGCCTTATCCAAGTGTTCAGTGATTCCCAATTGATCGCCGGCCAGATTACGGGGGAATTCGACGCGAAGGTAGACACGATGTGAGCCTACAAGGATATCGCACTCCCTCTTGTTCACATCTTCAACACTTTCCATATCAAACACATCCCTCGATCAGAAAACTCCAAGGAAGATGAAATGGCCCAATTAGCCTCGGCCGAGCAGTCAGACCTCAGCCATGGCGTCCGTCTTGAATACCTGGCACACCCGGCTACTTCGCCAATCCATCAGGAGGTTCACTTCCTCCAAAACGAACCTATCCCATGGGCTACAAACATCCTTCTATTTTTGACAAGTGGGGAGCTTCCAGATGATAAACAGTAGGCCACCAAAGTCAGAGCCAGGTCGTCCAATTATATCCTCATCAACGGCCTACTATACAAACGTGGATTTTCACGCCCCTACCTCAGGTGTCTCCGTCCTGCTTAAGCGACCTATGTGATGAGGGAAGTCCACGAGGGTGTATGTGGTAATCATTCGGGTGCACGATCACTGGCCCATAAAATCCTTCGCACCAGCTACTTCTGGCCTACTCTCAATCAAGATGCCACTGAATTTGTGCTTAAGTGTGATAAATGCCAACGCTTTGCCAACATCCTCCATGCTCCACCTACATAACTGATTACACTCTGTAGTCCCTACTTATTCGCCAAGTGGGGCATCGACTTAGTTGGCCCATTGCCCACCGGTAGAGGCCAAACCAAGTTCACTGTAGTTGCCATTTATTACTTCACCAAATGGATAGAAGCAAAACCCCTTGCCACATTCACTGAACGCAACACAACCAAATTCATCTGGCAGTCGATCGTATGTCGATTTGGAATCCCCTAAGCCATTGTCTCAGACAACGGCAAACAATTCAACAATGCCAAATTCAGGAAATTCTGTGTCGAGCCCCACATTAAGCCATGTTTCTCTTCCCCAGGTCATCCCCAAGCCAATGGGAAAGTCGAAGTCACCAATCGCTCTCTCTTGAAGATCATCAAAACTAAGCTGGAAACCACTAAGGGGTCAGATCGAGGAACTACCAAACGATTCTCGAGCTTATCGAACTCGCCCTAAACCCTCTGGGAGACCCCCTTTCACTTAACATACGGCGCTGAGGCGATCATCCCCGTGGAAATCGGCCTCCCGACCCCGAGGATTTTGCACCCGGATCCAAAACTAACCGAAGAATTGCGTCGAGCTAACTTGGACCTGATTGAAGAGCTCTGAGAGACCACTACTGTCAGACAGGCCTCATATCAGTAGAAAATGAGGACGCACTACAATCGCAAAGTCCGACTGAGAGAGTTCGTAGTAGAGGACCTAGTCTTGCGCGAAGCAACTCTTGCCACCAAAAATCCTGCCGAGGGCAAGCTATCAGCCAAGTGGGAAGGACCTTACGTTGTTAAGGCCAGACCTCGCCCAGGCACTTACCGACTCCAAGACATAGAAGGCAGAAACCTCCCCCACCCGTGGAACGCCGAGCACTTGAAGCGTTATTTCCAGTGAAGTGGTGTCTCCTATTTTTGTACCATTCCACTGTTGTATGTTCCTTTTTTGTACTATTCTATTGGTGTAAACTTGTAATCAACAGGTTATGCCTTAAATGACAATGATTTTATATCTCCATTATTTGCGTCGTGTTTCAATAACAACTTGTTAACTAAAGCCTCAACCAGACTGAGCAGGAAGAGCTCAGCCAGACTGAGTTAACTAAAGCCTCAACCAGACTGAGCATGAAGAGCTCAGCCAGACTGAGTTAACTTAAGCCTCAGCCAAACTGAGCACGAAGAGCTCAACCAAATTGAGTTAACCTAAGCCTCAGCCAGACTGAGCACAAAGAGCTCAGCCAGACTGAGTTAATTTAAGCATTAGCCAGACTAAGCACAAAGAGCTCAGCCAAACTGAGTTAACTTAAGCCTCAGCCAAACTGAGCATGAAAAGCTCAGCCAGATTGAGTTAACCTAAGCCTCAGCCAGACAGAGCATGAAGAGCTCAGCTAGACTGAGTTAACTTAAGCCTCAGCCAGACTGAGCACGAAGAGCTCAAACAGACTGAGTTAACTTAAGCCTCAGCCAGACTGAGTTAATTAAAGCTTCAGCCTGACAGAGCCCTCCCAGTCTTAGTCAAAACTAGCATGAAGAATTCTGCCGGTCTGAATCAAAGCTGGTCTCAGTTGTTACTATACTTAGTTAAAATCCAAGTCCATGCCCATTCATTTTCACTAATCATACAAGTTAGCCTATTTGCCCATTTTTAAACTTTTTACATCATGGTTTTCTTACAAGTTAGCCTGATTGCCAATTTTTAAAATTTTTACATCACAATTTATTTACAAGTTTCACAATTTACGCACAAGTCTCATTTTCACACTCATTTTTTATTGAATTCTGCTCAGCCAATTTCATTATTTCAAATTTCCAACTCAGAAGCATAATGGCAACAATAATACAAAAGAAAACTTGTAGTTTTATTCACAAACTTACGCTTTCATACAATTCGTTGCAGAAATTACATATATAAAAAAAACAAAATAAAAATAAAATTTTTACACTTAGTTACAAAAATCACTCTTCCCCACTGAAGGCGAGATCTTCCTCTTCAACCCCCTCATCTAGGGGGGTCTGGGCGACGTCGTCTTCTACTACCTTCACGAGGCTGAAGTCGACGTCCGGGAATAACTCTTGCGCCTTATATTTGAAGGTCATCCAACCACTGTCCCAGAACTTGCTCATCTCGTGCTTGTAAAAGTCAGACCGCTGGAAGCTTTGGATCACTTCCTCCTCATTCCTAACTCTAGCGGCCACTCCTGACGGCCCAGCCCCCCCATTCCCCTCCTTCGCCAAGCTACTGGCGACAACGACATCAATGGCCATCTAGAATTCGACGGACCCCTTGAACTGCTCCACGGCTGCCATGCATAAGTCGGGGTACGCCGTCCTCTCAGATGCCAACCTGGCCCTTTCTTCCGCTAGAGCCTTCTCTAACTCTACGATCCGTCGATCCGCCTTTTCTTTGTCTTTGATCGATTGGTCGCGCAGATTCTCGTTGTTGGTGAGGACCTCTTCCCACCTCTCATTGGCGGTGGTGCAGGCTTGTTGGACCAACTTTAGCTGCCTCTTCTCGCTCACCAGCTCGAACTCTAGCGATACCGCCTTGCAGCGTTCCGTTTCCAGCTCTAACTTGGTCGCGAGGAGCTCAGCACCAGCACGCTCTGCTGCATAGCTATGCATCACCACCAATACTTCCATATTCTTCGCTCTCTACGCACACTTCAGCCCCTTGGCGCATGTACTCCGAGCGACTTTCTTCCAGCTCGCTGTCTCCACCTTTAGTTTCTGTAGCTGCGCCTTCACCCCTTCTAGCTAGGCCCTTAGCGGCTCTACCTCCATCTTCGCTCGCGCTACCTTATTCATCAGGGCAGCTGCCAAGGGCGCTGCCTCCATCTGAGCCGAGTAGACCCCTCTCAGAAGGTAAGCCTCCGTCAACCGCGCCATTGACCGCACAGCCGCATCCTCCAACACTCCAACGAGTCAGTCGGCCGCTACCCTGGCCTCCCGCCCTTGTTCTGCCGACCGACCTGCCAACGCGCACACGTGGTACATGGCAGTCTTCAGCGCGGCGTTTGTCTCTGGTCTACTACTTCCAGTCTTCCCTTCACCAGAACTGGGAGGTACTTCCACCACAGGCCCCACCGTCGCCTCCGCCTGGGCACTTGGGCCCACGACTTCTCTCTGCACTTGGGCGCTTGGGCCCATGTCTTCTATTGGCACTTGGGCTCTTGGGCTTATGCCTTTCTTCGCCACTTGGGCAATTTCCCTTCCTGGTGCCTCCTCCGCGCCCCCCTCCTTCATCTTCTTTAGAACAGGGGTGTCCTTACTACCCTCTGTTGCCGCCCTCTTTTTCTTCCCTTTCTTTAACACTACTGCCACCTCCTGTTTCCCCCTCTCCTTCAGCGGGTCTGTTGAGGGCGGCAGTGGGGCAAAGTCGGTCAGCTCTTTGCCTCCCAATAGTTTCGGGCAAGGTCCGACTCTCTCCCTCACCACCAACTTAGGAGCAGGCCCCAGCTGAGACTCCTTATACTTTTCTGCCCTGGCCAAGATCCTCTGCTCCTCCGCCTTTCGCCTCACTTCCAACTCTTCTAGGGCAGGGTCCTCTTCCATCAGCTGCGGTCCCAAACCTAAGGCATACAACGCTGAAGGACGGACAAAGTCGTCCCACCTCACACTCTCCTTCTCCCTCCACTCCTTCACCCTTTTCACCCTACCTTCTGTCTTGAAACAATTGAGAGAGAACTCTGCAAGAAGACTACTATGCGAAGACTCATCGTTTACTCGCTTTTTTCTACAAAAAACTCTATCCAGTGGTGGGGTCAACCACTTTACTCATTTTATTTTGGGCAAATTTTATTATACCCGCTTAAATTAAAAATTCATACAATGTACTCTTTTATTTTTTGAAAGTTTTTAATTGAACTATCAGACCTTCATTCTCTTAATAAAATAGACGAGAAAAGTGTATGTAATATGCACATATTATATTTGTGGTAAAAATATTTTTTAAAGATCTATCATAAAATTAAAAAAATTTATAAGATGTAAGGATATATTGTATCAATTTTTAATTTAAGAGGATAAAATAAAAAAAATGGAGATACTTATGAGGGGTAAAGTGTAATTTACCCTTTTATTTTTAATATTTGATTTCACAACTAAGGTGCTGATTACCTTAGAGGGGATTATGAGTAAAGTGAGATTGAAAAGTAAAGATGTGATAGTATTAAATTAGAGAGGTAATATAATTGTGGTTACTTATGAGCTAATGTAATAATATCAATTGGTTGGAATTAATTACACGTTGTCCTTTTATGTTTGGTCATTTTTTTATTTTGACTCTTAAAATTTATTTTTTCTCACTTTGACCTTTTATGTTTCATTTTTTTTATTTACTCTTAAAACTAATTTTTGTACAAAATTAGGCAGAAAATGCTATTTTAGCTATCACATAATATAAAAAATGTATTATTAGACTAGGGTTTGAGTTTGTGTTAGATGTGTGGGTTATATATAATAAAATATGTTTATATCACGTGATTGTCAATATGTTATTTTTTATCTAATTTTTAACAAAAGTTAGTTTAAGGAGTAAACTAAAGAAAAAAAAATAAATTAAATATGAAGAATCAAAATAAAAAAAAATAAACTTTAAATACCAAAGTAAAAAAGTGACTAAACATGAATGAGCTAAAGTGTAATTTACCTTCTATAAAATTATGTAAAACTCCACGATATATGCAAGGTGACTTCATTGTTAATGTAAAGTGATAGGCAAAAAAGTTTTTTTTCCCTCTAATCACAGGAGATTAGATTTTCCTTACGGGACTGCTAGTTCCCTGTTTTAGTTGGGTTTCATACTTTCATAGGACATTTACGTTTCGTTTGGACCGAAACATTTTGAAAAATATTTTATATGTTTTTTTTTTCAAAAAATGTTTTCTAAAAATAAATCAGTATGTTTAGTTTTAATTTTTTGAATTGAGTTTTTTAAAAATTGAGTTTTTTATTTTTCATGTGTTTTTTTTTTGTTTTTGGTAAATATTTTTTAAAGTTTAAGCAATTTTTTATATTTTTTTAGATATACTTTACTTAGATGTATCTAAATAGTAAATTATTTGTGAAAAATATTTTAAAAAATAAATAAAGACACAAAAATACGAAAAACGTACTAAATTTTTATATTTTTGATATTTAGTGAATTTTTTTAAAAAAAATTCACAAATATTATATTTTTTAAGTGTATTTATATTAGGAGTGTCTACAAAAAAATTTTAAAAAAATAATGAAAATACAAAAAAATACAAAAAACAAAAAAGTAAAATTTTTTGAAAAATAAATTCTGAAAACTGAAAATAAACAGAGTGAATAATTTTCTATGTTCGGTGGTGGATGTAGCGGAACAAAGGTGAAAGTGAAAGTAGTGTCATGGTCGTGGGGTGGCAGCAATAATAGCAACTTTGATGGTGGCAATAGACATGGTGTTGGTGGTATGGTGGTGGAGGTGAGTGTGACGGTAGTTGTAACGCCCCAAATTTCTAGCACAAATGATAATACAACAATCATGGTTATTTCAAGGAAAACCGAATATAAATCTCCAAACTTACATTACATGATACAATAGTTCTTCATGCAACAATAAATTAATCTAATAACAAGTAAATAAACAAATAAATACCTCCAAAGGTTTACAAGTTTCCAAGGCTTGAGCCTGGTTACACAAAATGGTTATTCAAACCCCACACAAACATAACCCTTGGCTTTCATACAGAGTCACAACAAAATAAGAGTATTGTACTCCCAACACACATACTTCCACACCCCTAGTTGGGTGGGATCACCACATCCTTTCCTGCACAAAAATCTCATAGGATGAGCATAAAGCCCAGTAGGAAATTCTTAACAAAGTATATACATTTTATACAAGTCTCAAGAAATGAAATGCACATGCCATGCTATGCCCTTTTTGAAGATAAATCACATTTTCATCTTTTGAAAACCATCATGCTCAATGATATCATGCAATTTCAATTGTTCAAAACTTAACAATTTATTTCAAGGGCGGTAAATACGACTCTAGTAATCCCTAGGTCGGTGTCTGCAAGAAGATTATACAAGTACTACTAAATTGTCATTTTTACCGGTATTAACCGGAAGGCTCGACACCTATCCGCACGGGTTTTCGGTCTTTCACCTCGGACTCTCAGGCCAACTTATTCAATATCATCTACACCACCTATCAAGACTTACCAACGTATTTACCCCAAAACCATTCCATGAAAACTTGTTTCTCAACATTCTTTTCTCAATACAAGTTTTCAAATCAACTTTCAAAGTTTAATGTAATCAAATGAATTGATATGCCAATTTCACAAGATGAATATAAATACTTTTATTCCAATTCATCATCCAAGGAATAACGCAATTCGCTCTTCTCAAGTATCCTCGACAGTTAGTTATTTCAAGACTATTTCAACGTTTTGAACAATAATTTCCAAAATAAACAACAATTTTCATATTCCCTAAAATTCATCATTTATATAAATATAAATAAAGAAATTTTCCAAACATCAATTTATTTTGACATACAAAATAAATATAAAAATATCATTCATGGATTTTCAGTCTCTTTTAAAAAAATTCCCAAATTCTAGGTTTTCTCACCAAAACTATACAACTCAAATCTTTTGAAAGAAAACTTTTCAAAGTCATATTTTCTTCAATCAACGAAGATCAAAACCCATAAGATCATTTTAAAAGAACAAGAGACAAACCTGTTGTGAAGTAATATTGATTGTTTGTCAAAAATGGAGGCTGAAATTCAATGCGGTGGTTGCTGCATTCAATGCGGTGGTTGCTGCATTCAATGCGTTGGTTGATAGCCATATACGCATTAAATGATTTCATACTGATAGTTGTACATGCAATAAATGCGTTCACATTATATATTTTT
Source organism: Camellia lanceoleosa (assembly GCA_025200525.1). Classification (NCBI taxonomy): domain Eukaryota; kingdom Viridiplantae; phylum Streptophyta; class Magnoliopsida; order Ericales; family Theaceae; genus Camellia; species Camellia lanceoleosa. The sequence continues at coordinate 58,745,463 of CM045763.1, forward strand.
ATCTATATATAGCTATGTTGTTGTAAGGTTTCAATGTGTGAAAGAGAAAGAAAATAATAGAGTGCTCTGTTTGTTTATGTTTTTCCTCAGAATTATTTTGAGTAAATTTGAATTTCAATTTGGTTCAGTTTTTTAAACCTCTTATTGTGAATCACCAACAGTGGTTTGCACCCCACTTCCACCAACAGTGGTATCAGAGCCGAAGGTAGCTTGAATTTGCAGCCATTTTGCAAAATTTTCAAAAACATAGTGTGTTTTCAAAATTTGCCTAGAAATCAAAGTGGTTGAAATCCATTTTTTATCACATCAGATTGAAGCTCCTGACGAGACGAGCACAACCGTGAAAACCGCGTCGAAAACACAGATCGGACGGACCCGCACGCGCTCCACGCGCCTCTTAACACTGTTCTCTCGCGCTCCCACTCGCCCATGCGCCACACACACTGCCGAAGGAAGAAGACGCGTCATCCAACGCGCAAGCACACTTCACACATGCGTGCACCAGAGACCTGACGTCATCCACTGACATTATCTGAGCCGCTGACCAGCTTTAACCGAGCCAAGCTGAGCCGACGTCGACCGAGCCGCTAACCGAGCCAAGCCTGAGTCGCGTCCCTAACCAAGCCGCGTTGACTAAGCCGCTGACATCAGCACACAAAGGATTAATCCAGTGTGACACGGCTAAGGTGCAGCCGCAAATTTGAACTGTTCAACTTGTTTTGGCTTGATTTGAGCCATTCGGAGTCTGTTTCTGGTGATCCAATAGTGCTTTCCAACTATTTGGAGTATTCCGGACACATCTGTATGGTCAAAATTTGCAAATTCCATTATGAAAATTTGCAGATTTTTAAAGACAGCCAATGGCCAACACAAACAACTTCTTTCAACCCTAGTTTCCAAAACTCAGCAAGGAAAACTATGAAAATTGGAGTATTCAAATGTAACTCCTACTAGCCTCACAAGATTTGTGGGAGTTAGTGGATCAAGGATATGACGAGTCAGCTACTCTCGCAAATGAAGGAAATTTAAATGATGCTCAAAAGACGGCGTTAAAAGATTCAAGGAAGAGAGATAAAAAGGCCTTGTATCTACTCTATCAAGGCATTGATAAGTCAAGTTTTGAGAAGATTTCAACAGCAACAACCTCTAAAGAGGCATGGAGTATTCTTCGCAATTCACACCGTGGAATTGAGAAGAGGATCAGAGTTCGACTCCAGGTGTTACGTGGCGAATTCAAGATGTTGCACATGAATGAGAATGAGTCAATTTCTGAGTACTTCAATAGAACATTAACCATTGTTAATCAGATGAGAAGATATGGAGAGAAGATGGAATCTCTTCAAGTCATAGAGAAGATTCTCGGATCACTCAATCCAAAGTTCGAGCACGTGGTTGTAGCATTAGAAGAGTCCAAAGATCTCAGTGCCATGACCACCGATGAGTTGATGGGCACACTTGAGATTCATGAACAAAGGATCAACAAGAAGACTCCCTCGAGTTCTCTAGAGCAAGCTCTTCAATCACAGCTGTCTTTCAGAGATGACAAAAACGAGCAATGGGGGACATCACAAAGAAGCCGAGGAAGAGGTTGTGGTTACAATAACCGAAGTTCTGGTTTTCGAGAAAGAGGCGGAAGAGGTCCAGCCAGAGAAGGAAGAAGTCAACCACACTTTGCTCCAAGATGAAGAGCAAGAGGTAGAGGAGGTGGTTACAACAACCGACCAGGAGTTGACAAAAGCAATGTTCAGTGCTACCAGTGCCACAAGTTCGGGCATTACAGCAATGAATGTCGAAGTAGAGCAACAACAGAAGCTGAAGAGCAAGCAAATTTTGCTGATGAGGAAACAAACAAAGTTGGACCTACAGTTCTATTTGTCCGCCATGGAGACACTGAAAACCAAAACAATGTTTGGTATCTAGATTCAGGAGCCAGTAATCACATGTGTGGTAAAAGAGAGTTGTTCATTGAGCTTGACGAGACTGTACAAGCATAAGTCTCATTTGGTGATTCTTCAAAGACTCTAGTGAAAGGAAGAGATAATATTCTGATCAAGCTCAAGAATGGAGATCATGATTACATCTCCAATGTTTGTTATGTTCCTGCCATGAAGAACAACATTTTGAGTATGGGACAACTCCTAAAGAAAGGACATGACATCAGCATGAAAGATTGTCATCTTACCATCAAAGACAATCATGGTAATTTGATCGCTCGGGTAAGAATGTCCAAGAATCGAATGTTTGCATTGAACATCCAACATGATGTTGCGAAGTGTCTAAGTGCCATCATCAAAGACAAAGACTGGCTATGGCATTTGAGGTTTGGATATCTCAACTTTGGAAGCTTGAAGCTGTTGTCAAGCAAGAATATAGTGAAAGGGCTCCCTCATATTGCTCATACTAATGAAGTCTGTGAAAGATGCATTCTTGGCAAGCATCACAGAACTAGCTTTGCCAAAGAAGTGAAGTGGAGAGCAACAAAGCCGCTGGAGCTAGTGCACACTGATGTGTGTGGTCCATTGAAGCCAATGTCAAATAGACAGAATAGATATTTTCTCACCTTCATTGATGATATAGCTGGAAGACATGGGTGTATTTTCTTAAAAGAAAGTCAGAAGTGTTCAATATCTTCAAATAATTCAAAGCTTTTGTAGAGAAGCAAAGCGGCTACTACATCAAGACATTGCGATCAGATCAAGGTAAAGAATATACATCAGATGCTTTTGAGAATTATTGCAAAGAGCATGGAATCAAGCATCAAACAACACCATCCTATGCGCTACAGCTGAATGGTGTTGCTGAAATGAAGAAGCACACAATCTTAGATATGGTAAGAAGTATGTTGAAAGGAAAGGGATTGCCCAAGCAATTTTGGGCTGAAGCCGTATCATGTGCTGTATATCTACCAAATAGATGCCCAACCAGGAGCCTTCATTCTATAACTCCAGAAGAAGCTTGGAGTTCACATAAGCCAAGTGTCAACTATCTCAGAATATTTGAGTGTGCTGATTACACCAAGATTCCAGAAGCAAGAAGAACCAAGCTCAATGATAAGGTAGAAAAATGTATCCTTGTCGAATATGGAGATAGAACAATGGGATACAAGTTGTATAATCCCATTACTAGAAAGGTGATCATGAGTAGAGATGTGATATTTGAAGAAGAAGAAGTTTGGAACTGGAATCAAGATGAAGTTGTTAAAGATACATAACTCATTATTGAAGATGAAACATCAAAAACTCCAGTTGAAATTACAAGGGAAGTTCAAGATGAACCACAAACTCCTCCATATAGAATACCTGCACCTAGATCGCCAGTTTCTCACAGAAGTGCTGCATCATCATCATCATCATCATCATCATTATCATCATCATCATCAGATGATAGTTTTTTCAAACAACCAAGACTAATGAGAAATTTGCAAGAGATATATGAAACTACAGAAGAAGCAGATCTGAATTTGTTCTGCCTACTCGCAGATAGTGATCCACTTACCTTCTCAGAAGCCATCCAAGAAGATAAATGAAAGAAAGCAATGGATGAAGAAATTCATGCCATTGAGAAAAATGACACATGGAAACTTACCAGTCTACCGGAGGGGCACAAACCTATTGGAGTGAAATGGGTATACAAGACAAAGAGGAATGCACAAGGCGAAATGCAACGCTACAAGGCAAGATTAGTGGCAAAAGGTTACAAGCAAAGAGCTGGAATTGACTATGGAGAGGTGTTTGCTCCAGTTGCCTAATTGGAGACTATCAGGCTAATGATTTCTTTGGCTACCCAACACAAGTGGCAGATTTATCAACTTGATGTGAAACCTGCATTTCTTAACGGTTTTCTTGAAGAAGAAATGTATATTGAACAACCTTCGGGGTATGTTCAAAATGGGCATGAAGACAAAATGTACAAATTGAAGAAAGCACTTTATGGATTGAAGCAAGCTCCGCGTGCATGGAATACTAGAATTGATTAGTATTTTCATGACAATGGTTTTGAAAAATGTCCATATGAGCACGCACTATATGTGAAGAAGGAAGATGATGGAAGCATGTTGCTTGCTTGTCTTTATGTTGATGATCTAATCTTCATCGGAAACAATCCAGCCATGTTCAAAGACTTTAAAAGAAGCATGGTCCACGAATTTGAAATGACAGATATTGGATTGATGGCTCATTTTCTCAGCATTGAAGTGGCACAAAGAAAAGATGGAATTTTTATTTCCCAAAGTAGCTATGCCAAGGAAATTCTCAAGAGATATGGAATGGAGAATTGCAATCCAGTGAACACTCATGTAGACAATGAAGTGGAGCTCAGAAAAGGTACGAAGGCAGGTGATGTGGATCCAACTTATTTCAAGAGCCTAGTTGGAAGTCTTTGCTATCTTACTTGCACCAGGCCAGACATACTCTATGGAGTAGGACTGATTAGCAAATATATGGTGTGAAGACTCGACCCAACTTTTCACCTTTTGTTTGACACTGTCAATGAACAGAGGTCACATCTCATATTTAATAAGTTCATCAATGTCATGTTAATAAATATTATCTATACTTTGCCATCCCGGGCAGACCTATGACAGAACAATAATTGATAATCCTCTTTGAGTGTGTCAAAAAATGAAACTCATAAAGATGTATATTTTTTTTTCTTTAGGCGAAACGGATCACACCATCAAACTCAAAATGTCGAAATTAGTCAATAGTGATTAAATGAAATTTTTCTTGAACCGATTTTCGGACAGCCTGGATGTCCACGCACTGCGTTTTATCCGAGCAATGCAATTTGTGGTGGTAAAATCAGCAACCAAGGTTGTAATTTCTTGGTGAGGTGAAAGATATATCCACCTCACTCCCCTTTTTACCACATACTTCACCATTCAATCCTAGCCATTGATCCTACCTACCCCATTTCTTCCTATATATATCCTATATGTGCAGAAACTTCATCTTGCTGAAAATCTGTAGATTTAAGAGAAAAAATCAAACACTTTCATCTTTGTTCTTCAAGCTTCAAGTCTAGGTAAATTCCTCTCTATATCTACTTCAATTCCATAAGTTAAAGCCTTCATTTCTTTCCTTTGATTTCATGTTACAATGAACCATGAATCTAAATCCTAAAATACAGATTTAGACTTCATTTCCTCCCATTGATATCATGTTGCAATGAAGCATGAGGCTAAAGCTCAAAACAAGGATTTTACATAACAAACAGTTTTTTTTTCCTGAACAGACAATCTACTTTGAAATTTCGTCAAAAACTATTTAGGCCACTTTAATGGTTGATTTTTGGACCAGAGTTAAATTAGAGTGTTATCTTTCCAACCCAATTTGTTTCAACTTGATCCAACGGCGAGATTGTTGTAAAAATGATGTTTTAGAAACTGCAATGGATCTGGACCAGCTTTGTTTTACTACCATTTTACCCTGTTTATGAGCATTTTTGGGAGACGGGTCCTTCATGAAAAAGTTTCATAGCATCTTAATTGATAACCCTGTAAAATTTCAAAATATTTTATAGTGTTTTGATTAGGATTTTAGCCTCTGATCTAAAGTGTTGCAAACTAAGAATTTCTGGACCATAAGAGAAGGACCCCTTTTAAATTGTACACTTTGGGATTATGGTTTGAATATTTATTTCATGCTTAGAATTAATTCCTAGACCTACTATAATGTAGTTTTTCATACGTTGTGTTTAGATCTCGGTTCTGGTTGATTTTACCAAACTTCGTGTACATTTAGGTGAGTTCATGTTTACGCTTTTTACATGTATTTGAATATAATGACATGCTTTGATCGATGAATTATTTTGGAACATGAGATTGCATTGATTTATGAATAACCGAATAAACATATGATTTTGAACTTTAGCAAGTATGCCTATGATTGGAAAAGTACCTTGAACACATTTTGAAAATCATGTTATGTTTTAGAAAATGTGAGCTAACGGGAAAAGCCGACTCACACGTATTGCTTATATACATATTGTTTTTATGAAGCCATGGTTAAAGACATTGTTATAAAACTCTTGCAAATGTAATAACGTACATTTGAACGGAACATCCCAGACGTTGGGGGAAATTAAAGATACCAACGGGTGAGGCGTTATAAGGGTGGTTGCTGGGACGTGGCCATCGTCCCTTGGCATGATCATGACCACTTGATATTAGTATGGGTAGCTCCCTACTTCTCTGGCAACATATCCAGTCGAATGGACATATGTATGTATATTTTGATATATATATATATATAAGAGCATTTATTTTGTGTTTTCAGCCATTGGGCTTTTGAACATGAACAGTTATGCCTGAAACTTGAAATATTTATGTTTGAACCGTGGCAAACATGTAAATTGTGTAAATATGTTCTCACAAGCTTTATAGCTCACGGGTGTGTTACTAACCCATTTCAGGTAAGGAGAATGCTTAGTGGATAACTAAAGGCCTATTTTTGTGGTGTCTCGTGTCTTAGGATGGATTCTAGACCTATAGTTTTATATAAGTCATGTATTACCTCTTTTGTTGGCATAGGGCCAAATTATTGTTATAACTTAACTTTCCTTTATGATTTGTATGACTTATATAGCAACGCTCTAGTCAAATGTAATCACTTAGTATTTGTGATGATTTATTTATTTGTTCTCTAAACTAGTTAGTAGTAGGCCTAGGGTGCAAGATGAGGCGCTGGCCGGTCGCAATTCCGATTAGCCTCTATTTCGGGTCGTGACATATGGAAACACCAGATCAGTCACACCTTTATACAGCAAAGAGGATTCTTCGCTACATCAAAGGTACAATCGATGATGGTTTATTCTATAAACTAACTGATAATTTCAGTCTTGTTGGCTACTCAGATAACGACTGCGGACATGACTTGGATGAATGGAAAAGTACTACGGGATTTACTTTCTTTATGGGAGATACAGCCTTCACATGGCCGTCCAAGAAGCAAGCCAATGCGACATTATCAACTTGTGAAGCTGAGTATGTTACAGCCAACTCAGTTGTGTGCCATGCAATATGGTTACGAAACATGTTGAAGCATTTGGAATTTCCACAAGAAAAACCCACTGAGATCTATGTTGATAATCGCTCAGCAATTGCATTGGCAAAGAACCCAGTTTATCATGAAAGAAGTAAGCATATTGACACCCGCTATTATTTCATCTGAGAGCATGTGAAAAATAAAGAGGCGGAATTATATCCTTGCAAATCTCAAGATCAGCTTGCAGATATTTTCATGAAGCCATTGAAAAATGATATGCTCAACAGAATGAAGATAATGCTCGGGATGAAGCAGCATGGAGAATCAAGATTAAGGGGGGATGTTGTGAAGCAATCTTGATTGTTTGTCAAAAATGGAGGCTGAAATTCAATGCGTTGGTTGCTGCATTCAATACGTTGGTTGATAGCCGTATACGCATTAAATGATTTCGTACTGATAACTGTACTTGCAATAAATGCGTTCACATTATATGTTTGTATCTATATATAGCTATGTTATTGTAAGGTTTCAATGTGTGGGAGAGAAAAAAAATAATAGAGTGCTCTGTTTGTTTATGTTTTTCCTCAGAATTATTTTGAGTGAATTTGAATTTCAGTTTGGTTCAGTTTTTTAAACCTCTTATTATGAATTTGCACCCCATTCCCACCAACAAAACCCACTTTCAAAATCGCTCAACTTCTCGAATCAACAATCAATTTTTCAAAGCTACTGAAAGATGATTTCAAAAATCATCTAGATCTTGCAAAAATATATATAACTCAAAGAAAATCCCTACCTCAAGTTTTGAAGAGGAAATGAGATGAAACCCTAAAATCAACAGTGTCGAAACTCGATCTTCACCGCACACAATGACGCCCTCGAGAAGTTAACCAACTTAGATGAAGAACCTATGGCAGAACTCTAATGGATCTTGAGAAATCAAGGTTTTGATCCAATTTGGCGTAGGGAAATATAGAGAGAAGGGAGAGGAAAGGGTTTTTAGAGAGAGAGAAATACAAAAGTGATCTGAAATATCAGATTCACAAACTGATATAACATGGTCCGCTCGAGCGTGGAAAGCCCCGCTCGAGCGTCAAATACACTTTCCCAGTACTTTTGCAGACAGGCCAAACTTTTGGAACCAAACATTCTCCGCTTGAGTGCATAAACGATTGCTCAAGCGGACAAGAAACTTCTAATGCATTTTGCATTTTTGCTTCGAGGGCGCTGCCCCTCAACCCCGCCAAAGCGCTACCCTAGGACCCACCAAGGACGCCTGCCTCGACCCCATAAGCTAACCAGTAGCTCAATCCCACTTGATGCCGCTTTGGACCGTCAAGGGACGCTACTCTCTGGACCCCCGCGAGCTAACCAGGCAGCTCGATCTCCGACACACTTAGCGAAGTGGCAAAACTGGAATTGCTACAGTAGTAATGTGGTGACATTAGTAAGACTAGAAAACGTTTTCCGCTGTTTTAAAATAGAAAATATTTTTCGTCCAAATAAGCTTGTTTTTCGTTAACCATTGAAAATATTTTCGGTTACGTTTGTTTTTCATACTAAACACTAGAAAATACAAAAATTATTTTTCATAAGGATAAAAGACAATTTTAGTCCTTAAAGCATGCACTCTTTGTCATTTTGATTCCTTAAGTTTCAATTTTGTTATTTTGGTGCTTAAAATTGTCAATTTAAGTTAATTTGATCCTAGGTTTAACATCTATTAACAGAAATATAACTAAAAGACAGTTTTGGTCCTTAAAATATGCATTTCTTGTCATTTTAGTCCCTCAAATTTTAAATTGTCATTTTGATATTCAAAGTTGTCAATTTGAGTTAATCCTGGCTCAAATTGACAATTTTGAGAATCAAAATAACAAAATTTTAAACTTAAGAGACTAAAATGATAATAAATGCATACTTTAGGGACCAAAACTGTGCTTTATTCATATTTATGTCAACGGACGTTAGACTTAGGACCAAATTGACTTAAATTAACAACTTTAAGAGCCGAAATGATAAAATTAAAACTTAAGGAACTAAAATGACCAAGAGTGCATATTTTAGAAACTAAAATGATCTTTTACCCTTTTTTTTTGATAAATTTTTTTTTAGCCAAACAAACGGAGCATTAATGCATTTGTAATTTTTCAAAACAAAGATGATTTTTGTAACTCTCACTTCCCCACTAATTCAATCCTACCATTCATTTCTGAAAATAAACGGAGAATGGAGAAGCATTGATCTTTGTAGCACAAAATAAAAGATATTTTTTTAAAATATATTATTTTATTAAATTTAATTAAATTATTTATGTGAATTTATGTATATATATAATTGTTATAAAATGTATGTTATAATGTTGAAAAATAATCTAACCCCTATCGCATTGTAAAAAATATAATTTAAATATATATATAATTATTATTTAATTATTTATTCAACTTGCCTGAAGTCCACTTTGGTGGACTACACCATGCAGTTAGCTTACTGTGGATTTAGTTCAAGCTTATATTAATAATTTAAACCGTTTATCTTGTAGAACTCATCATGTTGATTAACCATAACAAAGTTATTTAGACATTAGTACCCACACAATCAATTCATAATTTATCCTTAAAAAAAAAATGAATGGCATGTATCATTTCTACAACTTACTATTATCTTTTGAGAAGAAAATGTGATTTGATTGTGTGGTAATAATATTTGATTAATTTAATTTTTAATATAAATGATCTATCAAACGAGCCTTATAAAATAAATGGTTTATATTATGAAGATGAATTCTCAGCATATTTTAAAAAAATATATATGGAGAAATTAGTTATCAGTGGTTTTAGTGGAAAAAATTTACAAAAAATAATAAACATTATAAATATTAATAATTAAAATCATATTTGTTTTTTACCAATATGTAATTATTTTTCAAAAACCATCCTGAATGGTAAAAATATTGCAATGCATGCAATAAAAAGACAATATTTTAAACAAGAAAAGTGATCTGTAAACAAAAAAATTCATTCAAAAAATTTCACAAGAACGAAGTGGTAATATGACATTTTGAAAACTGTAAATCACTTTGATGGGCTTTTTAGTTTGAAATGAATGGACACAAATATGTCATTTTGTATGGATTTTTTGTATAAATTTTTTATTGTATATGATCACTCGTTAAACAATAGCCTTACTTGGTATAGCTTATTATAAAATGAAAGTTGATAATCAAAGAATTAAATCTAAAAACACTCCTATAACTTCTAGATAATTAACTTTTCTTAATTTATTTAAGTTATTTCCATCTAATAAACTAAATTTAGTATCATTGATTTGGTATTTCTTATTGTAGAAGTTAGGAGGTTGAATTGTGAAGTTAGGAGGTTGAATTGTGAGATAGTGTTTCATTGTATTGGCATCTCGCCAACTTGATTTGGTATACGCTTTGAGCTTTACTTGTGATTTTTCTCAGTGATCATATGTCAAGTAAATTGAGATATGATGCAGATGTATCCTCCTCATTGCTTTTGGTTAATGTATTTTGTTTTATTTGTACTTTATTTCTTCATCAATGAAGTGCTCTTTTGATGATAAAAAAAAATAATAATAATAATATCAACCTCATACTTAAATTATTCGATTTCATATTAATTTTGCCTCCATTGCCAATTGCCATCTATGATCAAAGGAAAGTTGTTGATGCGGGTACCCAAACTTCATTTGAAATTTTATTTTACTCCCAAAACTATTCCCAAAATATTAATTAGACTCCTAAATAAAGTGAAGTTAGGGCTTAGAGATAGTTTGGGGTGTAAAATAAATTTCAAACAAAATTTCGGTATTACGTCAGCAACTTTCTTTTGATTATAAATGACAGCTAATGGCGGAGGTAAAATTGATTCAAAATCAAATAATTTAAGTGTAAAATTGATATTATTAAAAGAACAAGGATTGAACTGATTTTTAAGTAATAGTTTGGGGGACAAAATGATATTTTCTCAACAAAAAAAAAAAAAATTACTGCGCACTAGAAAGAAGAAATAAAAACTATTTTCAAATGAAATGTATTCGGAAATTTATTCTAAATGTAATCCACATCACAGTAGACTTAAATCAATACACTTCGTTTTTGGTACTCTATGAAATATATTTTTCTAAAAAGAATATTGCACATTAATTAGTTTTAATGTTGTTTATACATTCATTTATTTATTATTGAATAATGCTATATGCACCAATTAGTATACTAACTAGTGCACCAATTGATGATGTGACATAATTTAAAAAAATTTTGATATTTGTAATTTGTATAATGAGTAAGGTCAATAATAAAGTCATAACATATATTGGTATATTAGTTAGTAAACTAATTGATACATATAACACCACCGTTCATTATTAGTCAATTCTTAAACACAAACATCTAAAATTGAACATCAATAATAGGAATTGGGGTCACTGCTAGGAATTGGGGTCATTGCCTTTGGCACAGCAGTGACTGTTGTGCCTCATTTTGTGGTGCATTATGAATTTATTTTTATAATTTGAACCGGGTGTTGTAAGGTTTGTTGAATACTTCATGCCTACCAAAAATCATATTAATCAGATATCAATAACTATATGATTGACAACCAAAAAAATAAACAAGAAGTTTTTCTTTTGAAAAATAGTATAAAAATATGCAATTCGATCATATAGTTATTGATATCCGATTAATATGATTTTTGATATGCATGAAGTACTCAACAAATGCTACAAAATTAACGGTTCAGATAATAAAAATAAACCCATAATGCACCTCAAAATGAGGCACAACAGTATGAGAAATGCCTTGGAACCCCAGTGAAGGTGACCCCACCACCCCCACTGTTTTTTTATTGGTTGAATTTTTTTTTTTTCTTTTAGTTTTCTTGAGAGCACAAACCCCCCTCCTCCCGCGGTGGAGCTGGGGGTCCCAGCACGGTTGTAAAAACCATATAGAGTTCATGCATTAGTTTATTGGACACCAATAGTAAGTTCAAACCACACACATGACACGTGTAAATAAAAAGGCACTGCAAATCACAAATAACAAATTACAAAGACAACCGTTACTAAAAACAACCAAATGTCAAGAAGAAGGGTCATCTCTTTTTTCAATCAGCAAAAATAAAAAATTTATTGAAGAATAAATTAGTACAAGTAGGTAGTACAACAAAATACAATCAACAAGAAATACTTGGGATATCCAACAAGGATACCACAAACCAAGACACGCTAAGCAAAAACCAAGCCCAAAGAAAGGCTACACATAGATGAGAGATGATTACCAGAAACACTACCAGTAGACCCACAAGACCCGGAAATAGCAACACCAACTACTATATCATCAAAACCAATTAGAATCCAAAGACCACCAAGCTCATATACAATTATCTTCCGAAATGTTCACTTCAAAAACATCATGATTCTAATAGAGAAACCACAACAATTTGATATGTCAATCACTTTCTCCCAGCAAATCTAGACAAGGCCTCGCCAAAGGAGGATGGCTGTCCAAGCGAGCCAAGATCGATGGCAAATGGAAGAGAAGAAGAGCTTTGCCGAATCAGCAGGTTCAAGGTAAGAATTAATAGTTTGTTTCATCAGCAATACTAATACAGATCCCACCTATGAGACAAAGACAAATCCAATCAAGGTTAAGCACCATCAATTATATAAAATAGATAAATAAGCAAATTGTTTTAATTCATTGCTAAAAAATTCTAAAAGGGGAGTTCATATATTAGGGCTTGTTAGTTGAGGGCAAGTGTGTTGGTGCAGCGGTAAGGTTATTCCACTACAAACTGGGCGTTTTGGATTCAAACCACATAAACAAATTCTTCATATTTGCTCCATTGCAGTCTGGGCTTCATAGGTTCAAACCACGAAAACAACCTCTCCTCATGCACAAGAACTATTGTGTGTTGGTGTAAGCACATGCTAATTACTTTGTATGGTTTACTGGGTTCATTATTCGGTAGTCCTATATGACCCACCTATTATCTTTTGCAATTTTTAATTTGTTGATAATATTGTGTATAAATTACATGACATTTTCGGATTACCTAATAATGTTCCAATTCGGTGTGGTTATGCTAAAAAAAAAAGTCAAGTCATATTTGCTACATAATACACAAAATATGTAATAAAAATTTTCAAAAGTATAAACAATGTTTGTTTAAAAAATACAGGAAAAATTTTCATGAAAATTTCTAATTTTTAGGTTGTGTTTAGATTATGGTTTTGAGTAGAAATTTGGGAAGGAAAAAGTAGATTAAATGTGAATAAAATATACTTATATTTCACTAACCTTTTCCCTTTCTCTTTCTATATCTCTACCAAAAATTTATGATCCAAACACAATCTTAATAATATAACTAAAAAAGTTGAAAAATAGATGTTGAGGACCTAACCTTCCAAAATGAAGTCATGGGGGTTGAAACTCCTTTCCCTTAACCTATAATAAGCATTTAGACAAAACAAAATGAGAAATATCAAAATAAACTTACAGATATGAAATATAGAACAAACAACCACAGATATAAAATTGTATCATGTGGAAGAAACAAAGATTAATATCATACCTTTTCAACGGATATTTCTCTTCAATATGTTTTTTATTCTATATGGAATCATTGCTATTGGATTGCACCGAAAGATGCTAAGTTCCTTCAGTCTTGGACTGCAGCAGCACCGGCAAGAGCAATCTCTGCCATCTTTGCTTTGGTGGCTACAAATTACAGATGAGAAGTTTTTACAGAACAGCCAAAAAATAAATAAATAAATAAACTATCTCACTGTATCTCCAATCCTTCATAAATTCTTTTATCAAATTTGAATTTGATGAATAAAATGTTAAAGTGAACTCCAATCAAATTTGTATCAAATCAATTAAGAGCCAAATTTTTTACCAAATTAAGGTGGAACCAAATCGTTAACCAAATTTCTTACAGTCATATTTTACTGAAATTTGATGAAATTTCAAAAAGAGTAATCATTGGAGATGATTGTCTTTCATAGAAAAATGGTTAAAGGATGTTTTCAGGATAAAGTTGAAATTTTAAAAAAAGATTTGATGAAAAAAGAGAGTAAGGATTGGGGTTCTGCATACCAGATCAACCAAAAAAAAAAACAAAAAACAAAAACTTTAAAGAAAAACCACACAGAAGAAATGGAACAAGAGGGAACCCACAATCACATATTTGTATAAATTTCAACACAACCAACATAAAGAAAGTTAACACATTGATTGCCGAGTACACCCACAGTTTGTCTGAGAACTGTAGTAGCTCCAGCAAGAGCAATTTCTGCATCTCAGCTTTGGTAGCTACAAATTACTGATGAGAAGTTCTAACAGAAACAGCCAAAAAAAATAAATAAACTCAGGAATTCTCTGGTTCACTGGAATAGTGTCAAACAGAATAATCATTCTATCAAAATATCCATTTCAATTCCTATGTTTGGTTGACCCAAAAAATGATCATTCACCATGAGCATCTCCAATCCTTAGCCTTTCTTTAATTTGATGAAAAAGTGCTCAAAAATCATCTCCAATTTCATCAAATCAAGGGAGATTCATTTTTTTTCTTTAAATTGAGAACTCGTCAAATTTAAATTTGATAAAAAAAAATAAAAAATAAAAAATAAAAAATTAAAAGATGAAACATTGGAGATGACTTTTTTCCTATCAAATTTGATGAAAAGTGAAATTTGGGACAATAAGGGAATTTTTAAAAATATTTTGATGAAAATCCGATGAAAGGATTGTAGTAGTTTATATGAAATTAAAGTTTTTACTCAAATTTGGAATCAAATTAGATGAAAAAAATTGGTGGAAGATTGGAGATGGTCTAAGGGAATGGCCATTATTCTATCTCATTCCAATGAACCAAATTCTCATAACAACATTTCCAATCTTTCCCCAATTCTTTTATCAAATTCAAATATGATGAATAAAAAGTAAAAGTGAGCTCCAATCATTTTATTAAACTTGTATCAAATCAAAAAAGAGGCAAATTTTTCAGAAAATCAAGATTGAACCATATCTTTCAACAAATTTTCAGCAGTCATGCTTTACTTAAATTTGATGAAATTTAAAAATATTTAGAGATGATTTTCTTTCATTAAATAAAAAATGGATTTTCAAGAAGATTTGATGAAAAAAAAGAGAGGAGAAAGTTAGGATTGGAGTGTAGCAAAAGCATTGAAAACAACCACTTACATGAAAAACACACAAGAATTGCAACAAGAGGGAACCCACTATCACAGATTTGTAAAAATTCCAACACAACAGAAAATTATCAAAAGAAAGAAATAGCAAAAACAAAAAATCGAACCTGTAATCTGATGCCACTTTCCACAAGAAAGAGTAAGACAGAAATCAGTTGGAAAATCAAGCCGCAAAGATGCCCTTGAAAACTTTCTTTCCGTTTGTTTAGGGTTACAGGGAGGGGGTTGGGATTACTAATTCTTTGTATTACTAATGGGGTGTTTGTTTTGAGAGATGGGGAGGAGACTATTAATTCCTTGGTATTAATAGTCCCCTTGGAAGGGAGATTGGTAAGGAGGAGGTAGAGATGGTATTAGAAAAATAGTGAGGAGATTAGAATTTTTTTTATTTTTTTATTTTTTATATATTGGGAATTTTTTTTAAATATAATGTTTAATTTTTTATATTTTTTTATTTGTTTTATTATTTTATATAAAAATAATTTAACAATTCCTCACTATTAATCCCCTCACTAATAATTCCCTCACTATGAATCATCTCTATTCTATCTCTAAAAACAAACGAGCTGCTTGTGAAGACTTTTCATTGTTGAGTCACTCTTTCCTACCATAAACAAGCGTGTATTAGGTGAAACATTCATCCATTTTATTATTTTTATGACAGTGTGTTTTTTTTTTTTTTTTCACATAGAAATTGAGAGAAAAAAGCAAACAAGGAAAAAAAATTTTAAAGTATTGGGGGTGTTTGGAAACTTAGGCTCCATTTGGTAGCGTTTCGAATTATAGCTTTACCCATTGATTTAAATGTGTTGTTTGTTTTGAGCTTTTAAATCATAATTCTACATCCATTTCTCAAAACTCAAATCAAAACATAATCATTACTTTTCAAAACTCATAACCAAACACATAATTCAAAATTCAACTCAATTCAAATTAATATTTTAATTTTTTAAATATTTTAATTTTTTAAATATTTTAAAAATATTTTAATTTTGTTAAGATTTTAAATATTTTAATATTTAAATATGTTACGATTTTTGTAATTTTTTAATTTTTTGAATATTTTTAAATATTTTAATTTCAAAATATTACGATTTTAATTTTTTAAAATTTAAAATATTTTGTAAAAAAAATTCAAACTCTATTTTATAAAAATATTTTTAAATATTTTAATTTTGTTGTTATGTATTTGGTTATGATTTGAGTGTAGAGTTGTGAAAGTAGTATGGAGTTTCGAATTATGTGTTTGGTTATGAATTTTAAAAATAATTTCTTAATTGAGTTTTGTTTTATGTGTTTGGTTACGATCTGAGTATAGAGTTGTTTTTGAATTTAAAATATTAACATTTTAAATTAATAACACTTACGTTTTCAGTTTATATTTACAAAAAAATTATAAACTAATTTTTGTTTATTTTTAGAAAAACATAAACTACAAACGCGTTTGGTTTGAACAAAATGTTTGAAAATTTTAAAAAATATAAACTAAAAGAGTGAGAAGTGACGAGTGGTGGCGTGGCGGCGGGTAGTGGGTGGTGATGGGTGGTGGCAGGTAGTAGCGGCGGAAGACAGTGGTGGCGGGTGGGTGGCGACGGAAGGCAGTAGTGGTGGGTGGTGGCGAGTGGTGGTGACAGAAGATGATGATGACGGGTGGCGGGTGATAGCGGCAGCTGGTGGGTGGTGGCGGCGGAAGATGGTGGTGGAAAGTGGTGGCAGGTGGTGGGTGGTATTGGCGAAAGACGGTGGTGGAAAGTGGTGGCGGGTGGCGGATGGTGGTGGCGGAAGATGGTGGTGGAAAGTAGTGGCAGGTGGTAGCGAGTGGTGGCTGCGGAAGATGGTAGTGGTGGAAAGTGGCGGCGGCGGCGGAAGACGGTGGCGGCGGGTGGTGGCGACAGAAGACAGTTGTGGAGGGTGGTGGTGGGTGGTGGCGAGTGGTGGCGGCGGAAGACGGTGGTGGAAAGTAGTGGCAGGTGGCGAGTGGTGGCAGCGAAAGATGGTAGTGGAAAGTGGTGGTAAGTGGCAGGTGGTAGGTGGTGCTGGCAGAAGATGGTGGTGGAAAGTAGTGGCGGCAGAAAACGGTGGTGGCGGGTGGTAGGTGGTGGAGGCAGAAGATAGTAGCGGAAAGTGGTGGTGGTGGTGGCGGCGGAAGACGGTAGTGGAAAATTATAGCGACCTCGGTCTTTTCCCATTTGGTTGTTGTATCCGGACTTAGGTTCCGTGGATCCTGTTGTTATAAAATTGTTGTTGTCGTCCTTTAATTTCTTATTTTTGAGTTATAGGATGTTTTGGGTAGGTTTGTTACAGGTTGGGAGTGTTTGGGAGCAAAGGGTTGATGCCCAGAATTTTGGTCATTCGCTCGAGCGAGCAGTTTGTCGCTCGAGCGAGCTATTTGTTTTTGGTCCTTCGCTCGAGCCAGGATTTCTTAGATCGAGCGAGCGATTGCGTCTAGTATAGACCTGAGAGCAGGGTTTCTTAGCTCGAGCGAGCTTTCCTTCGCTCGAGCGAGTTTCGAGTTCTTTACTCGAGCGAGCATTCTGTCGCTCGAGCGTACTTCTGGGTTGCAGACCTGAGGCATCGTATTGTTGGCTCGAGCGAGCTTTCCTTCGCTCTAGCGAGTATTTAGCGAGTATTCTTTGTGTCTGGTCACTCGAGTGACCACTTCTTCGCTCGAGCGAGCCTGTTTTATTTAAATAGGCAGCAGCGGTTTTTAAAATGCTTTTTCAGCCTCTTTTTGATTTCAGAACCCTAGGTCCGTATTTTCTCTCCCTCCACTCACCTTCTCTTTTAGGTTTCATCTATTTTTAGGGTGTTTCTACCCTAGGCTCTTTATTAAAAAGATAGAGGAGGTTGAGGGCTTCGTTTTAATCTAAATGTTTGACGGTTTGGAGCACTTTGCATTTTGATCATCTTCTCCATTCGTGTTCTTTACTTCGAGGTAGGGATTTCCTACTCCATATTATAGGTGTTGTTCTAAGTTTTGGTATTTTGATATGTTGGGGTTGTTTGGTAATTTTGGGAAAAATCCTAGTTATTGTAATAAATTGATTTGTATAATTAATTTAAGGAAAATTGGGGAATTTAGTTGAATTCAGGGAATTGGGAAATTATAAGCTTAAATGGTGTAGTTGGTTAGTTTAATAACACACCCATGAAATTGTTGAGTTTATATTTGTTATAACATTTATTTCCGGTTTAGAGATAATTGTTTTGGGCTATCGGTGGAGGATAGTCGTGATTGTTGTAGACATTGCATGTGGATTAGGGAAAACTAAAACTAATCACATTGGTTAAGTCATCGATTTTGACTGTTGAATTAATACAAAAAATACGTGTATTGATTGAGTATGGTATATGGTAAGTGTTTAATACATTGTATATGCATATTGTTGGGAGGAGATAGGGGATGTACTCTACGGTTTGGGAGGAGATAGGGGATGGACTCCTAAACCGGATATTGTTTGGGAGGAGATAGGGGATGGACTCCATTAGCACCACTAATATGTGTGTTTATTGATTTATGGAAGTGTTTTTACATGTTATTGATGCATCACTAAAATGTGTATCAATTGGAAAGTATGGAAGTGAATTTTGATTGAGGTTGATACAACGCCAACATGTGTATCCATTATGATATAAAGAATGTTTAACATGATTTGATATTCCCATTGAATTGGAAATGTTATTAATGTGAGATGTAGTCTCACTGTTATAGTTTGGCCAGGTTCTGAGCTATATTGATAATAATGGAAAGTGAAACGTGTCATAGACATTAGTGTCATGAGACTATATAATGATGTAATTGATTATCTTGGTTAACCATCTATCGAATGCTATTGCTTTATTCAATGTTTATATTTGGCTTAGTATATTTCTACTGGGCTGTGGCTCACCCTATACGGGAACATCATTTTCAGGCCCAGGTGATGTGCTACCTCCAAGGAATTAGCTTGGAAGGATTTAGAGTTGAAGACTCTGTTTAGATTAGTTGTTATTTTAGTTTATTTGATATTACATGTAAACTCAAGCCAATGGCTGAATTTGTAGTTGAGTTAGTACTCACATTTTTGTGCTCAAGTGTTAAGCTTGGAAAGATGTAAACTCATAGGACATTTATTTTGACGTTACATGTGATATCCTTCAATAATGATACTCTGATGAATGAGATAATGATTGGTTTTCTTTTATCAATGCATGCTACTGTTATATATTATGGGTTTATTTTGAGGGCGTTACAAAAATGGTGGGGGGTGGTGGCGAGTGGTAGGTGGTAAAAAAAAACTGAAAACGTAAACTCATTTTTTGAGTTTACAATTTTTGGCCAAATTTATAAACTGAGACCACTGGTTTATAAACCAAAAAATTTACCAAACAAGTTTTTATGACAGTTTTTAAAATTTTTGTAAATTTAAACTGAAAACTGAAAACATATAAGTGTTACCAAACGCCACCTTAAATTTTTACGATTTAAATTTTTTGAACATTTATTTTAATTTTTTACTTATTAAATTTTTTAGATTATTTAAATTATTTAAATATTTATGATTTAAATTTTTTGAATATTTATTTTGAAAAAAATTATTTCCTTTGTAGTATTTTCAATTAAAAAATTGATTAATGTTATTTTCTGTTAATAATATATTTTTTTAATGGGAGCTTTTTTGATAAATCCATTTTCTAAGAGTTTTATTCCATTCAACCCATATTTTTTTTGACTATTCCATTAGGTCCAATTTGAGAAAAGAAGACTAAAATACCCTTTTCATCTACTTATGTTCCATTTAGTTCATATTATTTTCTCATATTTCAATAAGTCCTATTGGTGACATAATTACCAAAATACCCCTAATGTGAATGTTCACACCGTCAATGTGAATGTTTATATCGTCAATGTGTAGGGGCCCGGCCCATGTCGATCCTCGCGGGTGCCCGGAAAAATTCGAGTCGGGCCGGGCCGGGCCGGTCCACAGGCCAAAAAAATAGGCTCGGCCCGGCCCGTTGATAATGTGAATATTCACATTGACAAGTTAACATTCACATTGATAGGAGTGTAAAATTGGCCCGCGACCTGAGGGCGGCCCGAAGCCAGCCCACCGCTCGGGACGGGCCCGGGCCGGCCCGTTCATAATGTGAATATTCACATTGACATATCAACATTAACATTGATAAGAGTGTAAAATTAGCTCGTGACCCGTGGGCAGCCCGAAGCCCGGGCCGGACCCGACCCGACCCGTGACAATGTGAATATTCACATTGACATATTAACATTCACATTGATAGGAGTGTAAAATTAGCCTGCGGCCTGTGGTAACCGCCCGACCGTTGATAATGTGAATATTCACATTGACATGTTAAAATTCACATTGATAAGAGTATAAAATTAGTAGTCTGCGCCCGTGGTCGCCGAAACCGGCAGTGGGCGAACTGCGGCGCTGTTGACAATGTGAATATTCACATTGACATGTTAACATTCACATTGATAAGAGTATAAAATTATTTCGCGTCCCATAGGCGGCGGCGACCGCCCGTATTGACAATATGAATATTCACATTGACATATTAACATTCACATTGATAGGAGTGTAAAATTGACCCGTGGCCCGTGGGCGGCCCGAAGCCCGCCCGTTGCCCAGGGCGGGCCCGTTGACAATGTGAATATTCACATACACATATTAACATTAACATTGATAACAGTGTAAAATTGGCCTGTGACCCGTGGGCAGCCCGAAGCCTGGCCCTGGGCCGGGTTAGGCCCGGCCTGGCCCGTTGACAACGTGAATATTCACATTGACATGTTAACATTCACATTGATAAGAGTGTAACATTAACCCGTGCCCCGTGGCTGCCCGAAAGCCGCTCACGGCCGGTGGGTGGCCCGAGTCGGGCTCGGCCCGGCCTGTTGACAATGTGAATATTCACATTGACATGTTAACATTTACATTGATAAGAGTGTAAAATTGACTCGCGTCCCATGGGCGGCCCGGGTTTGGGTCCGGGCCTACCCCGAGCTGCGGGCGAGCTTCAGACAACGGACAAATTTTACACTTCTATAATTGTTAGTGTTAACATGTCAATGTGAATATTCACATTGTCACGCGCAAGCTCGAGCCGGCTTGCGAATGCACGGCACGGGCCAATTTTACACTCCTATCAATGTGAATGTTAACATATCAATGTGAATATTCACATTGCTAACGGGCCGCCCATGGACCGAGATCGAAGTTTCGGCACCACGGTCGCGGGCCAATTTTACACTCTTATCAATGTTAACATGTCAATGTGAATATTCACATTGTCACGGGTCAGGCCAAGCCCGCCTCGGGCTGCGGTCGGGCTTCAGGCCGCCCATGGGTTGCGGGCCAATTTTACACTCTTATCAATGTGAATGTTAACATGTCAATGTGAATATTCACATTGTCAACCGGGCGGCTTTGGCCGCCCATGGGCCGCAGGCTAATTTTAGACTCTTATCAATGTGAATGTTAACGTGTCAATGTGAATATTCACATTGTTAATCGGACGGACTGCCGCCCGTCGTCGCGCCGGTCATGGGCGCGTTTCGCCGCCACGGGACGAGGGCCAATTTTACACTCGTATTAATATGAATGTTAACATGTCAATGTGAATATTCACATTGCCAACGGGCCGGGCCCGCCCTGGGTTGTTGGCCAATTTTATACTCTTATCAATGTGAATGTTAACATGTCAATGTGAATATTCACATTGTTAACAGGCCGTGCCGGGACCGCCCCGGGCCGCCTACGGGCCGTGTCGGGTTTCGGGTAGCCACGAGACGCGGGCTAATTTTACACTCCTATCAATGTGAATGTTAACATGTCAATGTGAATATTCACATTGTCAACGGGCCGCTGTCGGGCTTTTGGCCGCCCATGGGTCGCGGACTAATTTTATACTCTTATCAATGTGAATGTTAATATGTCAATGTGAATATTCACATTGTCAACGGGTCGACGGGCACGCGAGCCTATAAGCATGGCGGGTTTAAATCTTGCCCGCGGAACGGGGGCCAATTTTACACTCGTATTAATGTGAATGTTAACATGTCAATGTGAATATTCACATTGTCAACGGGCCGGGCCGGGCCGGGTCGGGTCCGCCCTGGGTTGCTGGCCAATTTTATACTCTTATCAATGTGAATGTTAACATGTCAATGTGAATATTCACATTGTTAATAGGCCGGGCCGGGACCGCCCCGGGCCGCCTACGGGCTGTGAGCGGGTTTCAGGTAGCCACGAGACGCGGGCTAATTTTACACTCCTATCAATGTGAATGTTAACATGTCAATATAAATATTCACATTGTCAACGGGCCGGGCCGGACCCGCCCCGGGCCGCTGTCGGGCTTTTGGCCGCCCATGGGTCATGGACTAATTTTATACTCTTATCAATGTGAATGTTAACATGTCAATGTGAATATTCACATTGTTAACGGGTCGGACCGGGCCCGCCCCGGGCCACCCATGGGCCGCGGGCAGGTTTCGCCCCGCCACGGGACGGGGGCCAATTTTACACTCGTATTAATGTGAATGTTAACATATCAATGTGACTATTCACATTGTCAACGGGCCGGGCCGGGCCCGCCCTGGGTTGCTGGCCAATTTTATACTCTTATCAATGTGAATGTTAACATGTCAATGTGAATATTCACATTGTTAACAGGCCGGGCCGGGACCGCCCCGGGCCGCCTACGGGCCGTGGGCGAGTTTCGGGTAGCCACGAGACGCGGGCTAATTTTACACTCCTATCAATGTGAATGTTAACATGTCAATGTGAATATTCACATTGTCAACGGGCCGGGCCGGGCCCGCCCCGGGCCGCTGTCGGGCTTTTGGCCGCCCATGGATCGCGGACTAATTTTATACTCTTATCAATGTGAATGTTAACATGTCAATGTGAATATTCACATTGTCAACGGGTCGGACCGGGCCCGCCCCGGGCCGCCCATGGACCGTGGGCGGGTTTCGCCCCACCACAGGACGCGGGCCAATTTTACACTCCTATTAATGTGAATGTTAAAATGTCAATGTGAATATTCACATTGTCAACGGCCGGGCCCGCTCCGACTCGTCGGCAGGTTTCAGGCTGCCCACAGGCTAATTTTACATTTCTACCAATGTGAATTTTAAAATATAAATTTTCACATCATTAAATTGTTAATCCTTCAAAAAATATTTATAAGGGTATCAAAATTGAATATAAGGGTATAAGTGTCCAAGAAAATAGTGTAAATCAAGAAAATGGACTTTATGGAATAAAACTATACATACATGGGACTAGATGGGTTAAAAAATTCCTTCATGGACTTCTTGGGTTAAAACACTTCTAAATTGGACTTATTAATAAAAATCTCTTTTTTAATTGAATTTTAAAAAGAGTTTGGTTATGAGTGTTGATCAGAATTTTCAGTAGTGTGAAAGTAGTGTGTTTTGTTATGAGTTATAACAATTTGAATTAAGTTTTGAAAACTCTTTCCAAAACTCATAACCAAACAAATTTTCTTACTTCACCTGCCAAATTAAACTTTCAAAACTCAATTCCACACTCAATTCAACACTTTATTTAAAAACCATAACCAAACAAATTTTCTACACTCAAATCATAATTTCACAACTCACAAACTCAAAATACAACTCATACTCTCAAATTATATTTACAAAACTCTACCAAACGCAACTTTAGTTTTTGGGTTTTTTTTTTTTTTTTTTTCACTACAAGACAAATGTTTTACAAAATAAAAAAAAACAAATCCAAACAAAATATCACATCAAACCCTATAATCATTTTACTTTTTCTCTTACAAACATTATATATTTAATCACAAAAAAACCTAACTATCTTTTCAAACACTAAAAAATTTTTCTCTAATAATATCTTACAACTAAAAAAACCTACAAAAAAAGCTACTTCCCAAACACCCATATTGTTATTCAGACTTAAAAATTATACTTTTTATTTAAATTTATATGTCAAGAAGATTAATAGTTGATAATTAAAAAATATTTAAATATTAACCATATTAACCAATCATATTCTTAAAATATTATTAAATCTAAAAAATAATTTAAATGGTAAACTTATATCATTTTCCAAAACACCATACAACCAAACTAGAGCAGGTGGCGGTTGGGAAGGCGACCCAGAGTTACCCAGGGTCGGCCAATCCCTAGTGCGAGTTTTTTTTTTTCTTCTTTTTTTCAAGGATAAATTACAAATATATCTCTTTAAGTTTATTTAAATTAAAAATTATTTCTTGTAATTTTAAAAATTACATTATATCTCTTAAGGTTTCTAATTTCATAAAAAATAAGTCATTTTATTAATAAATCAAATTAATTAACAGTTTTTAATAATATTAAAATTTTATTTCAATTAATAATTCATATAATTTTATTATTGTATAAGTAAATAGTTAGAATTTTTACTTTTTCAATTAATTTTGTTAAATAAAAAATTCTAACAATTAGATATTTGTAGTTTTCTAAACCACAGGGGTACTTTGTATTTTAAACGAATCTCAGGAGTGTATTTATAATTTACCCCTTTTTTAAGTTTGAAATTTTTATATTTTATATTTTTCAAAAGGAAAAATTGTGTGTAAATTCAAATTGAAGGGCGTTAAGAATTAATTTTAAGGATAGATATTGGCTGGTAATGGTAGTTGGTGCCAATGGGATGGAAATGATATTGAATAGGTAGGTGAATAGATATTTGAATAGATAATTGTATAAACAGGTGGCATGTGTATAAATTTAAACAAATAATTGTAATATGTGCACAGAGAGTAGCATGACCCCCATATGTATATATCCTAAATGAGGTGTGTATAGTAGCATGACCCCATATGTATATATGACTTTTATTTTTATGAATACAAATAGAAAATAAAATAAAGTAATGAAACAAATTTGATAATAAATATTTTTTTATGAATAAATTATAAATACACTTCTTGAGATTTATTAAAAATATAAATTGTTTCCTGTGATTTTAAAAATTACATCCCACCCTTGAGGTTTACAATTTCATAAAAAATAGTTTTTTAATTAATAAATTATCAAGTCAATTAATAGTTTTTAATGATATCAGAAATTTATTTTATGTAATAATTCAGATAATTTTATTATTGTATAGGAGAACATTTAGGAATTTTATTTTTTCAGTTAATTCTGTTAAATAAAAAATTATAACAAAAGGGTACTTGTAAATTTCCAAATTATAAAGAGTAATCTGTATTTTAAATAAGTCTCAAAATATATATTTGTAATTTATTTAATTTCTATTTATCTTGGGAGGCCTTGTGAAAAAATATGCGTAAGAGAAATCAGCTTGCTTGTTTTCATTTTTCAGAAAACACTTTTCAGAAAATTATACTTTCTTATTTTCCGTATTTTTTTGTTTTTACTGAATTTTTTTAATATTTTAAGCAATTTTTTTTACTTTTTAGACACACCTAACATAAATACACTTAAAAAGTAAAAAAAATTGTAAAAAAAATCTTTTAAAAATTCACTAAATACCAAAAATACAAATAAAAAATGCAAGAATTCAGTATATTTTTTTGTATTTTTATGTATTTATTAATTTTTTAAAATATTTTTTCACAAATTTTTTACTTTTTAGATACATCTAACTAAGGTGCATTTAAGAAAGTAAAAAATATATATATATTTAAAATTTAAAAAATATTCACTAAAAACAAAAGAATACGAAAACTAAAAAACATAATTTTTTAAAAATTTAATCCAGAAAACTCAAACCAAATACACTGAATGTTATTTAACATTAAATTTATTTCAATAAAATATTTTGAAACTTATTATGTCACTTAAGATATAAAAGGTTTTAATTGATTTGATTTTGAACCTTAATTTGATGCGTTGGGTTAAACAAGTCCAAATAATTGATGCACGTTAATGTTTTTGGACAAAAATAAATCACGTGGCCTATCAACAACAATTAAGGAACATGACTCCCCTTCACGGAAACGGGGATATGTTCTGCCTAAGGCAAGCAGTAACTGTTATCCAATGTGGGAGGTGGTCCTGAGTGTTTTTTAATAATTTGAATTGTTTATATTGTAAGGCTTATTAAGTAGGTCATTCATACAAAAAATTAAATTGATTGAATATTTGTAACCCTATAACCAAAGCACATTGTTTTTATAAAAATTAACGAATAACATAACTTTCATAAAATTTTAAAAACAATTAGGACCTAATTATGGGGTTATAAATATTCGATTAACTTGATTTTTTAAATAAATAATATTTTCGACGAACCCTAAAATGTAAACGGTTTAGATTATCGAAAAACATTCCGAACGACTGCAATTATTATTGTATCTTAGACACAATAGTATCCCCTTTTCCTCATTTCACCCACCGAACTAATTTTCCCCTTCGGTAATTTAATGTGATGTGTCAAATTCGCATTGTTTATTTTAAGGTAACAATTTTTCTCCAGTCTAAAATTGAATTAGACAGCATTGTTAAGTTATGTGGGCATGATTCTGAGTTTGTCACAATAAATCAAACCGTTTAATATATAGAGTTTATTGAGTATATTATTCTTATTAAAAATTATGTTAATCGGATATCGACAGTCACTTAATCAAATTATATTTGTACTTGTGATTTATTTTTAAAATTATAATTGACTTCCAAAAAATATTAAAAAACATATGGATCAAAATTTTAAAATTCTACTAAAGAAGTACCTGTATTGCCCCCCCCTCCCCCCCCCCTCCCGGTGATACTAGGTAGCCCTAATTTTTGCGGCTCAACTTGGCTCAAATGATGTGGCTTGATGATGTGGTGATGATGTGGCTTGATGATGTGGAAAATTATTATTATTATTTTGTTTTATTTTATTTATTTATTATTTAAGATACTAAACCTAGTTGTTCTTAATAATATACGATTTCTTGAAATATTTTATCAACTCTTTTTCTAGTAATTTCTATATCTTTAGCAGTACCAGTATTTAGTTGATTTTGTAAAAATTTACGACGTTGGTGACAATTTGCTATTAATATTATTACTTGATTACGATCTAGCAACATGTTTTGGATATAAAAATGGTGATAAAAACTCATAAAAAGGAAAAAGTTTTAAATGTTTTTATTATAGGGTCTTTATATACGCACCTTGTGGACTTCTAAGTTCAGATTTCAACATATTCTATATTATATTTTATTATTACTAGAAGACAAATAAGAGACAAACAAACAAGTGGCATGGCTGCATGCTGATTTATTTATTAACAAGAGACACCTGGTGGGGTAGTCACATGGAAGTGTAATCTTCAGTCCATGGTTTGCCAAACTGCCCATGGTTTTGTCAACCCATTGCATTGTCTAGATTCCACACCCCTTCATCACCCATGATATTACTAAGATCATAGTTCTCATCATACTCTTGAAATATCTCATCCCATCCTTCTAGATATTGTTTCATAAGATATTTCTCCAGAATTTTACATCCTCTTTCAGATAAATATGTCCCCAATTCTACTCGTTCCAAATAATCATATACTGATTCATAAGGCAATCCTAAAACAATTATTTTTATGCCAAGGATGGTGTTATGACAAACGTAGTTCTTCCATAATAAACTAATTTGAATCCAGCCCTTGCTAATTTTGTAATTTCGTGAGATATTAGGAAAAATCCTCTCGCCCTTGCTTCTATTGGATCTAATATAAAAGGTTCATCCCAATCTTGGAACCAATCACATTTGTAGCGGATTACGTCTTTCTTGTCTTTGACTTTGATCAGATAATGAACTGCATTTAGACTTTCATCCTTTACCTCTATTTGGGCAGTTGTAAATGTGATGAGTGCCATGCTTGGATATTCTTCGAAGACTTTATAAATTCTTCTGAACATGAATTGTTGGAATTTGGTGAGTTGAGTGAACGTAGTACTCTGTAGGTGAGGTGGAACGTCGAATGTATTAATTATTTCCAATTTCCACATTTGAACCAAAGGATCTTTTGGACTGATGACATTGTCTGTATTGAATGAAACTTTTAATATTCTATAATTGTACAATGCGATTCGTCCGTTGAAGTAGCACCACTGAGTTCCCAGATAGGTGACACATTTTGCGTACCATTTTAGAAATAATTTAAGAAACGTACATTTTTTTATTTTATCTTGGAGGTCAGCGGGGAGTTGAAGAAACAAATATAATACTTCTAATCTTAAAAAGGTTTTTGCTACTAAATGGGTCATTCTAATAAGCTCGTTCACAGAACGACTCTTTCCTGCAGCCTGTATTTTTTTGATAATTTCAGCATTGCCTTGTGTCACCAAGTCCAGCACTTCTTGAGTTTTTTCCAAGAGTGTTTCCTTCTCTGGCAGTGTAAGTCTTGTGAATACGGATGTCATCTACAAATTCTCGAGTTAGAATATCTGCTAAACTATGTTTATTACCATTAATATGTTCTATATCAAAAGTAAATTGTTTTAACCAAAATTGCCATCGTTTTGCGCCTGCATGTTAGATAAATTCTTATTTATGAAACCTAGTAGGCCTTTGCCATCAGTTCTTATTAAAAAAAGGTTTTGGTGCCAAAAATATTTAAAAATTTTCTATTCCTTTTACTATGGCTAATAATTTCTTTCCATTGTAGAATAATTACATTCAACTTAATTAAAACTTCCACTACAATATCTACATAATTGATTATTTTCTTTTATTTTTAAAATTACGCTCCAGTGATTGTTACTTGCATCAGTTTCTAGTAATAGCTCATCATTTTCATTAGGAAGAGTTAGGGTAAGTAAATCTTTTCATTTTTCTTTTAAGAATTTTACTAAGGTTTTATGGTCAGAAATCATGTTGAGGTTAAAAGAGGAAATGCTAGAATGGTAATAAATTACAAAAAAAATTAAATGATAATACTAAAAGTGATGGCTATTTTATTTCGAATAAGCAACTCCTTCTCAACAAAATACAGGGCACCTCCTGGTTCTCTAAAATGAACTGTAAAAGTGGATACTGACAAATAAAAATGGATAAGGACAACATCCCACTAACAACCTTTAGTGTACCATAAGATGGCTTGTAATGCCATTCAGGTTAAAAAATGCACCTCAAATATTTTAAAGAAGAGTGGATAACATCTTTAAAGAATTGAATAATATTTGTCTTGTATATATAGATGATATTTTAATTTTTTCCAGATCCATAGAACAATATAGAATAGATATTAAAATAATAACAGAAAAATGTGAAAAACATGGAATAATATTAGATAGAAAGAAATATATGCACAAAATGAAATAGAATTTTTAGGATTTGAAATCAAAGGAGGAACAATAAAAATGCAGAGTGATGTTCTCGAAAAAATTAATAAATTTCCTGATAAAATCATTGATAGAAAACAATTAGAAAGATTTTTAGGATGTTTAACACATATGCCAAAGATTTTTAGGATGTTTAAAAAACCTTCTTCTTTTGTTGAAATTATAGGGTTTTTTTTTTATAATATATATATATATATTTTTTATATTTTTATCCTCTTTGCTTATTAAAACCATTTCTTTTATAAAATGTTTTCTTTTTCTTATTATTTCTTCTTGAAGGCTCATATCCCCATGAATTAGATGTTTGCCAGCAATGTAAATATTGTTTTTTCATTTTTCTTCTTTGCTTCATTTTCATGCATTCATGCTTTACCTATTCTCTTAGATATTTAATTCTATGACCCAAGGTGTCACTTGTGGCATCTCCTAATTCTTTCAACCATTTTTCATATTTTTCTTCTATATTAACATTTATAGGATATGGTAATTTATGAAAAAAAAACATAGTTAAATGAATTTTATTTCTACCTATTTGATAATAATAATAATAATAAGAGTATTCACATATATAATTTTCTATATATTCCATATTACATATTTCTATGTTACTTAATTTCCTGACTCATTCTCTTTTTCTTTTATCTTCATTCCACTCTTTTCCTACGAATTCTTCTTCAATATAATTTATAAATATGTTTAACATACCTTTCGGGGTAGTTGTTGTTAATTTTTCTTTGTCACTTTCTCTTAGATTGTCATACCAGTTTGCAACTATACCTGTAAGGCTATATTCAATATAATTTACAAAATTTTGCGCACTCCAACTACTACTATGGATATTTAAGACATGGTGCATGCCTCTCTTCCATTGTTTTATTACCTCACTTGTGTTTGTAGCACAGTCAATATCTAATAAATACCTTGTATTACTTGTTGGCTTTAATGGTACCTCCATAAGAATACTTCCTTCCTAGAGGTAAAATCAGCATAATTTGATGTTCCTCTAGCAAAAGACCCTCTATTTAGATAACTATAATGTCCTCTTCTTCTTCTATATTCATAATTTTTGGTATCATTTTCTAACTGTTGTCTGGTAAAATTTCTAAAATCTAGATAATTTGGATTAGGTGGGGCAGATGAGCTACATTTTTCTTGTTTTATTACTGCCATATCCATATCATTAATGTTATTAGTTTCTTCTTCTAAGGCATTATCTTTTTCTATGTCTTTGAAATTTTTTTAGTACATTATTTTCTTTTTCTTTTTCTGCGTCATTATTTCCCATTACTTGTTCTAATTCTTCGAGGGGAATGTGTCCCCTTTCTCCCAAGCTAATTAATCCTAATTGATTATAGATATCTTCTTCTAATTCTATTATTTCATTATTTATTTCTTCATCTAACATATCTAATAGTTCAGCTATTTGTAATATTATTTTGTATTTTATTTCATTATCATTTTCTTTTTCAACCATTTCTTCTAACTGTTTTAAGCTATAGTTATTTAACTTCATTATCTTTTTGTTTTGCAGGTCAGATTAATTCAAAGGGCTCTTCCAGATTGTTTCCTTTATATGGATGGGGATATAGGTCTAATTCTTTTTGTTTTCTTCAAACAAGGCTACTAGTTTTTTCTGAATCTTGTACAAAATGTCTAATTTCGTTTATTATTTCTAATTGATTAGTTCTAAGTTTTTCATTAATTTCTTTTAATAACCTAATTACGGTATTATTTGGTTCTATTATTATTTATAAAGAAGTATTGTTATTTAAATTATCAGATTCTACTTCTTTACTATATTTAATACTCATACAAGAGTTATTGGCAAGGCCGAAAAACTGGGCTCTGATACCAATTTACGATTCGACAATGCGATGAATCTAATTTACAATGCGATAGATCTAATTTAATATTAATTCCTGTAATAATTTTTATTGATAATCTACACTTGCCTTTTCTAATGATATTCTATTTTTAAGACTAGCAATTCTTTGGCTATAATTTATTATAGATTGTCTTGAAGCAATAGCCAAAAGAGAGTTTAATCTATTTAACTCACTTTCTAATTCAGAAATATAATTTAAATTATGTTTTATTTCAGCTCCAAGGGTTGTAATTAAACGCATATACTTACTGATGAATTTTTAATAACTATTTATATTTTTATAATTTTGTAAGATTTTTGGGGTCAATTTATAATTTAATGAAACTTTATTGGTGATATGGCTCTGAGTTGGTTTTGATGTGTTGATCTGGCCTTCCACCTATGATTCGGGGCAATTTTGAGCCAAGGAATTCCGAGCTTTTAGAAATTTCTGTTTTTTCCCATCATTTTATAGCTAAAATGCCCATTTCTTTGCAGAATCAAAATGGGCCATTTTATGCAATATTTATAGATTCGTATTCCTATTACTTCATAGAACAAAATGCTTCTGTGTGCATTGCATATTGTATAGAATTTTATATAAAATTATGTAAGTTGAATATAAATTTGTGTAAACCCATAAAAACATATGTGATTCTGTGAATTTGTATTTAATTTATGCATTTTTTTGAAATTACTTATGTAAATTTATAAAAATTTATGTAATTTTGTGTAAAATTACACGTAATATACGACAGAGAAATTTCAAACTTGAAGGGAAAAATGCCACGAAATTACCTTCCACCTACTATATTACCTCCCACCATAACACGCACTCTTGATCAAAATATATTTTAAAGCAAATACTTTGAAAATTGTGTATTAAAAAATTGCGATGGTGAAAAAGTTAAAATATAGTTTTGAAATTTATAAATTATTTTGAAATTAGTGAAAAGTTTCCAATTTTTATTTTCTTTAATTATTTTATTTTATTTTTATCAATTTTTTTTTTTTTTAGCCACATCCATATTTGTATACCAGGAATTTTAAGTCGTTAAGATTGTTATACATGTGTGAACTAAAAAATAGAGGTGAGAATTAAACATATGACTTATTAATATGACTTAACCCGTACATATAATTAGTGAGTTAAGATTGATTAATGTTTTATACCAACACAAATATAACACGAATTCACTATTAATCTACAGGTAATCCCAATGCAATCTGAATCTGAGGACAACAGTATCTCTGGCAATTGCAATTTCTGCCATCTATGCTTAGAGAAGAGAAGTTCCAAAAGAACATTATCTTCTTATGCCAAAACTAGTTATTATAATATTAACAAGAAGTCAACGTTAATATGTACACTTATTATTGGTGTAACAAGTCAATGCCTGGTTATCAAAACTAGTCAATGACAAGGCGTTGTCATTACTGGTGAGACTTTTTCTCATGTGATATTTTGTCTGTTGTGGCTCAAATAGCCTATTCTGTCTTTTGTGGCTCAAAGAGCCAAAAGAGCCCAAATGAGCTCTTCCCAAACGACACCTTGCACTAGGCTTACAATTTACTTACTAATAAAAAAGGAAGGTCGATGGCTTCTTATTGGCCCACAAAACAAAATTTAAAAAAAAAAAAAAAAAGTAGAGGAGAGTGAACAAACTTTAGAGCTGGCTTCGTAGAGTTTAATTATGTCCCTTACAATTTACTTACTAATAAAAAAGGAAGGTCGATGGCTTCTTATTGGCCCACAAAACAAAATTTAAAAAAAAAAAAAAAAGTAGAGGAGAGTGAACAAACGTTAGAGCTGGCTTCGTAGAGTTTAATTATGTCCCTTAGACACAAGCTATGATAATCAATTTGGAGATCCTAAATTACTTGCGATGTGTTTTAGTTTTACATTTCATGCATTCATATTGTCACAAGAATTAACCTAATCTTTGTTAGTTTAATATACATTATTGAATCTATTTCTTAATAGATGTGTTTAGGACAATTTACAACCTAACAAGATATTAAAACTCTGGTTTCAAGACATCTTGGATTAAAATGTCTCCATATTATGTCTCTTTACAGTACTCTTATGTTCTTTCTATTTTCTCTGTGTAAGACAAGCAATGAATATTTATTCCACAATATTATGAGCTTTATATGTTTAAAATTAATAGACCAAGAGAAAACATGGTGAGGTTGTTATTGGGCTCGGAGACCTGTCATGGTATGTTGACTTTGTCTTTCCTTTTTTTTTTTTTTTTTTTTTTGACTATGTTTTTCCTGTAAACTAATACTTTTAATTGGAATTTGACTTTTTTTCAAGTTAGTCATGTCAATTTGAGAAAACGTTGGGTCTAGTAAGGCCATTTTGGGACCGGTTTCAATGCTTCCAAACGAAAATCTATCTAAAAATAATTTCTAAAAATTGGTTGTTCAAAAATAATGATACTTAAACATCTAATAATATTTGTACATATATACTTTTAATAATAATGTTAGTGCATATAGCATTTCTAAAAAAACTATATATAATAAATTGATTTAATAATGTTGTGCGGAGAGCCCTTAGAAAACTCAATCACACCAAAATAGTTGGTTGCTTTGAATATAGAACAGAAGAACAATGAAAATTAAAAAGAAACGATCACAGGATACCAAAATTTACATAAGCCTACATCCTATTCCAATTAAAAAATAGAATACCAAATTCAAATTATATTAGGAATAGGGGTTTGGTTATGGTGTGCAACTTACACCTTACACCTTATACCTTACACTTACACCTTACACTTACACCTTTTGTGAAAAATTAAACCTTACACTTACACCTTTTTTGAGGTTGCACACCATATGCAACCCACTTACACCTTACACCTTACACTTACACCTTATACTTATACTTACACCTTACACTTACACTTTTTGTGTAAGTGGCACATGGTGTGCAATTGCACACCTAAGAAAAGTCCTAGGAATAGACATTGAGCCAATAATTCAACAAATAATCATAACTAAATGATTTTATTAAATTTATCTTTTTTATTAAATACTCTCTCCCTCTACATTCTTTCTCTCTTCCTTCTCTAAGTCTGTGACTTTAGCATCAAAAGGATTTTTTAGCCAAACTTCAGCAGGATAGCTCTTACTGTTTGTTGTCCTTACAGTTCTTTGCTCTCAAATAGTTTGGTTCGGCCACGGGGCTTCATTCATTATCAAATTGGAACTATACAAGGTCATAGACCCAATTACACAGAATTGAAGTTCTCTCCAATTGGAGAGAAATCTGTTCCATTAAAAAATACACATGTTTGGCCCAGATTTCTTTTGTAACGTCCTAAAAATTAGGCATGATATATCTATTTATGCAACAAAACCCACCTGATAGACAACCACATATATATAGCAAACTAATCCATACACCCAGTTCCATTAAATCCCAAATGCCAAATACATGTTGTTCACATCTCAAAGCCCCAGTTCTAATCCCAAACATGAATTTTACAACAAGTATGAAATGGAAGCCAAACAGATAATAAGTACCCTACAGGCTTACAAATTTATCCAAGAACATTCTTGGTTACACAAAATGGAGTCTCGCTCATTACATCTTAAGCCCTTGGTTTTACAAATAACAAACATACACACATAAGGCATAATTAAGAAGCTCTTGCTTCCCAAAACTCCATCCACGCTATTGCCTTGGAGGAAGCATCTCACCTGTACCTGAAAATGGTATTCCCATATAGGATGAGCCAACAGTCCAGTAGAAATAATCTAACACAATTTATGAGGTTTAGCAAAGGTATAAATACCACGTACATAAACAATACCGATCCTAAAACATCCACAAGACCTGCATATCTATATGCCACCAAGACCAACCTTATTCCATTTTCCTTTAATTTCATTTTCAGTTCATATATGCTACTCAATTCATGAGTTAAATTCGTTATCTTTCAAGAATCAAAATGAGACTGCAACTCAATGATTTTTCCAATTATGCAAAACTCACATAAATACTTCAAATTTACCATTTTACGGATATTTTGTCCGAAGGAATTGTACCCATGTATATATAAAATTTCGAGTCTTTCACCCAGGACACTCCGACCAACTTGTTTTAA
Source organism: Camellia lanceoleosa (assembly GCA_025200525.1). Lineage (NCBI taxonomy): Eukaryota > Viridiplantae > Streptophyta > Magnoliopsida > Ericales > Theaceae > Camellia > Camellia lanceoleosa. Next base: position 58,781,003 of record CM045763.1, read on the forward strand.
ATAGAGTCCATCCCCTTTCTCCTCCCAAACAAATATACATATGCAATGTATTTATAAATATAATCACATATGGAGTACATCCCCTTTCTCCTCCTAATAAACATACATATACAATGTATCTATAATGTGGTCATATTCAATGACACCAGCAATGGATTAGCATTAAATCGCCTAATCTTCATGTAATTTCTACAACAATCATAACTATCCTCCATCGATAGCCCAATGCAATTATTTCTAAAGAGATGTTCAATATCAAAATAAATAGTTTATTCAAAACTTCCATAAGTGAGATAATACATATCCAATATCACCATTTATAATCACAACCTTCCAATTTCACGTTTTCAATGTTAATCCCAATTATTTATGCAAAATAATAATTTAATCAAAATTAGGGCAGAATTCCCCTTTCACCAAATATCAACCCTAACACCAAAATCAACTATTTTGGCACAACATGATCTTATATTCAAGCCTCATACTCGTTTTCCTCATAATTATCAAAACCCTTCTTTTCATTTCACACTCAAATCCTAGATTTGTCCAAACCACAACCAAATCTCATCATCTACGCACAATAGCAAATAACTAAGCTAAAAATCATATTAGAGTGTCGAAAATCTCTACCTCAAGTTTTGAAGAGAATTTGAGATGAAACCCCAAAATCTACGATGTCGAAACTCGATCTCCACTGCACACAATGAAACCCTCGAGGTGATAACAAACTTTGGTGAAGAACTTAGGCCTAAATCCCAATGGATTTGGAGAAATCAAAGACAGAAGATGTAAGGCCCCGGTGTCCCACATCGGGAATGGAGGGGGAGTTCCTGGGCTATAAAAGTAAAGACCGGGACTCTTATACAGCATCGAGGCCTTTTCCCAAGTGGTGAAATCCCTATTAGAACTCCGTGGTTAAGCATGCTTAGCCTGGAGTAGTTCTAGGATGGGTGACCCCCTGGGAAGGACAAATCCGTGCGGGCGTGGCCCAAAGCGGACAATATCGATGACGTGTGAAGGGTCGGGGCGTTACAGAAGATAACTTCTAGAGAGAGAAGCTCTAGACCTGGAAATTTGGAGAGTTTTAGAGAGAGAGAGAGAGAGAGAGAGAGAGCTGCAAAAATTGATTTGAAATCCTAATCTACGGACTGATATAACAAGGTCACTCGAGCGTGAAATACACTTTCCCGTAAACAATTTCGAATGCATTTTGCATTTTTGCTTTCGGCAATTGCTACAACCTCCCCCCTTAAAGAATTTCATTCCCGAAATTTCAAATCAAACTACCCAAACAAAGGGATTTCTAGTGATCAAAACCACGCTATTTCATTTTTAAATCACAATATTAACTCTCAATCCATTTTTTTTTTTTTGCCATTTCCACCATGGTTATCTCATCAACAACAATCGTCCACATCAATCTAAACATGAAGCAAAGAAATGACAATCCGTAACTACTTCATGCTTAACATAACAATATACAGAACAACATGTGGTCAACAATTTTAACACATTTCCCTTAAATACTAGGGAATATTACAAGGAAAACAACTTAAGCATTTTCAAACAAATCCAGATACTTAGAGCGGACTTCTGCCTCCCTTTCCCACGTCGCTTCTTCAACCCCATGGTGTTTCCACAACACCTTTACCAACGGTATAGTTTTTTCCCGTAGCACTTGCTCCTGGGTATCTAATATTTGAACTGTTCGTTCTTCGTAAGAGGCCATCATCATCTACCTCCAAGTCAACCCAATCAAGCACATGAGAAGGGTCGGATTCATACTTCCTAAGCATAGTTACATGAAATACGTTGTGAACGTCCGAAAGTTACGGCGGTAAAGCTAACCGATATACCACTTCCCCAATTCGCTCTGAAGATCTCAAAAGGCTCAATGAACCTTGGAGATAATTTACCACTCTTACCAAATCTCATCAAACCCCGTCTTGGTGAGATTTTTAGAAACACATGGTCACCAACTTCAAAAGATAAAGGACGTCTCCTCTTATCGGCATAACTCTTTTTGTTGACTTTGGGCCATAGCTAACCTCTTCCGAATGAGAACCACTTTCTCGGTTGTCTCTCTAACAATTTCCGGACTCAGTAACGGTGCGTCACCCACTTCAGCTCAACAAACCGGTGATCTACAAGGTCGGCAATACAAGGCCTCAAATGGTGCCATCCCAATACTAGCTTGATAACTATTGTTATAGGCGAACTCAACCAATGGTAAGTGCTTCTCCAAAGGCCCCTTAAAATCATCCCATTATATATTTTATTAATACATAAATATAAAATTAATAATAAATTGTAACAAAATTGAAAGGGGTCGGGGCCCCTCCTAACCCATACACAGTTCTCTCTGTGTCTAGAAGTTTCAAATTTAAATAAATAAATAAATAAAATTAACATTTTAAAATTCACTAAAGACAAGATAAAAGGAAAAGAAAATAAAGAAATCGATTTTCTTGACCTTTTACAATAAAATCAGTTTTTTTATTAAATTAATTCAATTTAATTTTTTAAAAATTAATAAAATCAGTAAAATATAGTTAAATTAATTCAATTTTAATTTTTTTTTCCAGGTGTTTTCATTCCAAAAGCCCATAGATTTTTTTTTCCTTTTTTTTTTTTTTTTAATATATCAAATAAGGGGAAATTTTTTTTGTTTCGTTTGATGGTAGTGCCACTTGGTGAATCTACATCATTCCAATTGGTTAGGCCCTGGTTAGTTGAACTGCGACACGAATTATTTTCAATTCGTCAGAATATCCGTCAGTCATAAGATTATTGAAGCACCAACCGACCTTAATCCAAGAGCACCCTGGAACTTCTCCCTATAACAAGTCACCAACCATGCCATCTTGATCCCAGTAAAAATTCATAAGTATCTATTGTAAGAAATTTAAGAAACCATATTTTTTTCTTTAGTAAAATTTAAAGATTTTGTTTTTTAAATATAATTTCAAACCAATCAAATAAACTATATTCTCAGATTGAATTTTAAGGGTCATTATATGAAAACATTTTGAAAGACAAGCCTCACATAAAGTGAGACTTTTAAAAATTTTGAAAATATACCAAATTAAGTTTACACATTCATTCGTTTAAGTCAGTTCGTAACATAAGGAGCACTACATAAGGGACCTTCAACCAGCGGACCAGAGTTCTGTATTGCCAGATGCCATGAGAGGCAATTAACCACCTTAAACTAGTGTCCTTTGTTACAGCCAATTAGCTGTGTTAACTAGAAGTTCCAAACCTCTAATAAGCTTTTCCCCAAGCAAGCAACGGGTAAGCTTGCTCTATGTCAAGGACTGGAAACCACCTTATGTAATCTTCAACATGAGATGGACTGAACCCTTCTTGCCTTTACATCTGAGATAACCATATTACATCCCATGTGAGAACTCCGATGCAAATGGAGCTTCTTTAAGCTAGGCAGCTTTCCTAGATCCTCCAATGGGCAATGGGCCTTGGTGAAGTGCACTTCTTACCAAAGTCAGCTTGGTAAGGCTGGTTCTGTGAATTCAGCTAGCGTCATAAGCGGTTACCCTAGATAAAGGTTGCAAAGATGTTGATAGCCACAGAAGTTTAGGGGTGGACTTCTGAAGTAGGAAGGCTCTGCTTGTCAGAACTAGATGCTTCAAGCTCAGGGATTTCTAGTGATTGCCTTGCACTATATGGACTATCATTCCGCAATAGCATAGCCATACCTTGAAATCAATATATATATATATAAACAGCTGAAGTCACCTCAGCTCTGTCTGGATCCACCCGATATCTTTCCTCAACCAATACAAGTGAGTACATTCTTCAACAAAGATGGTTCACTAAGTATTTTGTTGGTTTTCCGTATGACATTAGCAAGCCATTAATACTGTTTTCCTTAACAACTCTTTGCCACTTTAACTTGAGCTGCCTATATTAGATATATTTTCTGGAAAATAACCTGAGACTTCTTTCCTTAAACATGACTAGCTCATCTTCCCCTAAAGTCTGCCCAAAATAACATGAAGCCTTTTTCCTTGAACATGGCTAGCTCATCTTCCCCTAAAGCCTTCCCATATTAGCTATTGAAGAAAAAAGGGAGAAGATTGGTGTCACTTCCAGACTGCCATTTTTCTGTGATGAAAAACCACAAGACTAGTGAAAGAAATTCACAATCCTCACAACCATTCTTTTGGCTACTGTCTCTTGGATGTCATGTCCCCACACCTTTGTAAATTTATCAGAATGGTAAGCCTTGTCATTGTGCATAGTTTCACATGATTTATATTTTGTAGGCAGGGCCGGCCCTCAAGGCAAGCAAGAAAGGCATGCGCCTTGGGCCCCTAAATTTGGGCTAAAAATAGGGGCCCCTAAATATAATTTTGTATTTTAGATATAAAAAAAAGTCCAAATACTATAGACCCAATTGAACATGAGGCCCAAAAAAAAGTAACAAGACTAGATTTTTATTTTTTTTAAGTATTTGTAATGAATGTTTCCTATCTTAATATGTGAAAGTAAATTTTTATTTATAATTTTAATGATCATATGTGCAAATAATTTTTTTTTGTGGCTACAAACAAATAAAAAAGTTGTAACTTATCGTTTTATCCATGATTTTTTTTTTTCAATGATTTTTTTTTTCAATATAGATACACAATTTAGTGAACATTCATCTGTTTTTCCTGTAGATGACAATTAAGCCTGGATTCCACTTCTCCCAGTATAAAATGCAGGTCTTTTGGGATCAGGCAGTATTGTAGTTACATTTGTAAGCATGCAAATAATATCCGACACGGTGTGTCTGTCAATTGCACACTCTTGTACGCAGAGGAGACCGACATGAATGCATTGTAGAAGCTCATTCTCAGGACATTGGGAGCTCAACACGGGATCTGTTAGCTCTAGACTAATACCTTTCTTCCACAAATCCCGTGTCTGCAATAATGTTCGACTTAGACAAAATGTCAACTTCTGAAGGACAAAGTAGATAGGAAAAGTTGAAGCATAGATAAAGGTTAGACTTATCTAGTGACTTATATGTTCTATAAGGCTGAGAGGGCCTGATAAATGTGAAAAAACAGCATTTTTCTTGCCACTCACAATCTCTAATAGGACACCAAAACTGAAGACGTCAGACTTCACTGAGAAGATTCCGTTCATTGCATACTCAGGAGACATATAATCACTGCATCAAATCGCGAAACAAAAACAAAGATGAATATTGGAAATCCATTTAGAAGACAAATATATGAAAAAGGATTCCAAGTTTTCCCCAAGATGTTGCTACTTACTATGTTCCCACTGTCCTATTTGTATTTACTTCGGATTCATTTTGTCCAAAAATCCTGGCTAATCCAAAATCTGATATTTTAGGGTTTATTTGGTCGTCAAGTAAGATGTTGCTCGCTTTCAAGTCTCTATGTATTACTCTCATTTGAGAATACTTATGAATATAAAGCAGTCCTTCTGCTACCCCTTCAATAATGCTGAACCGTCTATTCCAACCCAGTAGTTTGCTTTTAGTTGGATCCGTTGCAAATTGAAATCTAAAATTGAAGTGACCAAAGTTTGAAGAATACTAATTGATAAACCACAAGTTAAATGGGGAGTTTCCATCTATAAAAATAGAAAAGAAAAGGGTTAAATGGACAGTTTACTAATCAAAGAAGAAGAAATCCAAGCTTTTATTAGGCGTATATTCATAAATTAGCATCTTTTCTTCTTTTTGAATGCAACAACCTAATAGTTTGACAAGATTCATGTGTTGAAGTTCAGCAATTAGGGTAATCTCATTCTTGAATTCCTGTACTCCTTGGCCTGAACTTCTTGCTAGTCTCCACCGCAACACTTGACCCATCTGGTAGTATACCCTACACATGTTTTCCTTTGTTAGACATTAACTCTCAATTCTCAATTCAACTCAAATTTTGCGTATCATAGTTATACCTTGTAGACTTCCCCGAATCCACCTTGTCCCAGCTTCTTGTTAATTGAAAAGTTCTTTATGGTGGCTGCTATTTGAGGAAGACTATATAACTGCAATTGCTGACCTTTCTTTTTACGAAATCCAAACTTCTCTGTATTATTACGTTCAGAGAAAGGTGTAATTTTAGATCTTAGCAGGAACATAAACTTGTCTTGGTTTGTTTTCCTCTCTCCTACAAACAAGTAAAAGAATTCTAAACTGCATTGACTCATATATTTAACTCATTTGTAGGCATCAAGAGAGCAACTCTTAGCCTCACCTTCCTGCTCCATGCGTTTTAGGTTCCTCTATCTTAAGTAGCAGAAAAAACCCAACAGAAGACCATATCCACCAATGCTTCTGTTTACTTCTAAATGAATTTTTCTTTCTGCTTTCTTCACTAGGAATTCGCTCTAAAACAGAATCATAATATCAGAATAGGTTAATTAGGTTGTCTTGAACATGTTCTTAATCACCTCATGGTTGCACATTTTCTTCGTTAAATCGTTTAGTGCCTCTATTGGAGAAGTCTTTTGGTAGTTCTTTAATGCATTTCTAACATTTTTAAAGGAGAAAGAAATCAAGAAGAGGATGCACTATTAAAAACATGAATTTGTAAAAGTCATCAGAAAACATGAACTGTAAAAGAAAATTTGCAAAACGCAATGCTCGATGAAAAATCAATCATGACAACACTATGCATACCTTTAGTACTATTTTTAAGAGTGAGAACGTAAATGTCTCCAGTATTTGCATCAGAAGTGAAATTTGATCCCCTTGTCTCAAAATTGGCATTTGATGCCAAGACTAGATGAAGAATAAGCAACACAAGAACAATTGATTATCCGACAATCACCGAGGGTGAAACTCATATTATACTCAGTATACCAGGAATAGTCGAGGACATCAAAGAAACCTCATGTAGGCACAAACAACTCAGAACCTTTCCTTCTGTTTCAAGCACACTGCCGACCCATTCTCCACTAATGCAAATTGTATGATTTTGCCCCAGATTTGTAATTCCCACCTTGCTGCAACAGTAGAACTGTTCTTGACAAAGTAAGAGAAGTACCTCTCACTGCCATTTGTGACAAACTTGAATTCAAATTCATAGGACTTTTCTGTCAGCTCCGGTGCCTTTTCGAAACTCCCATTTTTCCAGAGCCCACTAGTCCAGTAAAAATTGTCACGTCGCCAGACAACCAGTTGGTTGGCACCACTAGGATCTACTCTACTCCTAGTTTGAAGGCCCCTGGATGAGGGACTACCTGACTTGCCCATGAAGTTAGAGTCCAGCTGTGTCCCGTCTTGATATTCATGCCTAGTTTCATATCAGGCAGTAGATTGTTTGTCGGATAATCAAAACTTTGCCACAAGATTGACCCAAAGGTTCCATTAGTATATCCTCTCGCAAGACCAAGTTGCCAGAATCTAACAGAGTGGCAGTTACATTGCTCATTGATGTTCCCAGTGCCTGATCAGAGTTTATAACAATGTCCTGTCCCTTGGCATACTTGATTTTCAACTTGCCATTGCTGCCCATCGTAACCACTCCAGAAGAATCGGTCACTGGAATGTGCCGGTTGGCCAACCACACCGGGACATGTGATACCCTGTCGTACCATATTGCCAAGTAACAAGAACCAGATAATCCAGTATTGGTGGAACCCGATAGAGAGGGGCTAAAGAAGCCTAACTCAAGACAATGAGCGGCGAAATGAGTTGCTCCCAATCCCTGAGTCATTGGTAAGGCCTTATAGAATCTGTTGCTGCATAGGTAAGATAGGGATATATTTCCATGTAGAGGCATGACAATGTTAGAAGGATGAGGCTTGCAGGAGACATGTTAGGATAAATGTGTAGTTGCTGATAATCACTCACAGGTTTGTTTTCTTCTTTTGTAGTTGAAGTTTGAGGAACTTGCTGTAGAAACAATAAGATCAATGGGTCCAAGTGTGCCCAACATTCAACTTTTGAATTCAAGACTCCTTAGGCTAGAAAATTCTATAGGTCACATTCTCTTGGAGTTCGAGATTGTGAAAAAGTGTCAAACGTCTGATTATAGTAATTTAATTTCCTAACATGTTAACATCCTACCTAGTGCAAGAAAAAAGAAAAAAAAGAAAGTAGCAGTTCTCCCTTAAATGCATATGAAAAATGCTTGGAAGTTCTAATTGAGTATCCCTAATTCACCTCTAATGCTCCTCACTGCTTATCCTTCCTCTCTCTCTCTATTTCTTTATTCTCTTTCTTATGTTGAATATTGGCTCAAGATTCTGGCCATGTAAAGAAAGCCATGAGGCCAACACCTTGCCAACTAGCTGGCCATGAGGCCATGAGAAGCCATGTGAAGCAATGTGAAGCTTTCATCTGGAAAGCCACCAAAAGCACAACAATGGGCTGGCAGCCAACTCAAAAGTTGATGGCCTCTCCATCTCTATTCTTGTGTATATATAGAGAGGGTGAGAACTGAGGAAAGAAAGCAGAGTGTGGTGAGCTAAAGAGAAAAAAAAACAGAGAGAGAGAATTGCTAGAGAGTTTGTAATTCTTCCATTTCTTTAAATATAGTGAATCCGCTACCCGTGGACGTAGGCGACTTGCCGAACCACGTTAAATCTCTTGTGTTATTGCTTGTTTGAGTTCCCTGGTGTGCCCCCGATCCACAACAATTGGTATCAGAGCTCGGGTTGTGAAAAATCGAATTTTTCCCGAAAGTGCCTAGATTTCGAAGTGCTCGAAATCAACTTTTGAGCATACCAAAAGCAAGATCTCCCTGAGAGGAGTCCAGAACAGCAAAGACAAGCCCGAGAAGACACTCCACGCGCTCTCATGCGCGTTCTGAAGAAGGAGAGTGAATCCCACTCTCGGCACGCGCCTCCACGTGCCGGTTGCCAGTCGGCGCGTTAGAACACGCGCCCCCACGCGCCACACGCGCTGCACAGGGAAGAAGACGAGCCACGTTAGCCCACGTCAGCCGACACGCCAGCCACGTGTCCTTACGTGTCCCCGCCACGTCAGCCTGAGCCGCTGACCGAGCCGAGCTGAGCCTCCGTTGACCTCGCCGAGCCGCCGTTGACCGAGCCGCCGTTGAGCAAGGCCGCCAAACCTCCGATTGACGAGCCGCTGATTGCTGATTGTTATCGGTGTATCTCAGACGCACCAGATTCTATGGATCTGAACCGTCCGAACTGTTTTGGCCAGATCGAAGTCATTCAGAGTCCATTTTTGACGATCCAATAGTGCTTTCCAACTATTTGGGATATTTTGGACACATTTGTACGGTCAGTTTTTTGAATTGAAGTTTCTAAAAATGGAAGAATCTAGATCAACCGAGTCCGTAACTAATTCAGCCAGTACAAGCAACTCTAGGCATTGGACCCCGGTGTCCCATGCTAAGTTCGAGGTAGAGAAGTTTGATGGAAGCAGCAACTTCGGCATGTGGAGATGCGAAGTTAAGGATATGCTTGTCCAGATGAACCTGCACTTCACTCTGGGAGACAAACCAGATGACCTGGACGGGATAGAATGGGAGAGGGTGAATCTCCTAGCTTGTAGTTCCATCCGAATTTGCCTTGCAAAAGAGGAGAAGTATGCCTTCACAGAATATGATATGGCGAAGAAGCTTTGGAAGGCGCTGGAAAATAAGTTCATGACAAAGAGCATTGAAAACAGGCTTTACCTGAAGAAGAGGTTATTTCATTTCGACTACAAGAAAGGTATTTCGATGAACGAACACCTAAATAACTTCAACAAAATTCTTACGGATTTGAAGAATTAGGATGATCACATTGGTGATGAAGATAAAGCACTGTTATTGTTGAATTCCTTGCCTGACTCGTATGATCATCTCACTACTACTTTACTGTATGGTAAAGAGAAGATCAAGTATGTTGATGTTGCAAACGCCTTAGTGAACAATGAGTTCAGAAGGAAAGATAAGTTTGCAAACAGGGACTCAGCATCCGAGGCATTGACAGTCAGAGGCAGAACAAATAATAGAAGATATGCAGGGCAAGGAAAGTCTCGCTCCAAATCCAGAGGGAAATCTTCATATAGAAGACGTCTTGCAAAAGACAAATGTGCTGCTTGTTGCCAGAAGGGGCATTGGGCAAAAGATTGTCCAAATAAAGACAAGATAGAAGAAAAGGTGAATGTTGCACGAGATGGAGATAATGGTGAAGGAGCAGCCTTTACAATTTCATCATATGGCCAGTCTGATGAATGGATAATAGATTCCGGATGTTCCTACCACATGTGTCCGAACAAGTAGTGGTTCTCGAGCTTACGAGAGTTCGATGGAGGAGTTGTGCTGATGGGCAACGACCAAGCTTGCCAGACAAAGGGGATTGGAACAATTTGACTGAAGATACATGATGGAACAATCAGAATTCTTGAAGATGTACGGTATGTACCGGATCTGACAAAGAATCTCATCTCAGTGGGAGTTTTAGACTCCAAAGGTTACAGAGTAACCATGGAAGGTGGAGTCCTCAAAGTTGTTCGAGGAGCATTTGTAGCAATGAAGGGTACTCGACAGGGAAATTTATATTTCCTAGATGGCTCAACAGTCATAGGGAGAGTGGCCGTCTCCACCAGCTCAGAAGATGATGCATCAGACACTTCCAGACTTTGGCACATGCGCCTAGGGCATGTCGGTGAGAAGGCTTTACAATGGTTGGTAAAGCAAGGCCTGTTGAAAGGCGCCAAGACGGGGAAGCTTCAGTTCTGCAAGCATTGTGTACTGGGAAAGCAAACAAGAATCAAGTTTGGTACTGCAATTCACCGTACCAAAGGGATTCTAGACTACGTCCACACCGACGTATGGGGTCCTTCCAAGAATGCTTCGTTGGGAGGTAAACACTACTTTGTGTCGTTCATTGATGATTTCTCTAGAAGAGTTTGGATTTACACAATGAAGCACAAAGATGAAGTCTCAGACATCTTTCTTACGTGGAAGAAGATGATTGAGACCCAGACAGGCAGACGGATCAAGAAGCTCAGATCTGACAATGGTGGAGAATACACATCAGATCCCTTCTGTGAGGTTTGCCAGAATGCAGGGATAGTGAGACATTTCACAGTTCCTGGAACACCGCAGTAGAATGAAGTTGCAGAACGCATGAACCGCACTTTGGTGGAGAAAGTCCGGTGCATGCTGTCACATTCTGGAATAAGCAAGGCATTTTGGGGCGAGGCATTGAACTATGCTCGTCATCTTGTCAACAGACTACCTACTGCAGCACTAGATGGCAAGACTCCCATGGAGGTATGGTCAGGAGTCCCAGCTACTAATTATGATCAGTTACGTATCTTCGGATGTCCAAATTTTATTTTCTGATGTCTAAATTGGATCCAAGAGCCAAGAAAGCCATCTTCTTGGGCTTCGGTGACGATGTCAAGGGATACAGACTTTGGTGCCTTGAATCAAAGAAAGTTCTCATCAGAAGAGATGTTACCTTTGATGAGTCTACAATGCTGAAGCAACCAGATCCTCAACAGAATGAGGAAGCATTGAAGAAGTCAGTGCAGGTGGAGTTTGAGACTCCAGCAAAGACTAGTCAGCCAATCAACCATCCTGAAGAAGTCTCAGAGGATAGCTCTGAAGAGAGTTTAGATGAAAATGAAGATCCAGAGGCTCCGCAACAATCAGAACCCATTGCAATCAGGAAAGGAAAAAGGGTTACTAAGCAACCCAGTTGGATGACCGATATGGTAGCCTATGCACTTCTAATCATTGAAGACAATGTTCCTTGCACTTTCAAAGAAGCCGTGCAGAATGCAGAAAGTGTCAAATGGAAGGAGGCTATGGATGAAGAGATCGGGTCACTTCATAAGAACCAGATTTGGGAGTTGGTGCAACTTCCAAAAGGCAAGAAAGCAATTGGGTGTAAGTGGGTTTACACCAAGAAGGAAGGCATTCCAGGCAGAGACAACATCAGATTTAAAGCTAGATTGGTAGCTAAAGGCTATGCTCAGAAGAAAGGAATAGACTACAATGAGGTATTCTCACCTGTTCTGAAGCACACGTCTATTTGCATCTTGTTAGCTTTGGTTGCACAGTTTGATCTCGAGCTCGCCCAACTCGATGTCAAAACTGCTTTCTTACATGGAGATCTTGAAGAGGAGATATACATATCCCAGCCAGATGGTTTCAAAGTTGCTGGAAAAGAGAATTGGGCTCAGATTTGAACAAATCGTTGTACGGATTGAAGCAATCCCCGAGACAGTGGTACAAGCGATTTGATCGGTTTATGATGGAGAAAGAATACACAAGAAGTCAATTTGATCATTGTGTATATTTCCGTAAGCTTCCCGACGATTCCTTCATCTATTTGCTCTTATATGTAGATGATATGCTGATTGTATCTACGAGCAAGGTGGAGATTGACAAACTCAAGGCACAGTTAGCGAGAGAGTTTGAAATGAAGGATTTGGGAGAAGCAAAGAAAATTCTTGGCATGGAGATCAAGAGAGACAGGAAGAAGGGCACGGTTTGTCTGACACAAACCCAGTATCTGAAAAAGGTGTTAGACATATTTGGCATAAATGGGAAAACCAAAGCTGTAAGTACACCATTGGCCCCTCATTTCAAACTCAATGCTTCGATGGCTCCACGCACAGAAGAAGAACGGAAGCATATGGCACAAGTTCCATATGCAAATGCAGTTGGTGCATTAATGTATGCTATGGTTTGTACAAGGCCTGACATCTCGCATGCTGTGAGTATGGTAAGCAGGTATATGCATGATCCAGGAAAAGATCACTGGCAGGCAGTGAAATGGATTCTAAGGTACATACATGGCATGGTCAATCTGGGATTGAAGTTCGAGAAAGATAACTGACTCGGGCAGAATTTGGAAGGATATGTGGACTCAGATTATGCTGGTGACTTAGACAAACGCCGATCAACAACAGGGTATTTATTTACGCTTGCTAAAGGGCCGGTAAGTTGGAGGTCAACGCTTCAGTCAACGGTGGCTTTGTCTACTACAGAGGCAGAGTACATGGCAGTGACGGAAGCCTTTAAGGAAGCTATTTGGCTACACGGGTTGATTGAAGACTTAGGTATTGTTCAGAATCACGTTGAGGTGTACTGTGACAGTCAGAGTGCCATTTGTTTGGCAAAGAACCAGGTTCATCATTCTCGCACCAAGCACATTGATGTCCGTTTCCATTTCATCCGAGAAATTGTGAATGAAGGGGACATTCTGCTTCAAAAGATTTGTACTGCAGATAATCCGGCCGATATGCTCACAAAGGTAGTTTCTGGGATCAAGTTCCAACATTGTTTGGACTTGGTCAACATCTCTCGGAACTGAGCACCTTCGGGTGCAAGGCAGTGTTGATCGATCACTATGTTGGATAAGAGAATCCTCGCCAAGGTGGAGATTTGTTGAATATTGGCTCAAGATTCTGGCCATGTGAAGAAAGCCATGAGGCCAACACCTTGCCAACTAGCTGGCCATGAGGCCATGAGAAGCCATGTGAAGCAATGTGAAGCTTTCATCTGGAAAGCCACCGAAAGCACAACAATGGGTTGGCAGCCAACTCAAAAGTTGATGGCCTCTCCATCTCTATTCTTGTGTATATATAGAGAGGGTGAGAACTGAGGAAAGATAGTAGAGTGTGGTGAGCTAAAGAGAAAAAAAAAACAGAGAGAGAGAATTGCCAGAGAGTTTGTAATTCTTCCATTTCTATCAATATAGTGAATCCGCTGCCCGTGGACGTAGGCGACTTGCCGAACCACGTTAAATCTCCTGTGTTATTGCTTGTTTGAGTTCCCTGGTGTGCCCCCGATCCACAACATCTTACTCCTCACTTCTTATCATTCCTCTCTCTCTCTCTATTTCTTTATTCTCTTTCTTCTATCTCATTAGAAGTTAAAGTAGAAATTATAAATTAGAGGGATGTATCTATTCAATGCATGAGACCAATAGAAGTATGGGTCAGTGAGCACATGCCATGAAAGTCTCCGTACTTCCCAACTAGTCAATTATTGCTTACTTATTTGATTTGATTGAGTTGACTTTGTTGATTGGGAATCATATGACATTATTGATAATTTCAAATTACAAACAATTTCATCTGCAATCTTATGGTTCCAATGTAACATATAGTTCTCGAATTGTAAACTTATATATTTTAAATATGTTTTAAATATGACTTTTCTTGATATTGCATCTGCTCTTGATACATATAATTTGTGGGTATCTAGGATTTTACTTTGCAGGGTTGGGCCCAATATAAACCTCTAAGGAGGTTCCTTGTCAGAAAAAAGAAAAAAAAAATTGTAGTTGTTCTCTAATTTCATGATTGACCTGTTCCAGTATAGTTTCATGAGATAATTATGTTTATTCGTAGCATGAAGCATAGTCTATTCTTCAAAACTCACTATTTTTTGCATGATAGTTCGTCATTAAAATCCAAGGAGAACAAAACAAAGGAACTTCATTTGCACGCTACTTTATTGCCCTCTGGTGTGACTACCTTTTTTTTTCTTTTTTCAATATGGAGTTTTTAACCAGTAATTTTAAATTTTTTATTATTAATATGATCAAAATTATCTTTATTATGAAGAAAAAACTTAAAAAATAACCGATATAATATAACCCCGTATAAATGTTCTTATAATATCATGTGCTTAACAAGTGGAGTTAAAACTCTTTGTTTAACCATACAGAGAAGATAAAAAAAATTATTAGAAAACTAAGGGCTTGTTTGGTTGTCTTCCTATTTTTATATATGTACTTTTTTTAAGGCAAAACACACAAAGATTGTTTGGCAAATTGTTTACAAAAACCATTTTGTACAAAAATAAAAATATGGGTGTTTTTGAAATTTCTTTGTTCTTATTTTTGAATACACAATAAAGATAAGAGCATCGCTATTCAGGTTCAAAAGTTAGACTCACTTTCTATCAATCATTTTCTTAACACATTACCGAATCTAAAAACTGGGTCTAAAATGTGGACATGTATATCATTTTTCTAACGCTGTGTTTGATTAGTAGATTTGGTAAGGGATTTGGAAAAAGAAAAGGAAAAGGTAAGTGAAATGTAAATAAAATATACATATATTTTACTTAATTTCACATATCTTTTCTTTTTTCCTTTTCAAATTCCTATCCAAATCTCTCAACCAAATACAACATAAAGGTAAAAAGGAAAATGAAGAAAAGGAAACTTGGACTACAATCAGCAAAGGACCCCTTTCCATATTTTGCCAAGATGAGATTGAATTTGAAAGAGAAGACATTTCTCTCTCTCTCTCTCTCTCTCTCTCTCTTTCTCTCTCAAACCATTCTCTTTTCTTATGTACTCAATCTCTCCATGCTAAATGTTATCTGATCAAGTTTTTAAATTTTTGACTGATGATTTGTTGGCTTTTTTGACTTTCGAAAGTTAAAAATGTAATTTAAATGTGTCAACAAGGATCAATAAGTCCTTGTAGAAATAATAAATACCAACCAATTAATTAGAAAATTGCTTTGATGTTCTTTTAGCCTCAATAAAGAGGACTTTTACTGGTGGCTTATTTTTAGGAGAAAATTTAAGAGAACTAATCACAATAGTAAAAGAAGGAGGAAGAAAATAGTATCAGAAAATAAATTTCATTAAGTAAACAAACGTTTACAATTGTACCTTTGCACTTCCACAGCTCCGAAGGGGATTACAGCAATGAACATACTAACTTAGAACTACTCCTAAGAAACTAAAATTCAGTGCAGGAAAGTAAAGGATTGGAAGATAAAGAACTGGAAAGTAAAGAACTGAAAAAATGTAAGGTAAAATAGATTGATTTTTGGATCTAGTTGAGTCCTGTAAATGTAGCCATCAATGGCTATTTATAGGAAAAACTTCTAGCAATAACTATCCAATAATTACCTAAAACTATTCACTCTTCCACCTTCATTCCCACAATGCCACATATCTCTCCATGTCTTCCACTAAGTCACTTTGTCCATCATATTCTTCACATGTGTTTTAACTTCTTCCACCTTGTCTTCCATGTTCCACCATGCGAGACCACTAATTTTGTAACTTCTCTTAAATCCTGATTGATCAAGAAAGTGCCACATGTCCTGCAATAATAATAATAGTGATAATAATAATATTACTATTTATGGTGTCAACATTACCCCCCGCAACTCTTTAAAAATAATGTTTATTTAAATTTTTAAAGAGCCAAACCAAGTACAGAATTGATATGAGTAATAAAGTGCTTTGAATACCATAACAGCACCAACGAAGTGCTTCGAAGGGACACTACACTAAAGGCATATGCTTCGAATTCAATATGAGTGCTTCAAAGTGATCAATTCAAATAAGGAAGCACCAATTTGATTTGGACACAATGCATACCAATCATGTTTGGTATGAGTCATGAGTAGAAGCTTTGTACTTTCTTAGGTGGCAAGTTCAAAATTTCAACATAAGACACCAATTTGTAATCAATGAATGCATGCACTCACTGTGTATGGTGTCCAAAAATCATGGCTAATACTTCAATGACATGGCAACACTACTATGTTCATTACAAAAAATCTCTTCGAAGCTATTTTGGAATCCTTCAAAGCTTCTCTGGCACCCTTTGAAGCTTATTAGAAGGTTCATTATAAAGAAGGACATATTAAAGTCTCCTTGGAGCTACTTCGAAACTAATTCAAAATGCTTAGAAGCTACTCCAAAATGATTCGAAGTTTACCGCCATGTAAAAGTAGCAAATGTCTCACTTGATAGTAGCCAAAATATCATGGCAAAAAATTATGAGACGTCTCGGATTCTTGAAGAGTTGTAATTCAAAGGATGAAAGCCATCCTTAAAAGGTATTACTAAAGGGCCAAAATCATCCTTTGAAGGTTGAAGGTGCCGACAAAGGAGTAATTACATCCTTGAAAATACTCGACAAAGCTTCGAATTAGAACCACCAATATTTTTTTCTTTGAAGCTATTGTTGATGCAAGATGGAGTGCTTCAAAGTTAAAAAATTATGGCAAAAAGGGCTTTCGAAGCATACGCGTTGACCAACAATAAAGCCAAAATGATAGTTGTTTACATATCCACTTCGAAGACAATCTGAAGTATAAAAACATCATGTCTAATACATAGCAAAGACTAGCTTTTGGTAAAAAATGATGGTTTTCACATTGCATGGTAGAAAACAACAAACATGTAAACTCATTGTATTTTCTACAGAGCTTCTTCTTCCTTGGCCAACTATAAATTTGTATTGGCGATTATTTCACATATAACCATGAAAATAGCCTAGACCATTATTAATGGTCATTTCCATGCCTCCCATTGTGAAAATATAAGAAAAAACTCAACAAATATATTTTCTAGACTTTGATATTTTGTTATCTATTTCATCAAAACTAAATTTTGATGTGAACCACAAATCCAAAATGGATTTTGAACAACGAAGATAGTGGTATATAGTGGTTTTGGAAATTCAAATATTTTGAGATTTTTCACATCATCGAAAATTTTAAATCCACTAACCATGGGTTGCTCATCATCTTTAACCAAACTTGGTTTAAAAACATACTTCCTAACAAGCTTTTCGTGACTTGACTCTCTACAAATGGATGTATGAACCCAACCCCCCCCCCCCCCGGTGAGCTATATATAGAACATCATTCTTAGCCATGTTTGACTTGAAAACATACTTTTTTGTTATGTTAATTTCATAATTTGGCTCTTTAAAAATGGGCTCTTGAACTTTCCGAGCTATTGATGAAGTTATTTTTTCACCAATTTCAGTCATAAAAAACTTGAAAACATTTGGTAAAACTTCACAAAATTCAGTCATTAAAGACTTAACAAGAAGGGTTGATAACTCATATCTTTATGGACAAATTTCTATATCAAGTTGATGAATTACTCCAATTAAATGGTGTATTTTTTCTTCTACCAAATAATATGATAATGAAGTAACAACTTGAAAATTTTCTTCATCAAGAAAATAGATCTCTTCTTGAAGATTCAAAATTTTTCTTTCTCGCCAATATATTTCATATTAATAAATTTGAATGGCAAAATCCAATTCGTTTGTATTTCTTCTTCTGCCTTCTCATTTTCTCCTTATTGTCTTCGTCTAGCCATTATAATGATAGTCCCATTGGGCGTGCCAAAAATATATGTTGACTTTTTTGGTTTTCGAAGGTTAAAAATGTAATTTGAACGTGCCAACAAAGATCAATAAGTTCTTACAGAAATAATAAATGCCAATCAATTAATCAGACAATTGCTTCAAAGTTCTTTTAGCCTCAATGAAGAGGACTTTTACTGATAGCTTGTTTTTAGGAGAAAATTTAAAAGAACTAATCACAACAGTAAAAGAAGGAGGGAGATAACAGTGTCAGAAAATAAATTTCATTAAGTAAACAAACATTTACAATTGTACCTCACACTTCCACAACTCCGAACGGGATTATAACAATGAATAGACTAACTCAGAACTACTTCTAAAAAATTGAAATTCAGTGCGGGAAAGTAAAGGATTGGAAGGTTTTATAACTGGAAAGTAAAGAATAGGAAAAATGTAAGGTAAAGTAGACTGGGTTAATGATCCAATTTTGAATCTTGTAAATGTAGCCATCAATGGTTGTTTATAGGAAAAGTTTCTAGCAATAACTACTCAATAACCACCTAAAACTATCCACTCTTCCACCTTCATTCCCACAATATCACATATCCCTCCATATTTTCCACTAAGTCACTTTGTCTATCATATTCTTCACATGTGCTTTAACTTCTTCCATCTTATCTTCCATGTTCCACCATGTAGGACTGCTAACTTTGTAACTTCTCTTAACTCCTGATTAATCAAGAAGTGTCACATGTACTGCAATAATAATAATAATAATAATAGTGATAATAATAATATTACTATTTATGGTGTCAACATATTTTACGCTGAAATTTTTGACTGATGATTTTGGGGTTGGTGGAGTACTTGATCTATTATTCTTCTTTGAAAATTCTTAGGACAATGTTAAGTCGTGAGGTTTATTGTGCATTGTGGTCCTACTTGCTAAGAGCAAAGACACTCTGTCTTTGAAAAGTATGTGGTCTAAAGCTACTCTTAAGAAGCTGAAACAATTGCGTTACAATGAATATTTTTCGTAGAAATTGCTATTTGGACTGCAGTGTAGTTTCATGTAAAAGTATAAGTAATACTAGAGACTCTTAGCATATTATTTTTAAATTGACTCATAAGACTCGGTTGATTTCTAAACGAGTCAACAACTAGCATACAAATGATGTATATCATTAGGGGTAAATATAAGGGAAATGTTTTACGGTCTTAAATATTTGTCAAAATTCACTGTACCTTGCCTTGGGAGTAGTTTACCCTGCTTGTCTTTTTTTTTTTTTTTTCTTTTTTTTTTTTATGACTCGGTAGTTTACCCCTCCTCTCCAAAGTTTTGAAAAACAATTCTGAACAATGAAGATGAATATCATGAGATTATCATGAGATCTTCACCGGCAAAATCGAGGTTACCTGTTTAGTCGTATCGTTGACTAGAGGGCACTTTGATACTAAAATCAGCAACAACTCTCTAGAGAATATTCAATAATACAAATGCTCAACTTTTTATTTAAAATTTATTTTTCTTGCTCTTTGAGATGAAAATTTATTAATTAAATATTTAAATTTCATTTTCACTAACAAATTCAAGGGCCAAATAAGAAAAATCCATGAAATTATATACAACAGTTGACAAGAAGTTTAGGGCTAAAATTGATATAATTAAAAAGACAAGGATGGAATTGATTTTTCAGCTATAGTTTGGGAGTAACATTAAATTAGTTAACATCCCAGGTCTTTATAACAGAAAATCTAGGCCATACGAAGCTCTCATTTTGACTAGTAATAAATAGAAATAAAAAATGAAAATAACTAAAAATTTACCTCTTCATATGACAATCATAATGCTTTTGATCCTCTCAGGAATCATTAGTTCTGCATTACAATGCTTGTAACTTAGCTTCTTGAGTCTTGGCATTCCATCTTCTTCCACTACCAACTGGTCTAACGTATACAAATCAATTTCCAACACTTCAAGTTGAGGAAACTTATCTGGTCCTCCTAAGCAAACCATCTTCTTCCCAGTATAGGAGAGAGAACCCAATTTGAGGATGTTCAATTTAGGTAGTTCCTTCAGTGTCACCAGTGGATCCTCCACCAAATACGCATTGACAAGTGTAAGCTTGATAAGGTTCAGAGGTAGTTTACCAAGTTCCAAAAACTTGCCCATGGGTATCTGCAGATGCAACTTCCGAAGACTTTCATACCGAGACAGATCTAGTTTTGTTAGAGTGGCTTCTTCGTTTTCATACCGGTGATTAACAGACAACCGTAGGATCTCTAGCTTGTTTGACACAGGTGCTTCTTCTGATAATACCTTGATAATTGACTTTGGCGGATTAGAGATTCCTAGTTTTCTCAAATTGGGGCATTTGTGCAGCCATTCAGCCTCCAAAAGTCGTCCAGGCACCACATACAAGGTTTGGAGATTGGGTAGAGAAACTTCAGTTTGACGGAAACTATATTTGCGGACCAGATCACGGCAATCTTGTGGAGGCCATTGAATAGATCTTTTGTCGACGACAATATGCCTTAGTTGTTCCATCTCCCAAATAGCTTTAGGAATATGGATACAATGACCAATTTGAATATCCAAGGTCGTTAAATTTTTTAATTTGCCCATGGTTAAGGGCAATTTAATAGAACGATGTTCACATCTGAAGTAACGTAAGTGCCTCAAATTGCCAATTTGATTTGGAAGCTGGAATGGAAGGTCATGGCAATCTACGCTAAGCACTCGAAGAAATCTAGAGCCTTGAAAAAATTTGTTTACTTGTTTCCTCTTAGGTACTCTCCTTTCTTTTTCAGGGAAAGATAGAATGGTCCGAAGCCTTGAAGTTTGAAAATTAGAAGAAATGTATTCCCAAACACTATTACCGTAGATAGTGACTCCACGAACTCCTCTCATTGCAAAATTACTGGGGGTTGCATGGTTGTGAGTGTCAAAAAAGTTACTCTCAGTGGCCACCCTAATGCAAACATTGTGTAGAAGATCATGAATACGACAACTTCTGATCCTTCCATCATATTTCCTCCTAGCAACTTGAACGATGTTCCTATTAATCAACTGATCAAGGTAATCTTCTCCCACATCCTCAGGCAAACGCTGTCCTTTTCCTTGTACAAACCCCTCCGCTACCCATAAGTTAATTAACTGGAATGCAAAGATCTCATAATCCTCTGGAAAAAGTCCGAAATAGAGAAAGCATGGTTTCAAAATGAATGGGTAAATCTTTGTAACTCAAAGCCAAGATTTTCGAACACATATCATCATCCTGACCCATGCTGTCAAGTATACTCTTCCATGCATGTTCAGTTTTCTCTTTAACCAGCAACAAACCTGCTACTACCACAATAGCAAGCGGCACACAACCACATTTTCCAACAATTTTCCTCCCAAAAGGCTCTAGGTCCTGGAACTTACCGGTGTCATTAGTAATTTCTAGAGGGTCCATGACCATCTTAGTGAAGAGGACCCAACTTTCTTCTGGTTCCAAGGGTTGCAACTCGTATAGAGAGCTAACCCCACCTATGAACAACCCTACCTCTTTGTTTCGAGTAGTGAGGATTATTCTGCTACCATTTTCACAATTTGTAGGAATGCCATTTTGAATATCGTCCCAAGCTTGGGTGTCCCATATATCATCAATCAAGATTACATACCTCTTGCCCCTTAGGTATGCGGACAGGTTGGCCTCCACATTCTCTTCCCATTCCTCCCTCTCCAAGCCCACTTGTTTTGCTATTTCTTGGAAGAGCTGTGTTACATTGGGCCTTTGAGAGACATAAACCTTTGCCGAACACTGAAACTGATGTTCTTCCTCATTTACATGAGTTGTAACAGAATCAAAAACTTTCTTAGCAAGAGTTGTCTTGCCCAGTCCTGGCATACCAACTATTGAGACTACACGATTCTTCAAATCTGGATCAAGCAATTTGGCCTCCAATGTTTTGATATGTTCATCAAAACCAACAACAATTGGTTCATCACGATGAAGATTATGCTTTCTTTTCTCCCATATGTCTCCACTGCTGCTGCCACCACTTCTAGATTCATAAGCATTTCTGACACGGGGAATATTTTCAACCCTTCTTCTGATCCCTTCAATCTCTGTGGCACATTTATGAGAAGCAGAGCCGTGGCATAAGATGCAATTGACACAATTAAGCCAGCTTCTTAAGCACCTGGTCCTCTCGTGGGATGATGCTATATGAGGAAAGTATGTCTCCACAATGTCCTCCACATCGAAAGCGAGTAATCTTATATTTTTCAACAATTCAGCTTCCACTTTGCTTTCAATTTGCATGCTATTGTCATTGTCAGCATCTTCCAGGTATGCTTGGATGTAACCCATCTCATTTTCAATCCATTCCATGTCATCTTTCAATTTGAACAAGTGGGAACCTTCTTGGATAATTAGATTGCCCAATAATCCTACAGCTTGTCTGAGAACTGCAATTGCGATGGCAATAGCAATTTCTGCCATTTTTCTTCTTTTTTGACTATGAATCAACAAGAAAAGTTCAAGAGTTAAAACCCATCAGACGGGATTGAATAAAGATTTGTAATTTTTAAGCAAAAATGAAGCCGAAACTGGAAAAAAAAAAAAGAAAAAAAAAAAGAAGTTGATATCAACATCCAATCTCTTCTTGCCATTTACCTACCATTTAAACACCAGAACAAAAGAGATGCCAGATGATAAACAAATTACAGAGGATTTCTCATCATTCTAATGAAAACAATTATATATAGGTTGAATTATTGCTGCATCATCAATGAAGTACAATAGTTTACACATGCATAAATTTTATCAGCAAAAATTAATAATAGAAAGTTGAAGAAAAAAAATGAAAAAAGAAAGAAAGAAAGAAAGAAAAGAAAGATGAAGAGAAATGAAACCTGTAAAATGTGATCGCAGCTTTGCAAGAAAGAACAACACAGAAACCAATTGACAAATCAAAATGGCAATCTCGGCTCTCTCAAACCCAACTTACCGATCATGACAAGTTCTAAGATGACCTTGAAATAAACGAACTGAGAGAGCCCTCTGCATATTGATGGACTGGCTCTGTTTTTTCCTATGCAATAGGCTTTGTAGTTGCTGAAGCTTTTTTTTATTGTTTAAGTTAATTTTATTTCTACGGTTATGGGTTTGGTGGGCGGTTCTGAACTCGGTAATTTGAATTGTTCCTATAAAAAATAAGACAGTTGGGTATCAATAATTATATATTTGAAAAATAAATATAATTTTAAAAATAATTATTTATTTTTTATAATATAAATATGATTTAAATATATAATTATTGATATATGATTATTTTAATTTTTTATATAAATATTTTACTCAATGAATGTTAAAAAATGATGATTTTGATTACTCAAGTCGGCCCAAAGTGAGTTCATCAAGTTTAAATTGTTCTCGCAGGTTAGAGGATGAACATGAAAAAAATTCGAACTCTTATTTTTATTCCTTTTATAATTATTTTATATATATATATATAACTGTGATTATTTTATGAATATTAAAATTATGTTATAAATAATGTCATGTAAATGTTAAGAATTATTTGTAATAAGAAATATTAGAAATTTTTTGATTAAAAAAAAAATTGACTTATTTTAACATTTATTATAAAATTTTGTAATTATGTCTTGCATAGGAAAATGTTTTGTGGCACTAAATTGGGGGACACTAATGCCCCTAATTTCCATTCTGGGTAACTGTTTTGTTTTGTTTTTTTGTTTTTTTTTTTTTTGCCTTATATGAAAATTAGGGACATTAGTGCCCTCCAATTTAGTGCCACAAATCAAAACCCGTCTTGCATATTTGTAGTAGAGTTGCCGAGTTTTTATTTATAAATAAAGATATTTATTTGTCTATTGTTAGTGTCATGTGACAATATTGAAGAAATTTTCTTCCAGTTTATCACAATGACATAATTTTAAACAACATTGTTTTTCTGAAGACACAAAAAACAATCAAACAGAACTACAGGTGAGAGTTATGGCTATTTAAAAATAGAGTAATGTTGCATCTATTGAATTTGGGCTTGTCTGAATTGTCTGAATTTATGTATGTCGGTTGATACATTGGTCAGTGTAGCTGGCTTTTTGTGCTCCTCGGAGGGGTTTAGTCTCATCGGGTACGATAGCCTTACAGTTTGAACTTCCGTAGTTCTGAATCTGGTTTTACAAGTGCAATGTGAAATAGATAAAACAAATGAGAGTCCAAATCCGGCAAATCTTATAAAATCAATTAATCATCAGAGATGTCAAAAATGGATTCCATTGCCAGATTTTAAAGTCGCCACCTAAATATTTTTAAAAAATTTAAGAAACCCGTGACTTGTGCCAAAAGCCACTCGTCCGTCAAAACTAAAGTGTCTCGGCTCAAGAACTTAGGTATAAGAGGAGAAGGTCATTAATTGAGCACCCCACTTACCTGATCAAAGATTGGCCTCTAATAATCATAATGTGATTTTTATGTACATTATATACTCAAGTTCTGATTATTATGCTCACTTACTAGGTGAGACACACAAGTATAGACTATTTCACTCACTTTGAAAATTTTTGATTTCATGTTTGTTTTGAATATATGCTACTTGAAAAAACAAGCTCATATGTACATTTATCAAAATCATTTCAATTTAAGAGAAATGGCTTTCATCCACATACATTCAAAGAGGTATTTCAAATAAGCACTTAGTCTCATAGTAATATGCTTGATATGGTAACACAAACATACATGCGATATGCTAAAGCGAAAAATGCTCACTTAGCCAAAAAGAAGAAAATAATTAGAAAAATACATACTCCAATATGCAAGTGACTAATGCAACACATACAAAATGCAACTACTAGGTCTGGTTTATTTAACATGTCATATGGATCAACTCAAAACATGCGGCAAACGCACATATTCAAGTAAGTAGGAAATGATAACAATGTTAAAATGATGAACCGAACCCAATGCATGCAAAAATGGATATAACACATGGCAATGATATGAAACAAAAAATATAATGCTATCATGATAAGCATATAAATAAAAGGGAGAAAGAAATGGAGGTTGGAAGACATACAAAATATTACAAGTGTTACAAATTTGCTATGGCACAAAAAGGTCTGAATGAATATCTTAATTAACTAATTATTACAACACTAAATGAATTAACTAAATTAACTAACTGTTACAAATTCGAGCCAACTAATTAATTACACATACTAATATTAAAGCACTAATTTATGGACTTGAACAGGAGGCGAGGGGCCACATGTGTACAACTGAGAACATCCTCCCGGAAACCTCTCTGTTTGCTGCCAGAATCTACTCTGTTGCAGTCAGAAAATTATTCTGTTTTGGCCTCAAATTCTATCCTGTTCTGCTGCAAAAATGCCACTACTTGTACAAAATAAGGGGTCAGCCAACCTTGAAAAGTGATCTTCCATACAGAATGGTGGCCGGTCGGCCACTACTTTTGTGAAATGCATTGCTGCCACAAAGTTGAAATAGAGCAAAAACAGTGTTTTCAATAGATGTTTATTCTCTCTGTCCTTCCCTATCATGAAGCTGATCAAGGGGAGAGTAGATTCAATTCATAAGTCATCAATTGTCGCAAATTTGTTGCGTGATGATCTTAGAACCGATAGGACAAAAGCTTAACAAAATGAAATGAAAGGCAAACAACACCTCCTTCCTATCATGGAGTTACCTCAAGAGAAGGGGTAGACATTGCTTCATGAAGCATTAAACATCACTAAAGAGTATGCAATGATTCAAGACGCAATAGGTTCAATATAACGTTCAATCGAACATAATCCAATTTTATTACCTTTTTTACCTCTTTTTTCTCTTTTTTTTATTAGCCCCTTTCTACATTACCTCTCCATTTCTTATCTTTTCTTCATTTTTGTCCAAAAGTGTAGATTACGTCCACTAAGTCCAAAAGCAATAAAGATAACAAGCACGACTTGACCTGAGAAATGAGCTTGTCAAACCCTTTTCTACGGGGAAATTACAAAAGAATAATCAAACCCATTTACAAGCGATAATGAATTCTAAGTCAAATCCAAAATGAGCAATAATAACTAGTCAAGCTCAAAGAGAGCGATAATGACTAATCAAACCCAAAGATAATGACTCTAAATCCAAACTTGATAATAAGTTATAATGACACTTTTCTTTGTGATTTCCAAGGGTTTAACTAGAAAGTTAGTCCCTTAGAAGTAATACACTGACGATAAAGAGAAGTATCAAATGAGAAATTGTGCTTAACATAAGAGAGATGTAATGTTCTGGTAATGAACCTCCGAAGAGATTAAATCATTTAGCATGAAAGGTCTTTTTCTTATGCTTTGAACAACAATCTTTCGTAACATACAACTCTTTATCAAAATAAACAAAGAAAGGAATGAGATTGTAGAGTGCTAATGGAAATTGGGTGATTACAATGGTATGAACATGTATGAAAGCTATAAAAAAGTGCAAGAAAAGATTATCAACTCAAATGGATTGAAAGCAATATCCATGAGGACTTACAACAACACATCTATAGTATTTAAAGCACAAATTAGCACACTAAAAAGGCTCTAAAATAGCACAAAAATAGTGCTGAAAATTAAGTTTTTGAGGTGAAAAAATTTAGCAAAAATGGGCTAAAGCCAAAATGTTTCAACAACCAACAAGCCTAAGGAAGGGTGGCTAACCCCTCATCTTTTTTGTGACTTAAAATCACATATTTCAGGCCTCAAAATACTCTGAAAACAGTAAGTAAACACCAAGTAAAAATGGAGAAAAGATGGTTAAAGAGTTGAAAGTTTACTCCTTTAAAAAGAGGAAGTGCTTCCTAGTTAACAAGCCACAAGTTAAGCACTCTCAAGAGCTGAAATTGTGTTCAAGAATCTCAGCAAAAGGCCTTAAGTTTAGGCTTAGGAAGTGTATGTATGGTGTATGTATATTGCAAAAGATGAAGGAAAAGTGTTCGACAAGTTATGGCGTTTGGCAAAATTTTCTAACCCCAAACCCTTAGGGAAGGCTTTGTATTTATAGAAAAACACCATCTCACATCGGAAATATTTGCAGAGAGATAGCTGGTGCAAGGCATGCACATGGGGACAACTGGCTATCTCAAAATATCTGTTGTCATTGAACATGGCCGGCCGGCCATGAAGGGGAACATTCGGCCAATGAAAAATGGCCTGCCGACCACTTGCTAGCCAGCTCTTCTTTGAGTAGTTAGGCTAGAAAAAAAGTAGGTTTTGGTCCAAAGGGGGTACAGGGTTTAGGTTTCTAAAGCTTAAAACTGGAGCCTTTTTACTGAAGAAATCGAACGATTGTACAACGTAACATTTCATCATCGAGTGTTCAACACAAGGCACCCAAATCTTAAGGGCGGTCAAAATGGGGTGTCTACAGTCATCCAGGAGGTCATCTGGCCAATCATCTAGGATTATGCCAGTCATTCAAGCTGATATCAGTTGATACGCTGGTTGAGAAGGGTGACAACTACGGTTGACAAGGATACAATCGCAGTTGATGAGGGTGACGTTGGTCATCCGAACAGTTGGCGGTTGTCTAACTTACGTAATTTGAGCAATTTGGACGAGCCTAAATTCAATAGATCAATCATTTTTCTTAAAAATTATGATGTGGAATTGTTGATTGCCTCGTTTGCATAGTAAGATTTATCAATTTTGGTGTTACACATTTTTTCATTAAAATAATTTTGAATAAAAAACTTTCGTAATACTACTAAAAGATTACATAATATTTATCACAAAATACATTAAATATATTAGGGGGGAAAAAAAAAGGCACTCTGGATAACAATCCAAATTTGAAACTTTTGAGGCAATAGCCCCAACTCTAATTTTTTTGTTTTTTGTCTATAAAGGACTAACAATTTAAAAGACTATATCACCCCACCTATTTCTTTTTTTGTTCACCTAACTGTCTAATTATCAACGTGTCCACTAATTTTTTCTTGTGTCCGACTATCTATCTGTCCACTATTGTCACTAATCGTTAGCAACTTTTTCAATGAGACGCCTGTTAGGATTAAGGCACACCCAAAAATCAATCACACAGAGAAAAAGACACAAGATATTTACGTGGTTTGGCAATTGCCTACATCCACAGAGAGATTTTTCTAGAGAATTTTTCGAGGGAGTTTACAACATTCACACCTCACTCTCTCTCTATAGCACTCTCACCTCATAGATACATACACTCTGTGTTTTCTTCTTTTGTCTGTATTTTTATTCTCTTCCTCTCAGCCTCTATTTATACATAAAAGAGAGGGAACAAAGTCAAGTGAAAGAGTAATTGGGCTGCCAGCTGCCAACTGCCATCTTCCATTCCCTCTTACTTCTTGACTTGGAGAGCCTACACATTAACTTCTCCATGTGATGGGTTGGAGCTAACAATTCTCCCCCTCCAAGCCCATATGCATAATTGATTTCTTACTTGAAGTCCATCCCAGTCAGATTCTTGCAAACCTTCTAGTTTGTCTCTGATGACAACTTTGGTCATCATGTCAGAAGGATTCTTGTCCGTGTGAATCTTTACCAACTTCATCAACTGCTTTTCCATCACTTCTTGTTTCTAATGATACCGGACATCAATGTGCTTTGTACGGGAATGGTACATGGACTTCTTGCTCAGATCAATTGCACTATGACTATCACAATGTACCTTGTACTCTTTTTGCTGTAGACCCAATTCTTGGAGAAACCGCTTTACCACAACATTTCCTTTACAGCATCTACGGCAGCAATGTACTCTGCCTCTATTATAGATAAAGCAATACACTTTTGTAGTTTGGACTGCCATAAAACAACTTCACCTGCAAAAGTGAATAGAAATCCTGATGTAGATTTTCTACCATCAAGATCACCTGCCATATCAACATCTGTAAAACCCTCCAAAATTGGTCAGCTCCCCTAAAACATAGACACATTTTTGAAGTTCCCTTCAAGTACCGAAGAATCCATTTGACTGTCTCTCAATGCTTCTTTCTTGGATTGGCGAGGAATCTGCTTACAACGCCAACTGCATGAGCTATATCTGGCCGGGTACAGACCATTGCATACATCAAACTTCCTACTGTGGAAGAATAAGGAATTACATCAATTTCTTTCCTTTCAGAGCTGGTCGTGGGACACAAACGCTTTGTCACCTTGAAATGGTTGGCCAGTGGTGTGCTAACTGGCTTGACATCTTTCATGTTGAACCTTTCAATCACCCGTTCAACATATTTCTCCTGTGACAGCCATATCTTCTTAGCTTTCCTATCACGAACAATCTTATGCCCAAAATATGTTGTGCTGGGCCTAAATTCTTCATGTCATAATACTGCAACAAGTCTTTTTTCAACTTGTTGATCATAGCAATATCCTATCCGATGATCAGTATATCATCGACATACAACAATAGGATGATGAAGTTTCCATCCGAAAACCTTCGAAAATATACACACTGGTCTGCTACAATTCTTGTATACTCGTGATCCACCATGAATAAATCAAACTTCTTGTACCATTGTCTCGGCACTTGCTTCAGGCCATAGAGGCTCTTCTTCAGTTTGCCGACTAGATTCTGTTTACCTTTAACTTCAAATCCTTCTAGTCGCTCTATATAGATCTCTTCCTCCAAATTACCATGGAGAAAGACAATTTTGACATCCATCTGTTCCACCTCCAGATTCAAGCGAGCTGTTAATCCCAGAGCTGCTCGAATGGAAGTCATCTTCACAATTGGAGAAAAGATCTCATCAAAATCAATTCCTTTCTTTTACCCAAAACCTTTGACCACCAAGCGAGCTTTATGTTGTAATATTTTACCGTTGCCATCTTTCTTCAATTTGTACACCTATTTGTTTTTCAATGCCTTCATGTACTTTGGAAGTGAAACAAGCTCATATGTGTGGTTCTTCTGCAAAGAACTCATCTCCTTCTTCATGGCTTGTATCCAGCAATCTTTCTCTATATGACTTTTTGCTTCCGAAAAACTCTCAGGCTCCCCCTCATCAATAATCAAAATATACTAAGAAGCGGGATATTTGGTTGATGGCACGGCAACTCTTCTAGATCTCCGCAACTGAGGCCCAGTTGCCTCTTGTTGAAGGGGTTGCTCCCCTTGTTCAACACCCTTTTCATCTCCTTCCTCTTAGTCCTCAATTTCTGGCATAAGATCCTGCAACTCTGGCACTTCTTGTTGCACATCATCATATCTAGCATTTTGTGATGGCCTGGGAGATGGGAACAAGTCTGGAGTAATGACATCTCTAGACTTTGCAAACTTCTCAAAATCTACTACTGTCTGGTCTTCTTGGAACACAACATCTCTGCTCATGAACATTTTTTTGTTCACTGGGTCCCACAACTTGTACCCAAATGCTGCATCCGAATAGCCCACAAATATATATGGAGTGGACTTGTCATCAAGCTTCTGTCTATTTTCCTTGGAGATGTGTGCAAACGCCTTACACCCGAAGACTCTCAAGTGAGAATATGATATCTTTCTTCTAGACCAGACTTCCTCAGGTATTGCAAAATTCAACGGGACTGAAAGCGACCTGTTGATGAGATAACAGGCTGTACGGGCAGCTTCAGTCCAGAATGACTTTAGCAACTTTGCCATTCTGAGCATACATTTGACTGTTTTAATAATAGTACGGTTCATCCTTTCTACCATACCATTGTGTTGTGGGGTACTAGGAACTGTTATCTCGTGCCAGATACGTCTACTGGCACAATATGCTTCAAAAGTATTGGAAGTGTACTCGCCACCATTCTCTGTGTAAAGACACTTCAACTTCTTCCCGGTCTCTCTTTCCACCATTGCATGGAACTCCTGAAAGTGCTAGAATACCTCATCCTTCATCTTCAGAAAATACACCCATAACTTAGTTAATGCATCATCAATGAAGGTCAAAAAATACTTGCGGCCGCCAAGTGACCCCACTTCGATTGGGCCACAAACATCCGAGTATACCATACTGAGCACTTTTGTTTTCCTCTGCTTGTTAAATTGAATGGTACTCGATGTTGCTTGCCATAAAGGCAATGATCACACGACCTCAAGGCACTCCCTTTGGATAAGGGTATCCTGGATTGCTTTGCCAATAGATGTAATCCCTTCTTACTCATGTGAGCCAGTCTTCTGTGCTATAAGTCTGGTGATTCCTTGTCTTCTGCTACATTAAGACTTCCCAGACAGATCTTCGTTTGAGTCTTGTACAGTGTTGAAGATATCTCTCCTCTGGCGATTGTCAAAGCTCCTCCTATCAGCTTCCAATGGCCATTTCTGAATGTACTTGTATAGCCTTGTCGGTTCAGGGCGTTTTGGGAGATAAGATTGAGGCGCAAATCTAGAACATGCCTCACATATTTGAGAACTAGCTTGTATTTGACATTAGTCTGAATACTAATGTCTTCAATACCCATAATCTTCGAATAGCTAGAATTCCCTATTCGAACAGTGCCAAAATCTTTAGCGTTGTACGAGCTGAAAAGTTCTCTGTAGGAAGTGGCATGATAACATGCAGCTGTGTCTATCACCCACTCTGTACAGCTGTGGTCAGCCACGTAAAGGCAATCCTCATTTTCACCAACTACGAGAAGTATTTCATCAGTTGTTGTGACTGTCGTGTTCTCATCTCCCTTTGACTTACTGCTTTGGCCTTTATTTTTCCGGCTTGGGCAGTTCCTCTTTATGTGACCCTCATAGCCATAGTGAAAGCAAGTGAAGCTAGAGTTATCTTGATTTTTACTGTCGCTGGATTTACTCATGTGGTTCCATCTGCCTCTACTCTTACTTTTTCTTCTGCCTCTTTCTCTACCTCTGTCTCTGCTTCTATCTTCTATGACAAAAGTATGGGACTGATTACCTCCTATGTCTTTCCTTATTGTCTCTTCATTATACATGGTATCTATGACCATGCTCATGGTTAGCTTCCTCTCTGATGCAGAGTTACTGAGAGAAGCCACCAACGTCTCTCAACTGTCCGATAAAGAACTAAGCAGTAGTATGGCTTGCATTTCATCGTCCAAGGGCATCTTGATGGTTGCAAGTTGATTCACCAGATTCTTGAATTCACTGGTGTGCTCGGCGACAAACACACCATTCTTCAACTTCAGATTTACAAGTCTTTTCATCACCAAGGCTTTATTCCGAGCGGTCTTTGACTGGTACATTCCTTCTAACATTGTCCAGAGAACATATGCATCTGTCTCCTAGGCGACGTAATGGAACACACTGTGGTCTATCCATTGTTTGATACAACCAATAGTCTTCCGGTTCATCTTTATCCAGTCTTCATCCTTCACTTCTTCCGGTTTAACCCATTTTAGAACAATAGGGTCAAACAAGTTTTTATAATATAGGATGTCTTCCATCCGCGGCTTCTAGATTGCATAATTGGAAAGATTCAACTTGATCATGGATCTTGAAGTTGAAGTGAATTCCTCTATCGTCTTCTTACTTTTTCATAGAAACTCTAATTCAAAAATCTAACCGTACGGATCTCTCCAAAATACTCCAAATAGTTGGAAACCACTTTTGGCTCGCCAAAATCAAACTTCAAATGGCTCCGATATAGCCAAAATAAGTTCGACGATTCAGATCATTGGATGTACTGTAGCTGCGTAGCACCAAATAACCTTCTGTCTCTGGATCGGGTTGGGTCAAACCGGCGGGTTGACTGGTCAGTCGGTGTGATGACGTGACTGACATGTATCAATACGTGATGCTGACGTGGTAGACATGCGGCAGTGATATGGTGCCAATGTGGAGCTGACATGGCACTGACGTGGTGTTGACGTGGCATCAGAATAACCTCGCATCGACATCGACAACCGCCGAAGTTAGCTACCGACATCGTTAAACTGAACTGATAATGACTGATAATTGGATTAACCTAAGTACTGAATGAACTGATTGAAATCGAAACTGAAATTGAATAAGTTATCTATTATATTGCATTTCTATCTGTTTGATTGATTGATTATCTGTTAGAATTTATACGTTTAAACTGCTAATTGAAGGCCTTATCGGCGGCCGAATTAGAAATCGTTTCGTGTTTCGAGATCAGTAGAATATTTGTGATTTAATGGTATGTTTATCTGAAAATTGATTAGGAATGATTAAATTAGATTAAATATCGATTTAATTGGCACGTTTAACTTATTTACACTTAGACCACACTAGTGGCCCACTATCTCACATACATTGAGTCTTCACTTGATCAAACATAACATTTGTTCAGCTACTCTCCATGCTTTAGCCGAATTTAGTGAAAGAGAAGGGAGAGAGAGTTAGCTTCATCTCATTTGGCTTGAATTGCTTGGGAATTGGAGGATTCATAACATAGATTGCTAGATTGAGCTTCTAGACTTGTAATTGAGACTTAGGTAAGAAAATCTATCATCTTCTTGTGGTTCTTGAGCTTCATCTTGCATGTTTCATGCATCATTGTAGAGCTAAGCCATGTTTTAAGTTCAAGAATGTTGAATTGAAGCTTGTTTGTTGCATGCATGGTCATTTTGGTGTATTTGGAGTTGATTTCACGTTGAATTGTACATGCAAGCTCATGTTTATATCATAGTCCATGTTTCCACATTGTTTTCAAAGATTGGAGCTCATTAGAGCAAGAGTTGAGCTTTGATTTTGGATTAAAGCTCATGCATTACATGTTTTGAGATTGTTCTTGAAAATTAGTTTGAAATTGAGTTTGAATTTAAACACCCTTGGGCCTTGATTTCTTAAATTGAGCTTTAAAACGTGTTATTCTATGTGTTTGAAAGAGTTTTCCAGAAAATGGGCCCAAAAGGATCGAATTGGGAGCATCAAAGTTGAGTTTTGAACTTGGAACACAACCTGCATTTTTCCAAATTTCTGTCTTCCGCTCGAGCCGGGGAAGTGCCGCTCGAGCGGGGAAATCATGCTCCCAGCATTTTTTTCGACTTGTTTTACTGATTCCGCCGAGCGAGAACGGCGCCGAAGCGAGAAATCGCATCCAAAGATCTTGCACCATTCATCACCCGCCGAGCGGTGGAATGTACGCCGGCGGGACCTTTGTTTGCTTGTCCGCCGAGGGAAACTGAGCTCGGCGGAGGCCCCTGCTTTCACCGAAAATTTCAAATCGATTGCAGGCACATCTTTGCATCCTCATCCCATCCTAGGCATTCTTAGGCCTAGTTTAAGGCATCTTAATGAGGATTTAGACATAGAACCACACCGAGGGAATTTAGGATTTAATTATCATCCTTTCGACCGAAACTTAGTGTGTGTTCTATTTGTTAACTGCTTAGGTTGGTTTCTCGACGCGTTCTAGCCGCTATTAGCCCGTAACTCGTGAGTAACAATTGTGTAAAGATATGTTCAAAATGGTTATCTTTTGAATCTTGAATCAATTGTTTATTGAACCGATATTGCTTCTTGAATGAATGTATGTCCTATTCTCGAATCAGACAGGCATCCTTAGCATAGAGCTCTGTCGGTTCCTTTGTGGAACCATATCATTCTCGATCGATGGCCATCATTATTGTTGGTACATCTGTCCTCTTGGACCTACTGTTTATAGGTGATGGATGTACCACATATGGTCGATTGATCAAATATCAAAGATCAAATCTTGTTTAATGAACGATTTCATTATCAGAACATTCATTCATAACCTCTTTACGCTTTATGTTATTCATCGGGCTTTAGCTCACCGTTTATATATATATGTAGGTTCTCGGCCTGCATCGAGCTAGGAGCGTGGGTTGGTCCCAGCTTTGTCAAGCCACCTATGTGCCTCATGCGAGGTTCCGAGTCGCCATGCTATGGCTTGGGGTGTTTTAGTGTCCCCACCTCCTCACCGCTTTTGTACTTTTGTATAGACTGCTCATCGCTTTACCTGCATCAAGTTATCGAGGGTTCGATCCTGCATCGATCGATTGTAAATGATTGTATATCAGATCTTGCTTTAATCGTATGAATGCATGAAAAATGTTTTTGGCATATGATTTTCACACTCCTGGACACTAGTTATTTCTCGTATTAGCTTCCGCCAGCCTCACTGCTTAATCAGATATCGTTTCAAGAGCCTTGATAATCTCGGACATCGCGATTCTGATGCTAAACCCATAGGGCCGGGTTTGGGTCGTGACACAGACACGTAGCAGTGATGCTGGTGTTACGCGTAGTTCACTCGCCTTTCTCCTTCAGCCCTGTATTAGGCGCGTGCTTGAGACTAAATGACGCGTCGATACCGTCAACGACGCGTGTGGAGTGTATCTGAAACTGAGACTCATGCGCTTTTTTCAAGAGGCGCGTGAGGGCACATCACAGCTCGTCTGGTGCTCTTCTTTACAATTTTGGACTCCTCTCATTGAGAGTTTCCTTCTGGTATGCTCAAAAGTAATTTTGAGCAACTCGATTTCTGGGTAGTTTTGAAAAACACACCCTGTTTTTTTCAAAATCGACCAACACAGCTCTAATACCACTTGTTAGGATTAAGGCACACCCAAAAATCAATCACACAGAGAAAAAGACACAAGATATTTACATGGTTCGACAATTGCTTACGTCCACGGAGAGATTTTTCTATAGAATTTTTCGGAGGGAGTTTACAACACTTAGAGCATCTCCAATGGGATAGTTAAATAAGGCTTGTTAGGCATTTTAGCCAACGTAAGTATAATTTTCAGCTCCAATGAGCTAGCTATTGGGTTAGCTACTTTACCATCTTATTTTTTTTGTGGCTACAATTGAAGAGCCCTAGAGGCTCTCTAAACAATTATGTATATATATATTTTAGATTTTTATATATTTATGTCTTGGATTTGAGATATTATATTATATATATATGTGTGTGTGTGTGTGTGTGTATGTAGCATTTTTATATGTTCTTTCAATTCTGTTTGATGAATTACAAAATAACTTATTTTGTATTTTTTATTTTTTTTTCTCCTCATTCTACAGGTTTTGTATGTTTATATGAGAAAATTTATATTAGTAAAATATCAACAATTAGTATTTTTTATTTTAAAAATTAATTAAGTTAGTTTAAATGATTAGCTAAAATAAAGAGCGTGGTTTGAGAATAGAATAGCTAAAGTAATTAGGTAAAATAAAGAGTGCACTTTTTTGTACTTTAGCTAGTGAAAAGTAGAGAATGTGATTGGAGTTGCTCTTACACCCTACTTTCTCTCTCTATAGCACTCTCATCTCACAGATACATACACTTTGTATTTTCTTCTTTTGTTTATATTTTTCTTTTCTTTCTCTCAACCTCTATTCATACATAAAAGAGAGGGAACAAAGTCAAGTGAAACAGTAATTGGACTGCCAACTGCCAACTGCCATTTTCCCTTCCCTCATACTTCTTGACTTGAAGAGCCTACCCATTAACTCCTCCATGTGAAGGGCTGGAGCTAATAACGCCAAGTGAAAATTGATAGTAGTGTATGAGAATAGAGAGTGAAAGTAGAGATAAAAAAATAAAATAAAATACAAGAGTAAAAATGAAAAAAAAAATTCTTTAAAATAATGATTTATAATTTGACCAATAATCATGTTTTTAAAATCAAAATGATCAATCATTAAACTTAATACAATATACATCCATAAAAATAAATTTACAGCCAATTTTTTCTTAAAATATGTTATATTTACTCCACATAGCAATCCAAAACTTGAAATTTGCTACGATATTACCGTCCACTGACTATATTCCAACCAGAGCAAGTAGATATGATCAAAATATATTTTTTAAAATAAATTAAATCATTTTAGGTTTGATAGATGGTTAGATTAGGCAAAAAAAGTACAATATTAATTGATGCTTCTTTGTTACTCGATATATTCTGTTAAAAAATTATATGAATAAGGGAACTTAATTAAATAAAGAAAAATGTTAGATATAATTCTAATTTTTATGTTTTTTTCTCATTTTAAGACACAAATAAGTAAATTTTATATGTATTTATGAATGCAGTATTAAATAAATAGAGTGAATCAATGTTAAGTACCCTTATTACGTGGTAAAAAATGTTATGTAGCATGTTTTATCTGGGAAGTGAGTGTATGCTATAGATTTAAAATTAATGTTCTATGTGTCACATCCGCAATGAATGTAATTCAATGCTTGTTAAATCAAAATTAATAATGCTAGGGATAAATCGAACTAACAAAATGGCTAAGAAAAATCGCGTAGGGTCTAGATTCAATGCTTATGTGGTGAGACCGACATTTTGAATAAATTTGGTCCACACAATGTTTTCTTGGGTATTTTTTTGATTTTAATTATGTGTACTTAATAGGGGTGTTTGCAGTTCGGTTGCGGTTGGAGAATCTCAAATTCATCATCTGTCCACTGAATTGACAGATACAAATTGACGGATTAACGGATGGATGAGAATCAGTTTAGTGGTTTAAACTTTTACAAATTTTGAATATAATATAATAACTTGTCAACATTTTTTTTTAGATAACAATCCAACTCAACATTATCAAAAGATTATCAAATAATTGTCAAATTCAATAATAAATACATATAAGAAAATCATGCATTATCAAAGCTATTTCATTATTGTTTTTTTATTCAAAAACTATTTAATTTGATTTATAAAAAAAAAGGGGACAAAATTAAGCCTTATATTTTTCACACAAAAATATCAAATATAAACATTTGTCATTTGATAAAAAGATTTTTAAATTGAAAACACAACAGAATATTTAAACTATTTTCAATTGAAAAATATCTAAATAAATTGAAAACAAAAAGTTTTACAAATTATGAGGGGTGCTCATGATTTGGCAGTTCGGTTGCGATTAAGAGAATCTTAAGTTTGTCATCTGTCCAAAATTAGACGGATTGAAAAAAAATCAATCCACAATCGTTCGCTCATCATTACACATCCGTTTAAAATAAGGCAGATTAACCTCGTTCGATCGATTTAAGTGGATGAAAATATCTACTGAACATCCTTAATACCTAATATTATTATTTTAAAATATAATATTATGAATTGACATGTAAACATCGCATCACAGAAATAAATAATTATAATTTATTTAGCTCATTGGATTAAGAGGGTAACTGTGAGATTGTTGGGATTTGTTTTTGAGATATGCAATCTGATCTAATGGCTGCTGATCAGAATTTTGGTGTTTTTATTTTCTGAATTTTTGGGTGCTATTTGTTGGCTCATTTTAGTGGTTTTCTTTCTTGTTTTGGTTTTTTGTGCTTGCAAATGATTCTCTTCCTACGCCAATCTAGTTTGGATGGAGTTTGCACTTGAACCGTTATTGATGTTTCTTTGGAGTTGTACTTTCCAATTTCTTCAAAAATATTATTTTTCCTTGTTAAAAATAAATAAGTATTTAAAGGCATAAAAACTTGGATCTGTTTACAGAACATCTAAAAAAAACAAGAGATATTTACATATAAATTCTAATTTATAAACTTATATTCTATTAAGTCTTAATTAATTTTTTTTGGACTTTCAAGCCTTATTAAATTTTTAATAGTCAGAATTATCTTTCAAACAATAATTATTCATCATTTAAAACTGGAAAAAAAATTGTTAATATTTTCGATTTTATTAAACAGTTGAATCAAATCAACAAGTAAAAGGGCAAAAACGTTTAATCTCATACTCTATTTTTTCATCAGTTAGTGAAACAATTATCTAGAACATTACTATGCAAAATCGATAATGTTCCTAGTTTTAAAAATTAAGAAAAATTGATAATATTATCAGTTTTATTATAGGACTTATTGGTTTAAAAAATGTTAAATAAGACATAAACCACCATAACATTTATAAATAAAACTTTTTGATAATTAGCTCAAAAAAAGAATAACAAAAAAACTCCTTCGTCCCTAGCCCCAACAACGAAAACATTAAAAACAACTCACTTTTAAAACCTTAAACAAAATGTAGGTGCAAACAACAATATGATCATACCATATTTAGCTCATCATCCTATGTGTTATTATTGCATTGATTTAATCGGTCTTACTACTCATATCTGCTACAAATGATGATATGGTTAAAAAAAATATGATACACAAATACAGTGTCAAGACATTGTTAACAAAATTGTATATTTACAAGCACACAAACAGACTATATTTTGTTTACTGTGACATCACGGAATTGGTAATAGACATGAGTGCCACACTTGTCTATTACCAATGAAATGATGTAAAATAAAAACATAGGCATCATAGTATTATATGCTTTTTTGTGATTTCCCTAACTTCTCCAACTTAGCTATCCAACTTAGCTGCACACTCGTCTGTCTCTCTGTACATATGCTTTTGTTGGATGTTTGCATTCACCTACGTCATCCACCTGCATTCATCAACCAATGTAGCATAATCATAGTAAGAAAGAACTATCATTATAAATCCCATATCTCTATAGGCTATATGAAGCCCCCATTTTGAATAGTAATTTTAAAAAAAAAAATTCAAAAATGAAAGACGAAAAGGTATATGAGGGGGAAACCAAAGTGCAACAACTAAAAATTACCTTTTCGTCTGGCAATCGTAATGTTTAAGATCCTCTTTGGAATCGTTAGTACGCGGATAAAATCGTACCTTAGCTTATTAAGTCTTGGCATTGCATCAACTTCCACTACCAGCTCGTTTAGCGATAACATAACAATTTCCAATACTTCGAGCAGAGGAAATTTATTCGATCCTCCTGAGCACACCATCTTCCTCCCCTTGTAGGACTTAAAACCCAATTTGAGGATCTTCAATTTAGGCAGTTCCTTGAGTGTCACCAATGGGTCCTTGTCCAAGAAAGTACACACAAGTGTAAGCTTGATAAGGTTTGGAGGCAGTTTACCATGTTCCGGCAACCTCTTCATGTATATTTGCAGATGCAACTTTCTCAGAATTTCATATCGAGACAGATTTAGTTTTGTTAGATTTACTTCTGAATCGCCCAAAATGTTCCACAACCGCAAGTTTTCTAGCTTGTTTGACACGGGTGCTTCATTTGATAATACCTCGATAATTGGCTCCGTCACATAAGAGATTCCTAATTTTCTCAAATTAGGAAAGTTGCGCAACCATTTAGCCTTTAGAACTTGTCGAGGCACCACGTACAGGGTTTGGAGATTAGGCAAAGAAACTCCATTTTTATGGAAACTACATTTTCTGACCATCTGAAGACAACCTTGAGGCTGTAGATTAGATTCTTTGTATAAGAGAATATGCCTCAATTGTTTCATCCTCCAAATAACACTTGGAATATGGACACGATAACTTCGCACATCCAAGGTCATTAAATTTTTTAATTTACCTATGGATGAGGGAAATTTGACAAAATGATTTTTGAATCCAAAGTAATTTAAGTGCCTCAAATTGCCAATTTCATTTGGAAGAGGGAATGAAAAGCCATGGCCATCTACGCTTAGCACTCGAAGAAATCTAGAGCCTTTAAAAAATTCCTTAACTTGTTTCCTGCTAGGTGAGCTCCAGTCTTTTCCAAGAAAAGATACCATGGTACGAAGCTTTGGAGTTTGAAAATTAGAAGAAATGTATTCCCTAACACTATTATGGTAGATTGCGACTCTACGAACTTTCATTGCAGAATTAATGGCGGTTACATCGTTGTGAGGGTTAAAGAAGTTACACTCGCTGGCCACCCTAATGCATAAATTGTGCAGAAGATCATGAATACGACAAGTTCTAATCCTCCCATTGTATCTCCTCCTAGCAACTTGAACCATGTTCCTAGCAACCAAATGATCAAGGTAATCTTCCCCCACATCCTCAGGTGTGCGCTGTCCTTTTCCTTGTACAAATCCCTCCGCCACCCATAAGTTAATTAATTCGAATGCAAAGATCTCATAATCCTCTGGAAAAAGCCCAAAATAGAGAAAGCATGGTTTTAAATGAATGGGCAAATCTTTGTAACTCAAAGCCAAGATTTTTGAACACATATCATCATCTTGACGCATGCTGTCAAGTACTCCCTTCCACGCATGTTCGGTTTTCTCTTTACGAAGTAGCAAACCAGCTACTACCACAATAGCAAGTGGTACAAAACCACATCTTTCTACAATTTTCCTACCAAGAGGTTCTAACTCATGGAACTCAATCGTGTCGGTGGTAATTTCTAGAGGGTCCATGACCATCATAGAAAAAAGGTTCCAACTTTCATTTGGTTTCAAGGGTTGTAGCTCGTATAGAAAGCTAACCCCACATATGGACAAGCCCACTTCTTTGTTTCGAGAAGTGATGATTATTCTGCTACCATTTTTACAATTTTTAGGAATGCCATTTTCAAGATCATCCCATGTTTGGGTGTCCCATATATCATCAATCAAGATTACATACCTTTTGCCCTCCAAATATGCAGAAAGGTTGGCCTCCACATTCTCTTCCCACTTCTCCTTCGCCAAGCCCACTTGTTTTGCTACGTCCTGCAAGAGATGTTTTACGTTGGGCCTTTGAG
Source organism: Camellia lanceoleosa (assembly GCA_025200525.1). NCBI lineage: Eukaryota > Viridiplantae > Streptophyta > Magnoliopsida > Ericales > Theaceae > Camellia > Camellia lanceoleosa. The sequence goes on from CM045763.1 coordinate 58,822,525, forward strand.
AAGCATAAACCTTTGCTGAACACTGAAAGCGTTGGTGAAAATTATAATCATCATCATTTACAACCGAATCAAAAACTTTCTTAGCAAGAGTTGTCTTGCCTAGTCCTGGCATACCAACTATTGAGACCACATGACGCTTCAAATCAGGATCAATCACTCTAGCCATCAATGTTTTGATATGTTCATCAAAACCAACTACAATTGGTTCATCGTGATGAAGGAAATGCCTTCTTTTCTCCCATATGTTTCTTCCACTGTTGTTGGTACTATTATTGGTTCCATAAGCATTTCTAACACGAGGAATATTTTCAACCCTTCTCCTGATCGCTTCAATCTCTACAACAAAGTTATGAATTGCAAAGCCATGGCATAAAACGCAAGTGGCACTCTTAAGACAACTTCCCAAGCACCCTGTCCTCTCGTATAATGATCCTATACGAGGAAAGTATGTCTCCACAAAGTCCTCTACATCGAAAGCCAGGACTCTAATATTGGTCAGCAAGGTGGCTTCCACTCTGCTTTCACTTTGCTCGCCATTAGCATCATCAACATCTTCTAGGTATGCTTGGATATAACTCATCTCATTTTCGATCCACTCCATGTCTTCCTTCAACTTTGACATGCGACAACCTTCTTGGACAAATAGATTGCCCAATACTAGTATCGCTTGTTTCAGAGCTGCTATAGCGGCGAAAATGGCAATTTCTGCCATTTTATTTTTTCTTCCTTGGCTACAAACCACCAAGAAGAGTTTAAGAGATAAAATCCATTAGCCAGTGATTTTGAAGTCGAAAACCAAATTGAAGTCAATTCAACTTGGATTGGGGAGTGTTGTGAGCTACTGTCCAATACAAACCGAACACGTATGTTGATTTCAGCTGGAATTTTGGCTTACAAATCAAATTTCCTTCAATAAATGGAGGGGTCTTGATCTCGTGTTAAAGATCAAAATGATGATTTGCATGTTTTGTTTTGGAAAGTGAGTTAAAAGTTGACTTCTTAATTTTTTTTTGACTTTTTTTTTAAAATTGTGTGAAAAGATAGAGAGATAATGTGACTCAAAATAAGTTAAAAGCTAGTTTTTGATTTTTAGTCATCTTCCCAAATTACAGAAGAAGATTTCTTATGATTTTAATGAAGCAAAATTATGTCTAGGTGAATTCCTGCTCCGTCATCGTAGAAATACAATATATATATATATATATTATTTTAGAGTAAATTATGAATACAGTTTTTGAGATTTATATAAAATACTAATTACCCCATGTAATTATGAAAATTAAATTATTCCCTTTAAAATTTCTAATTATATAACAAATAATTTCTTTTATTAATCAATTATAAAGTCAATTAATAATTTTTAATGATGTCAACAATATATTTCAATTAACGATTTTAGTAATTTTATTGTTGTATATAAGAAGGCAATTAGATTTTTTTTTTCTTCCCCAATCAACTCTTTATTTATTTATTTTTTTATTTTTTTAACTGGCCCAATCAACTCTTTGAATGACAAATTCTGACAGGTATATTTGTAATTTATCATTTATTTTATTATTTTATTTTTATTTTTTTTTACATAACAGCCAAAAAAAATAACCACCCTCAGTCAACTCCTTCCAACAAAGAAATATTAAAAACGACCCTTTAATCAAATTATTATTTTTTTTTTATAATAAAACCGGCCCAAGGAACAATTCAACAAACACCATGTTAGACAATTCAACGAAATAGTTTAGTTAAGGATAAATTACTAATAGATCCTAACAGTTAGATTTAATTATCATTAAATCTTATTGAAATAAGTCCTACTAAAATTACCTCTAAAAATAATTTTTTATGATGATTTTTTGCACATGTCACTAAAAATTGACAATTAGTGACTTTTTTTGTCACGATTTTTATAAATTGTCGCCAAAACTAACAATATAATAACATTGTTCTGTGATAAATTTTTCAAACTATTGCTGAACTGAAAATTAGTGTCCTTTTTTGTGATGATTTTTTTAAATTGTCATTAAATCTTACAATTAGCAACATTTTTTGTGGCAATTTTCAAACAGTAACTGAAAATTAACAATTAGTGACGTTTTTTTAATAGTGTTTGATGAAAAATGTCATTACTTTCACAAGACTTATTGAATAATAAATTCACCTATTAAGATCTATACATAAGTTTCCCTTTAGTTAATTTAATTATTTATTTTGTTATAATTGAAGAAGTACCTTTATTTCTATTATCTTCATCATGTTAGACACCAATTATCTTAAAAGTTTAAAATGCTAGGAACTAGCTTTAACAGCGTATGTGTTCATTGTCATTTTAATTTTTTAAGTTTCAATTTTTATTAATTTGATCATTAAAATTGTTAATTTAAATCAATTTGGTTTTTAATTCCAATCATATCATGCTATATGTTTATTTACCTTGAATAGATACCCTATTATACTGTATCACCACACACAACATTTTTCTCATTCTCATTTTTTTTCTTGGGTAGTAATTCAAACCTTGAATCACGACCATTACAGAATGGAAGAGATTAAGGAGTCATTTGGATGAGGTTAATATAGTTAAAAAGTCAAAAATTCAAAAAGTTATACACAAAAGTAAAATATTTTTTTCTCATTCTCTCTATTTTTAACACATTTTTTTCATAAAAAGGTTAAAAAATTATTCTTTTTCACCTCACATTTTAACCAAAAATCTAAAAAAATTACTTTCCAAACCAACCCTAAGTAAAGCAGAGGGTAGTAATTGATAGATGATATTTGACTAATCTAAAAAGGTATTATAGTTATTTAACAATTATATTTAATAGAATTAGCTAACAAGAGGTGTCAATGTAATTTTACGGATGACAATGATATATAATATTTAAAAAAACAGAGGGGGTGTCAACCCCCAAGCCCACCCGAGTTTGGCCGAATTGAGTATAAGCAATTAAGTTAATTAATTATAAAATTATATTATATTTATATTTTTTTAAATAAAATCATTAATAATATCAAAATAAAAAATTTATATAATGTGAGAGAGCTAAAAATTAAAGAACTAATTTGCAACTACAGTCTATAGTGGTCTTTACAATTTAAGATTTGATGTTGTGCTATTTGTATATATAATATATATATTCAATATGATCTAACAATATAAATTGCTTTAATATTATTTAATAGCTAATAATTTATATGTATAAAATATTTTGATATATATAATTTGGGATTTAAGTTGCTCGGGTTGTTCAATATCTTAATCCAAACTCTCCTAAATTTAATTCATTTTGAATTTTTGTCCAAATTCGCACTGAATTCAAAAATATTTTTTCCAAGCCATAAAAACAGTTGAGCTAGGCTCTGGTTATTCAGATTGATCTCGCCCAAATTGCACTCGTAATATAGACAGAACATTAGAGACTAAAATGACAAAAAATAAAACTTAAGGGACTAATGACAAGAAACATATACTTTAGAAATTAAAAATGTATTTTATCTAGATTGCCGTTATCAATTTAGACAAACGTTAGAGATAGGACAAATTGACTCAAATTGACTACTTTGATGTTCAAAATAACAAAATTAAAATTTAATGGACTAAAATGATAAATAACACATATTTTAGGGACTAAAACTGTCTTTTATCCTTTGATTTATCAATTTAAAATCCATACTTCTAATCATATTTCAATGCGGTCTTTCTATTAGTTGTTGTTATCATTTTGGAGAGGAAAACGACACATGCGAAATTAAAGGAACGAAAAAATATATATATGGAAAAAAGTTGCAGGAATTTTTTCTTATCACAAGATAGTGGTTAGTATGTAAGTAGTTAGATTATAACTAGTGATGTGCGCGGTGCGGTTCGAGCGGTTTTAGAATAAAATTATAAACCGAATGGCGAATTAACGAATTGGCAGATTGGCAAATTGCGATTTGAGCAGATTTTGACAGATTAGCGGATTGAATAATATTCTAACCAATTCTCAAGCCTTTGCATAATATATGACACTAATTTACATAATAATTTTCATATATATAATACAAACTAATTTTACAAAATATTTTGCATATATATAACTACTAAGTTGTAATAAATTTTACATATTAAATCTCTTTCATGCTCATTTTTACTTTGATATTTCATTATATGTTAAAAAATATATATGTATTAACTATAGTGAAGCGGAATGGTTTCGAAGGCGAATTATAAATTTTAAAGTTTAAACTGCGATTAGTGGATAGAGTGGTACAAATTGATGCGGATCAGTGTGATTTTAGCGGATTTGATGGTATTTTGCATAGTCCTAATTACAACGTAGGTCAACGTCTCTCCATAAACTTGAACCTAAAATCTCACTCATCTTGACACCTAAGTGTCCTCTCCATAACCACTTGGCAAGTTGGATTAACAAAAATAAATAAAAAAACGAGTGACTAAATTGACAAAAACTTAAATGGAATGACGCAATTGAAACTAGACTTAAAATGTAGGGATTGAATTGTTCAATTTAAAACTATAAAGACTAAAATAAATTTTAATCAAGGATAAAAAAGCAGTTTTAGTCCCTAAAATATGTGTTGCTTTTTTTATTTTAGTATCTTAAGTTTTAATTTTGTGATTTTGGTCCTAAATCTAACGCTTTGATAACAAAAATATATATAAAAGACAGTTTTGATTCCTAAAGTATGAGTTTCTTATCATTTTAGTCCCCTATATTTTGAATTTTGTTATTTTAGTTATCAAAATTATCAATTTGAGTCAATTCGGTCGCAGCTCAAATTAACAACTTTGATGATCAAATTGATAAAATTTAAAACTTGAGGGATTAAAATGATAAGAAACGCATATTTTAGAGACCAAAATTGTCTTTTACTCAATAAAAAAATATTTTTCATGTTATCTATGTAAACGGACGATAGAGATAAGATCATCAAATTGACAACTTTAAAAATCAAAATGACAAAATTAAAACTTAATAAACTAAGATGATAAAAAAACCCATATTTTAAAGATTAAAATTATCTTTTATCCTTGAATCAAACTACAAGATAAAAAATATAACCAACTCTTATTATTATTATTTATTTGTCTTCATCATAATCTTGTTTTAGGTTAGGTCCAAATGTCCCTTTTCCTTACGAAAGCTAAGGTTATTTTATGCAACATTTAATAATTTTATATAGCTTTATACGTTACCCCACAAAACAATCCAAAACTTGAAATTTTCCAGGATGTTACCTTCCACCTTCTAATATGCCCACCAAAGCATGTAGACTTTATCAAAATTTATTTTAATACTAGAATTTTAAGTGTCGAGATTGTTTTACATGTGTCAAGTAGATGTAAAACGAGAAAGGTCTTTCATATTCGTTAATTGATTAATTTTGAAATTAATTGAGCGTTAAAAATTTAAGAATATAAATTAAAGTTTTGAGTTTAATTTATTTTAAACGGCGATTAAAAGTTTATTCGGTTGTTAATTTAAGACATTGAGATTAGGTGAAGTGCGTATAAATTAATTCGAACATTCAATTATAAAAATAAAAAAATTTAATAATTTTCAATTCACCACTCGCTGACTTCATCTTTTAAATTGATTTGATTCTCGAAACAATATATTTTTAATTTGGATAAATTACAAATATACTTCCTAAAATTTGATTAAAATACTAATCGTCTCCTGTAATTCTGGAAATTATATTCCACCCCTTGAGATTTTCAATTGTATAATAAATCGTCATTTTTATTAACAAATCAACAAGTCAATTAACAGTTTTTAATGATATTAGAAACATATTTTAATCAATAATTTAAGTAATATTATTATTGTATAGGAGTGTAATTATGAATTTTATTTTTTTTAAGAGCTCCGATTGGTAGCTCGAAATTAGGGGCCCCGAATGCCCCTAATATATAAAACGGCGTCGTTATATATATATATATATTTTTTTTTCTGCAGACGCAGACGAAGGAAGAAGACGAAAGAGGGGGAGGGGAGGAGGAGGGGGAGGGGGAGGGGCAGGGGCAGGGGGCCCTAAAAAATGGGGTTGGAGGCGAGGCAGAGGCATGCGATCGGCGGAGGCACGGCGATCGCGGCCGAGGCGACGCGATCGGCGACCGAGGCGACGAGGCGACGCGATTGGCGACGGACTCCCTCTCCTTGTCTCCCTCTCTCTCCCTCTCTCTCTCCCTCTCCCTCACCGTTTCAGAGTTGCAGACACGAGGAAGAAGAAGAAAAAAAAATGTGAAACGACGTCGTTTCACGGATTTGGGGCATTCGGGGCCCCTACTTTCGAGTCACAAATCTTTTTCCTTTTTTTAATTAATTCTGTTAATTAAAAAATTCTGACAAGAGGATATTTGTTATTTTTCAAATTACAAGAAACAATCTATACTTTAAGCAAATCTCAGAAAGTGTATTTATAATTTACTCTTTTAATTTTACTTTAAAAAATGCGTGGCTCTAGTAACATTTGTATCGAAGAGACCGGTCCATATATTTCCCAAGAATTAATTCCCCTAGTTAGGTTAATTATTAACCTAACAATGATACATACCACTAAAAGTGATGCTCTAAAACACCACTAGTGAGTTGGCACACATTTAAAAAAAATAAATAAATAAAACAAGGCACAACAACAATGTGACATTAGTGCAACCACTAACTAGTGGTCTCAATCATTTTCCTTATTAGCCTAATATACACCCAACCAACATATCTTAATTCCAAAAATTTTATTTACAATAAATTAAGATATTGTTTATCAAATGTCACGGGACGGGATTGAACAGGGTTTGAGAAGTGACTTTTGACATTGTTACATAATAACAAACAATAAAAACAAAAATAAAAGGCAAAAAAAATTTTGCACGCAATATCGGATGCAATTTGGCGGGACTTAACCCAAACAAAGCTCAACTCTCAATTTAAAATATTCCCCCAAAAAAACTCTCAATCTAAAAGTTTGGATTGCATAATTTTAAAGAGAAATGTTACAACTTAAGCTTATAAAATCACGAAAATTGTTTTCCCTTATAAAAGTCTGTACAATTTAATCGATAATGATGTCAACTTTTGATTCATTAGATATTCTATCATGTAAGATTTAATTTTTTTTGTCATATCATTATGAGTAAATTTAAGAGTCTAAATTTTGAATATCTATAATTTATCTAAAATTACCCACAATAATATAAGTAAAATTAATGTTTATCTTGTCACATCATTATAAGTAAAATTAAGGGCAAATTACCAACACCCCCCTCGAGGTTTGACTAAAATACAGATTCTCCCTTGAGGTTTGAGAAATTACAAATTCCCCCTTGACAGTTATATTTGCAAAACAAATTAGGGGACAATTTGTTATGCAAATATAAACCTCAGGAGACAATTTGCTATGAAAATATAAACCTCAGGAGGTGAGATGTAATTTCTCAAACCTCATGGGAGAATCTATATTTTAGTCAAACCTCGAGGGAGGTGTTGGTAATTTGCCCTAAAATTAAGTGGTGGCAATTACAAGTACAATTGACAAAAAACAATTATCAATGGCCTTGTTTAGGAAGACGGTTGGGTCAAAATAACTCACTAAAAGATAAAACAAGTTAAAATAGTTAATAAGACAAAATATTACATTTAATCCATAATCATTTCACTTTTTTTTTTTTTTTTCACAACTATCAAATCAACTATAAAAAAGCCAACTAACTTTTTAAACAATTTTTTTAGTTAGGCTAAAATAGTCAAAAAGTCAAATAATCAACTAAAATAATTAATTTTCCAAACAAGGCCAATACATGAAAGTGCAACTCTTTTTTTGCATAAAAAAAATACAATAAAAGTTGAACTCCGCAAATATTTATATTCTCACCTCTTTATAAATATTTGCCCAACTTTACACTTATTGGTAATTTCCTCAATTAAGGGAAGCTTTTTTATGATCTCAAACTCTTTCTAATTATAAATTTGATCAAGGTTAGGGCTAAAATTTGTATACCCGGATTAACTATGGACAATGCTTGGGCATGAGTTTCTACAACCCGAATAACTTGAATAATCCAATTTTTTTATTAATATATATAATAAATATGAAACATTAGAAATTAAAAAATATTTTATCAATGTTTAGATTAAATTATATTACACTGTAATATATTTTATTATTTTTCTTATTATGGTTTGTTTTTTTGTTTTTTTTTTGTTTTTTTTTTTTTTTGTCTTTTTTCATCTTCAAAGTGCAATAAATTAGTTTCAGACAAACTGTCTTATTTATTTATTTATTTATTTGGGTAATTTGAGGCAAACTCGAATTTTTTAAATTAAATTCAAAATCTAACTTGGACAAAATGTTCGGGCAAAAGTCAGGCTCAAGGGCGAATTCATGATCCCTCTATACATGAGATTGAGCTTGGATTGACATTCAGTTCATCCAAACCAGCCCGAATTAATGCAATCTCTTAGAAAATTCTCATTCATGGGCGTTTCTACGCTTCCCACATATTGGAGATGAAATACTAGAACCACTATATAACATGTTGAAGTTCAAGACTTTCTGTTAATATTGTTGTCTCTTGTAACTTGCTCACAAAACGTAAAACATTGATAGAAGAAGTGAGAGGAAATAAAAATTGTCACAAAAAATATATGGGTCTTGACACTATCATGTGACGCAGTATAATACAATTGTCAAATTTTGGTCAAACACTACAATAGTCTTTTATATTGTGCAAAACTTATCAAAAGATAAGAAGTCTTAAACAATCAGAGATTATTCGGAATAAGACTTCTGAAGCACTTAAACTACTTGCTAATCTCCATGGATTGAGGTACGCTATTTTTCTCTATGAAATTTGTTCATTAAATATTTTTATAATATTAGAGGATTAATTTAGACTTCGGATGACTCCTGACCGTTTAGTGATTGTGAGCATTTCAATATTTTTATAATATTAGAGGATTAATTTAGACGTCGGATGACCCTCGACCGTTTAACGACTGTGAGTATTTTCTCTTGTAGATGGTGATCACGTGATGGTTCTAATCATTTTTTTTTTTGTTGAGTTTTCTTCATTATAAGTATTGAATTTTCTGTGTCCATACAATTGACACAATCAGTATGAAACGAAAAACTTAATGAAGGAGATGAATATGATGTTCTTAAATAAAAACCCGTTAATTTATATGCCAAAATAAGGGGTTCTCGAAAGGCTTTTGTGGATCTTCTTTGGAGAAGACTTAGAGCTCGTTTGGGAGGAGAGGGGTTGGGCTTTTTTGGCTAAAATAGTCATAAAAAATAAAATAGACTTTTTAATCCAATAAGACAAAACATCACATCTAACCTATAATCATTACATTCATTCTTTCACAAAAAAGTCAAAAGTCCTTCCCAAACAAAACTTTTTAACCCTATGCTAAAATAATCAAAAAGCCAACCCACTTCCCAAATGACCATTACTTGGTTCATATTGATGAAACTTGGCAGCGCAGCTTACCAAACAAAAAGCATTACTTGTTTATATCGGTGAAACTTGGCATCAATTAATTCTTTTTTAAAAATAAAAAAAAGTCGGTGTCGTGAAACAATTGCATGATTTCTTCTATAGCAAACGCAGGAAAGTTTTTAATTAAATTTTCAGAATGCATAAATTTTTACGCATTATTATTTTGAGTATAGCGATATTTTTATCGTTTATTATGTCGGATCTTTATTATTTGTGGAGTATAAATTTTTATACATAATTATTTCGAGTATGGAGATATTTTTATCATGTCTTATGCCGGACCTTTGTTATGCACTATTATTTTGAGTATAGATATATTTTTATCATGTATTATATTGTATTTTTATTATCTGCGAAGCATAAATTTTTATGAATTATTATTCTGAGTATGGAGATATGTTTATCATGTAATATGTTGGACCTTTGTTATTTGCGGCTCATGAATTTTTATGCATTATTAATCCGAGCATGGTGATATTTTTACCATGTACTATACCGGACCTTTGTTATGTTCGAATCATGCTTTTTTTTATTAACCTGAGTATAGAGATATTTTTATCATGTATCATACCAGACTTATATTAAAGAGAGAGGGATATGTACTATATTTACACTACAAGAAAAGTGGGCTTATGAAACAGAACTTTTTGCGACGGCATATTTGCCGTCGCAGAAAATGACTTTTTGCGACGGCACAACTTGCCGTCTCAAAAAATGTGACTTTTTGAGACGGCACAACTTGCCGTCGCAAAAAATGTGACTTTTGGAGAAGGCACAACTTGTCGTTGCAAAAAAAAAGACTATTAGCTACGGCATTTTTTGCCGTCTCAAATAACATTTTTAGCGACGGTAAAATAGTACCGTCGCAAAAAGTCAAGAAATTTCAAACGTTATTAGCAACTATAAAGTGCCGTCGCAAAAGGCTAAAATGGCGTCGCAAAACATTAGTGGCGGCACTGTGCCGTCACAAAAACTCTTTTGCAACGCCCCCAGTGGCGACCCCCATCTTGCAGTCACAAAAAGTCATTTGCCGTCGCAAAAAGTTTTTTGCGACGACATTAGGAGTATTAGCAACGGCATTTTACCGTCGCAAAAAGCTGAAATTTTAGTAGTGAATTACCATAGTATCTCTTCTCCTTAGGAGTGGTTTGGGATGATCTAAATAAGTGTATTTTTTTTTATTTTTTATGAAATATGAGTTGAGTATGGGTTGCATTTGAAATAATGTGGTAGAGAAGTGATGTGACTTAAATAAGATGATATGACTTAAATATGATAATGACTTTTTAACTTTACTCGAGATAAAAGAAAAATGAGAGAGCGAGGTAAGAGATGAGGGTAAGGAAAAAGACTTTTCAAATTCTAATTTTCTTAGAAATTATGAGAGAGACGTGAAGTAAAGAGACATTAAATGTCTTTGAAAAGTATTAAAAAAAAAAATCTGTCTCTTTTTTTATATTTGCCCTGAGAGTATATATAGTCTTTAATAGATTATTCATTCTCAATTTTTAAGAACATTTAATATCTTTTATTAAATGTTCTTGAAAAGTAAAAAAAAAAAATAATCAATTTATGTTTTTATATTCAATCCCGCTACGTAGTTCGAAATCTGCGTGGCTCGATTGGCCCGAAAATCAAAACGACGTTGTTTTGAGATATATATATATATATTTTCTTTTCTCGTTTTCTGAAGATATGAAGAAGAAGAAAAAGAGAGAAGAAAAGGAAGAAGCAGCTGGTGAACAGAGGCATCTCATCAACAACAACATCCATCATCAACAACAGAGCATCATCATCAACAACAACCTCTTCATCAACACAGCATCTCATAATCACCATCACCATCACCTCAAGATCCAAAATCAATATCTCAAGATCACCATTACAGATCCAAAATCACCATGTCTTTCTCTTTTTTTCTTTTTTCCTTTTTTCTGGGTCTTCATTATAGAGAAATGGTTTTTTTTTTTTTTTGTTCATAGAGTTCTGCAAATAGGTTTTTTTTTTTTTTTAAGAACAGACAAAGTGGGTTTGATTTACAAAGAAGAAGAAGAAGAGATTCATCAAAAAAAAAAAAAAAGTTTCAGAGAAGGAAAAAAAATAAAACCCAAATCAGAGAGAGAGATGAGAGGCTCTGTTTTTCTTCGTCAAAAAATGAATGAATTCACACAAAATCAAACCCAACCCCCCCTTTGTTTTAGATATAAACAGAGGTTGTTCTCTCTCCCTACTCTATTTATCTTTCTTTTTTTTATTTGAAATAAAATGTATTAAAAAAAAGATGAATAAAAATGTACAAATTCATACCATTTTCAAGCGACGGTATTCGGGCTACCACTCTTTTCTCTTTTATATTTGCCTTGAAAGTATGCATAGCTTTTGACAGACTATTCCTTCCTACTTTTCAAAGGCATTTAATGTCTCGTACTTTTTTGTCTCTCTCCTGCTCTCTCTCTCTCGTACATAAATTTCAAGAACAGTGGTGATTGGCACCCTCTCAAATCACCACCCCCACCACCCCCCCTTTGACACGTGGCGGGTGGTGATTGGAGGGAAAAGAAAAAAAAAAGAGAAAAGAAGAAAAAGGTGACCAATCAAATCAAGAGGGGGTCCAAAGGGGGTTCTAAAAAGGAGGTCCTGCACATTATTCTATTAGAAACAGTGGTGATTGGCACCCCCTCAAATCACCACCCCCACCACCCCCCTTTGATACGTGGCGGGTGGTGATTGGAGGGAAAAGAAAAAAAAAAGAGAAAAGAAGAAAAAGGTGACCAATCAAATCAAGAGGGGGTCCAAAGGGGGTCCTAAAAAGGGGGTCCTACACATTATTCTATTAGAAACAGTGGTGATTGGCACCCCCTCAAATCACCACCCCCACCACCTCCCTTTGACACGTGGCAGGTAGTGATTGGAGGGAAAAGAAAAAAAAAGAGAAAAGAAGAAAAAGGTGACCAATCAAATCAAGAGGGGGTCCAAAGGAGGTCCTAAAAAGGGCGTCCTGCACATTATTCTATTAGAAACAGTGGTGATTGGCACCCCCTCAAATCACCACCCCCACCACCCCCTTTGAAAAGTCTCTCTCACACTCGTCTCTTGTCTCTTTCTTTTTCTCATTTTTATTCTATCTCTCATAAAACCTAGGAAAGAGAAAGGCTACCATCCTTTTTATATCATATACATTGCATAATTAAAATAAAATAAAAAACACAATTCTATATTTTTTGAGTCATAATTAAAATTAAAAAAAAAAAACATAATCAAATACCACATAAGACATAACTAAAGATCCATGAGTCATAACTAAAATATTGTCATAATTAGAGAAGAAAATTAATTATAATTAAGGAATAAAATAATATAATTATGGGTGCATATAATATACTCCTTTTAAGGGTGTGTATAGTAAAATTTTTCAAATATTATATAGTTAACATTCGTTTAGTCAGATTGGGATGAGTGGGTATATATACATATGGATGATTGGTTATTGATCGCAAATCCACGAAATTTTGATACAAAAAACTTGTAGCTCATGATTATGCTCTTCAAAATCGTTCGTAATAGTCCGAGTCGGCTCGAGTTGGATGATTTGGGCGAGTATTCGGTTTTCATGAATAATCCTATTGTTAGAGACAACAAAAGCTTTGCCTTGTGTCCCAAAATTTAGAATCAAAATATGGGCTCCGCATTTCTTAGCCTCGTTTGGAAACAGGCTAATTTAGTAACTTTTTAATTATTTGGCTAAAAATAAGCTAAAAAAAACTAGTATGTTTGAGATGACTTTTTGACTTTTTACGAAAAGATGTGCAAAAAGTAGAGAGAAAATAGAATCTTTGATTTTTTTTGTATGAGTTGTTGGCCTTTTGACTTTTTTAGTAACTTTTTGACTTTTTAGCTAAATGGACTGGTTGCCAAACGAGGCCTAGTCTCTTAGGCTTCGTTTGTTTATGAATTAAGGTAGATGAGATTATTAATGTGGTAAGATTAATATAATTATATTAGGTTGAAAATGTAAGATAACATGTATTTATTTTTTACATTAGTGTGGTGGTTATTAGTTAAAAAATTATTTGTCATAAACTAAATAAGTGCACTTATTTGATCATATCATATTTTTATTTTTCTACATATCTTTTTGTAAAAAGTCAAAAAATATATTTATTTAAATCATCCTAAATAACTCTTAATTTGAATAAAATATATATAAATTATATAAAAATTTTCATTATGTAAAATGTGACTCTTTTACTTTTGTAAAATGGCGATTGGGGAGCAATGAAGTCTTTTCACCCACAATCTCACATGATGGGATTAACAAATCCAAATCCTTGGGAAATTGTTAGTTCCTTCCTTATTTTATTTCATCGTCCTATGAGACTATTGATCTCATGACAATTCAAAACAAACATAATGACTTGTTTAGTTTTTTTTTTTTATATATTTTTTTTGTGTTTTTTATTTTATTTTTAGTGAATTTTTGTAATATTTTAAGTTTTTTTTTTTTTTTGACTTTTTAAATTTACCTAATCTAGATACATTAACAAGTAAAATATTTGTGAAAATTTACAAAAAAAAATTAATAAATACATAAGAATATAAATATAAAAATATATTAAATTTTAATATTTTTTTGTATTTAGTGAATTTAAAAAGGTAAAAAAAATTACTTAAAATATTAAAAAAAATCATTAACATTAAAAAAATACAAAAAACTAAAACACTAAATTATCAAAAAATCAATCTAAATCAAATAATTTAGTTCTATCATTTATCTCTCAAAATAAACGGGCCCTATACTATTATAAATTAAAATAAAGCCCAAAAACAATTCCTGTTGGACCAAATTGAAAAATAATAATAATAATAGAAATTATTAGTCCAGTGTGATTGAAATCGACGAAAGGAAACAACTTTGCTATTCCTAAGCTCCAACCAGATCTAGTCAACAAGGAAACAACCGGCCGACGGCAGCACAGCAGCAGTGCCGCCTCCGGCGACAATAAACCGCGGCGTCTCTTTCTCAACGGTGAGTGAGTCCTCTCTCTCTCTCTCTCTCTCTCTCTCTCTCTCCATATATATATACTAGTGTATAGGCAAGATATAAATAATATTGGGATCAAAATGCAATTGTAATTTATAAGTATTATGTTGAAATTTGTATAGTATGTGTCAGTTTTTGATAAAGATATTAAAAAATATAAAGAAATATTATTTTTTTTTAAAGAACTTATAAAGAATTAGCATCTCTAATTGTACATCATTAGAAGTGGAATTAGAGAAGCAAAATTAGAGGATGAAACACACGTTGTCTAATTTCATTTTTAGACTTTATTTATTTTTAAATAATAAGAATTAATCTGACAAAAATAAAGCTCAAATAGATATTTTCAAATTTTTAAAAAATTATTTATGACTCCAAAAATAGAAAATCTTATGAAAATTATTAGAAACTATTTTTTTTAATTTTAAAATTCAAATTTTTAAAAAATTATTTATGGCTCCAAAAATAGAAAATCTTATGAAAATTATTAGAAAGTTTTTTTAAATTTTAAAATTAAAATTAAACAAAATTTAACAGAAATTAAACTCTAGCATAGTAAATCAATCTGATTGTTCAGTAAAAACAAAACAAATCTATGCAATCATAAATATGACGACAGTCTGTTTTTGGTCTATGGAGCAATCCTGAAATGTATCTCCTTTTAGTCGAACAAAAACACTTTGAACCTTTGCTTGGTCAAGATAGACCTTCCCTTTAGTTTATCAAGATAAGACCTTGCCATTATGAATTTACATGTTTGAGTGAAACAAAAGGAAAAATAAATGCTCTGAAGCTTTGTGTTCTCAGAAATAGACAGAACAGAAGATATAAACGAGAATTCATTTGGTTCAGTTTCTGTTCTCAGAGTTACAAAAAACAGGAAATAAAAATAAACCCCAAATTCAATTGCCTCAATATTTTACACAAATTGAAAACCCCAATAAACCCAATAGAAAACCCCAAATCATATCTCTTTTAAATCCTTGAATGTCGATTTAAACCCCAGATCATATCACTTTTTGTACAATAAACCCATTTTAAACCCAGATAATAAAACTAAAAATATATCACTCATCATGAATATGTATTCATGAAATCAAGAGGAAGAATAGAGAGAAGGAAAAAAAAATATCATACCCATCTTGGGATCAATGTAAAAAGATCAAACCCAAATCACACCAACCCAAGAATGTTGCAACAGAGCAGCCACAGTAAACAATTTCATATTAGAACAAATCAATCTTTTAATGAAGCACCACACAAACAATAAGAGCAGAACAGCCTTACTGTGAGTAAACAATTTCAAGATAACAATCAAGAGCCTGTGTCTTCAACATATATGCTTAGTCATTCCACCTATGAGACAAGACGAATCCATTCCACCAATGAGACAATACAAATCCAATCAAAACTAGCAACATCAATTGTTGAAAAAAATAAAATAATAATAATAATTAATAATCCAAATGGTACATGCTCGGTCGAAAGGTGTGTTTTATATGTCATAGTTATAAGGTTTTTGCGATCTTGATTAAGAATTATGTGATGTTTAGTTATAAGGCTTTATGGTAATTAAATTTATTGTGGATTTGGTTTTGTGACTTCATGGTGGTTGGTTATGAGCTGGAGTGTCTTGGTTATAAGGTTTTGTGGTGTTTTTGATTATGAACTAAATTGGTTTTGATTATGAAACTTTGTGATGTTTGGTTATGAACTGAAGTGATCTTAGTTTTTGTAGATAAAATACATTTTACCACAAATTCTATTACTTTAGGATTACCTAAAAATTTCTCATCAATTTTTTTTTTTTTTTTTTTTTTTTTTTTTTTTTTTTCCAGGAAAAATATCCGTAATATTCAGGCAATGGATTTGGACAGAGATTTGAAAAGAAAAATAAAAATGTAGTTGAAATGTGAATGAAATATATGGAAAATTATTTGGTACTCTTGGAGTATCACGTGTCCATGTTCCTTCACCAATCATCCTTCACCATACCCCTCATGTTTCTTAATCACTCAACACAAAATCATAATACTCCATCTTCTTCACCAATCATAATACCCATGGAGCACCACGTGACCGTGCTCCCGGAGTACCCAATAATCACCTGAAATATAATTACATTTCACCTACTTTTTTTTCCCTTCTAAATCTCTGCCCAAATTCATAATTAAAATACAACCCTCATAGTTCTTTCTAAATAATATAACTAGAAAAGTTGAGAAATAGATGTTGACCAAACCTTCCAAAATGAAGTCATGGGGGTTGAAACTCCTTTCCCTTAACCTATAATAAATATATAGATGAAACAAAATAAGGAATATTAAAATAAACTTACAGATATGAAATGAAGCAAACAACCACAAATATAAAATGGACAAGCTTCATTTTAGCCCTTTGGTTTGGATCATGTGCAGTTTACCCCCTGATGTTTAGAAATGACCACATGACTCTCACGTGATTTGTGGACTGAAGTGCACAATTAAACATTTTGTCTAATTTAAAAGCAAATGTGAAACACGTAGCAGACATAAGAGAGTTATATGCTCATTTTCAAAGTTCAAGAGGGTAAATCACAAATAGAATAAAGCACAGTGGATTAAAGTACACTTTGCCTTCCAAACAAATGATAAAATACAGGGATATTTTAGTTTTTTTCATTAAATCGTTAATAGACTTAATAGTGCATTTCAATCTACAGACCCCACAAGAGGTTATGTGGTCATTTTCAAATGTTAGGGGGTAAATCGCATATGGCCCAAACCACTTGGATAAAGTAAAGTTTGCCCATATAAAATTGTATACTAGTTAAGAACTACATGGACGAAACAAGATAAATATCATACCTTTTCTTCAGTTATCTATGTTCATTATGTTTTTGATTCTATCTAGAACCGTTGTTACTGGATTGCACCGAAAGATGCCAAGTTCCTTGAGTCGTGGCATTCCTCCTTCCTCAACCATTAACTCTTTTACAAATTGCAAACAATCAATTTTCAATACTTCAAGTTGAGGAAAGTTACAACCAGGTGCTCCGGGGCAAACCATCTTGCTCCCTTTCTAAATAATTCTCCAGAAGGGTAAGCTTGGTAAGGTTTGGGGGAAGTTTATCTTGTTGAGGCAACTCAGTTATCCACCAAATGCACTCCAGCTTCAGGCTAAGAAGATTCTCTTATCGAGACAAATTCCATGTTCTTAATATCTCACCTATGATATCTGACAACAACTTTTCAAGGTTGGTTAGTACAAGTGTTGGATTTGATAATACCTCAATGATATACTCGGACGAATCATTGACTCCCAATTTTCTCAAATTGGAGTGTTTATGCAAAAAACTAAAATCACACACAATTTTTTCCATCAAATAATATAGGGTTTGGAGATTTGGTAAACAAATTTCAGTTGGATAAAATCTATCCAAGTTGATCCCACAGAATGAGGGAACCTTCTTGCAGAATCTAGGTAAGAGGATATGTCTTAGTTGCTTCATAGTCCAAATAACATTAGGAAGGATGACACCAGGTTTGCATTCTCGAACATCAAAGGTTAGCAAACCTTTCAGATTGCTTATGGTGTGAGGAATTTCAATAACCTCAAAGTTCGTATAATTTGTGAATCCCAATCCAAGGTAATGCAAGCCTCAAGAAGATAAGTCTCCTAGAAAATTCTTAGACGTTTTCCTTGTTAGGTTTTCCCGATCTCTCCACTAAAACATAGCATAGCACAAAGCTTTGGAGTTGGATAATTCAAAGAAATGTAGTCATTGAAATTACTACCATGAGTAGTGACTCTATGTACTCCTGTTCCAAGATTAAAGATGATTACATCATTTTGAGTGTTATAGAATTTAATCTCTTTGGCCTCTTGAACGCAAAGATTGTGCAAAATATCATGAATGAGACAACTCCTAGCCTTTCCATCAAATCCCCTTTGAACAACTTGAATCAAGTTCCTCGCAATCAAGGGATTTAGATAATGATCCCCCACATCCTCAACCTCTCTCACTCCACTACCTCGTATAAATCCCTCGGCTACCCATAAATTAACTAATTTGAATGCAGAAATTTCATGGTCCTCCAGAAAAAAGTTGGAAGTATAGAAAGCATGGTTTCAAATTTGTAGGCAGGTCTTTGTAACTCAATCCAAAGATTTATGAGCATTAATCTTCATCTTGATCCATGCCCTCGAGTATCTCCTTCCATGCATTTTCTGACCTCTCTCTTGATAACAACAATCCTGCTGCTAGTACAATTGCGAGTGGTACACCACCACATCTTTTTAATATTTGCTCACCAATATTCTCCAGCTGAGGGGGATCACTTGTTTCAACCATAACCATTTTAAAGAATAGTTTTCTGCTGTTTTCTTCATTTAAAGGTTGCAACTCATGTAGAGAGCTCTTCCCACTGACATGAGTATCCACATCATTGTTTTGAGAAGTGAGAATTATTCTACTCCCATTCTTCATATTGGTAGGGATGGCATTCTTTATAGCTTCCCATGTCTCAATATGCTACATATCATCAAGGACTATTACATACCTGTGTCAGCTAAGGAATGTAAACAAATTGACCTCGACGTTCTCCTCCCACTTCTCTCTCTCCAAGCCCACTTGTCGTGCAATGTCTTGTAAAAGTTCTTTTATATTTGGTTGCTAAGAAACATAAATCCATGCAGAACGTTCAAAATTATGTTGAGTGCACTTAAAAACTTTCTTAGCAAGAGTTGTTTTGCACAGTGCACAATCCTGCCATGCCAATAATTGAGATCACACGACATTGTAATTCTTTATTGAGCATTTTTACCACCAAATCTTCAATGTGTTTTTCAAAACCAACAACATTTGGTTCATCAATATGGGGAAAAGATCGTCTTTCATCCCATATATGTCCTCCGCCACCACCATTAGATTCATTGATGCCGTAAGTTTGTCTGACATGATTGATATCCTCAACTTTTCTTTTGATCCCTTCAATCTCCACAGCAAAGTTACGAGCATGATAACCATAGCAAACGATACAAGTGGCACTCTTGAGACAACCCAAAAACCCCTTCCCTCTGTGTGATTGAATATCAATCACCAAGTTGGCCACTCCTCTGCTTCCCCCTTGTTTGGCTTCAACATCCTCCAAGTAGGCTTGAATATGCATCATTTCACGTTCAATCCAAACAATGTCTTCTAGTTAATGAGACAATCGAGAACCTTCTTTGAAAACTAGATTGCTAAGTACACCGATGGTTTGTCTGAGGACTGCAGTAGCTCCGGCAAGAGCATTCTCTGCCATCTTTGCTTTGGTGGCTACAAATTACATATGAGAAGTTCTGACAAAAACATTGAAGACAACAGCTTCTAAGAAAAACACACAAGAATTAGAGCAAGAGTGAACCACAATCACAGATTTGTATAAATTTCAACACAACAGAAAATTAAATTGGTTAATTTACACAATAGGTCGCCAAATTACGTGTTTTGTTTCACTTTAATTCCCAATATTTTAATCTCTCTACTTTCGTAAAATATGGGATTTGTTTCACTTCACTCCCTAATATTAGCTCTGTTCGAATTGAGCAAGGGTAAAAGCGATTTTTTTAATTTTATTTAAACCTAAAAAAATGCTGCAAAATGTACACTTTGACACTTATTTATTTGATCATTTTGATTTTATTGAAATTTCATGTAAAATTCCAAAACTACCTCACCTCTCATAACAGATTTTGACAACGTTCATGTCACCGACTAAAGTGTAATGGATTGAATATTTTGGGAGCAAAGTGGAACAATTAAAAGATTCAACTCTGGAGATCAACTCAAATGAACACATTGATTTGGCACAGGAAGTTAACAAAAGGAAGAAAAAGAAAATAGTAAAATCAAACCTGTAATCTGATCGCACCTAACAGATTTGTATAAATTTTGAACACAACAGAAATTAACTCTTTGATTTGGCCCAGAAAATTAACGAAAAGAAGAAGAAAAAATTAGCAAAAGCGAAAAATAAAACCTGTAGTCTGATTGCAGTTTCCTCCAAGAAGAGAGAGCTTTGGACATATAGGTAGACTTTTCTTTTTAGTATGGAGGTTAAAAGTAGTTTTTTTTTTTTTTTTGATTGGCTTTTTAACTTTTTTTTTTTTAAAATTATAGCATTTTTTTATTTTTTTATATTTGTTTTTCATAAAAAATTTTAAAAATTTAAAAAATCAAATTTTAATCTACTTTTCTAAAATAAGTAGACTTTGTAAAGTCTTTTCTGCATATCTTCTAAAAAAAATTAAAAAATTATCTAAATAATTTGTTTCTAAACGTGATTTTTATTTATTTTTATTATCAAAAAGTCTGTGTGGTGGTGGGGTCAGCCACTTTATTCATTTTATTTTTTATGGCCCCGTTTGGGAACCCACCATTTTAGTTAAAAAGTCAAAAAGTTACCAAAAAAGCTAAAAAGTCACCCTAAAAACCTATGTACAGTAGCTGCACGTGAAGGCTGCCAGTTGTAGTGTAAAACGACTATTTTGCCCCTCCTTCATTTTGTTTATCTCGTTTTCACTGCTGCCTTTATGTCAAACATTGATGGGAATATCTGCAGAGCTACTCTCCCACAAGGTGTAGTACCTACGGCTGTTTAGCTACATCAAACGGTGAAGATGAAGATGGCCCTTCGTTCAAGGCTGGATCATAGTAGAAGCTCTGATCTGAAGAGAAAGAGGAACCAAGCGACGACGATAGTCCGCCAAGGCGATCGGAAAACCAGTCCCTCCTCCGACAATCCCCCCAACTGCAGGTATGCTCTCGCTCTCTCTCTCTCTCTCTCGCTCTCTCTTCAGCCTCTCTTGTTTCTATTTCGCTATGTTCCCAAACGTCGTATGCTCTATTTGGTTTGTATGTATGTATGAACTCTCTCTCTCTCTCTCTCTCTCTCTCTCTCTCTCTCTCTCTCTCTGTCTGTGTCTGTGTGTCTGTCGCTCTGTCTGACCATTGTCGTTTTTCAATTTGTCTTCAACATTCGAGTTGGGTAAATTTTTGCCGAAACTGGCCTATTATGTTGGGGGTTTTAGGGCTTTCTGTCACGTACCGGAAATAGACGCAGTTTAGCAATATGGAGGGTTGTCTGTTGGTGGGGGGGTGTGGATCTCATAACCATGACTTCTATGCTCTGGTTTTTGTATATGTGAACAGTCTGCTCTCTCTCCCTCTCGCTCTCTATTTGTCTTTGTCGCTGTGTGTGTGTGTGTCTGTGTATCAAGCGTTGCCAATTTCATACGCATTATGTGTTGTAAAACCAAAAATTACAACACATTTTTTTGGGGGATTAACAACAAAGTCCCCTAAATACTGATTTTGTATTCTCATTAATTTTCCCCTAACAAGAAAGTCCCCTAAATAGGATGAAGTAGTCTGTTGAAATCAACAAGTTGGAAGTATTCTGTCTCTCCCTGTGGTTATAATTGTTGAATACGTTGACATGAAATTATCATTTATACTATTCCTGTAAATTTGGTGAAATTACCTACAAATGCTACCATAGTGATTTCTACGAACACATAACAATAAAGTTGGTGAATAATTGGTCATTTTCTTTTGTTTATATGGCAGTCTGGTTGTCCCTATTAATCTTTTGAGTAAGGTGGATTCAATCCCTATAATGAAAAAAGAGGGAGGAGGAAAAAGAAAATTTGTCACTAGAAAACAACGAATCATGCAAATTTCCACAACAAACTCATCTTCCATATGTCTCAGTGTTTAAACAATGTACTTCAGCAAAAGATTTTTAATGTGTTCAAGGTAATGTTGATTTTTAAGCTGTTTAATATTTTTACAAATGTTTAATCTGTTTAAGATTTCTGTTTAAGGTAATCTGTTTAAGGTAAGGTAATGTATGCATTTGATGGAGCTATATTTAGGTAATCTATTTCACATTTTTAATCTATTTAAAATTTGTAATATGTTTGCATGCGTTTAAGATTTTATCTGTTTAAGGTAAGGTAATGTGCTATGCATTTGATGGAGCTATATTTTAAATTCACAATAACCTACAAGGTCTTCATTTTTCTGCTTGAGGCTTTCTTATTTTTGGACACAACGTGCAAATATGGTGCTCCTTGAAATGGTGGATCAAAAACTATATATGTTGGTCCTTGTTAACAATTCCTGATTTATTTTATTTATTTGTTTTGCTTTTTTCCAATACTGTCTGCATTTTAAAGTGATGTATATGTGCAAGTAATGGATATCATTTTTCCTTCAACATGTGTATTTATCATTCTTCAAGGCTTCTGGGTATAATTTTTTTCTTCAATGTTGGTTTGTTGTGTTAATTCTTGTACAAATTTGTTTGCCAAGTTAGAATGTTAACGGGAACCAAGTATAATGTTACATGAATAGCTCGAGAAAACATAATTTATTATAGTTTGATAAAACATTTTGTTGTATGTTTGCGTGTTTCTGTTAATTCTTCTACATACAACATTAATTTGGTTTGGCAGATAATTGTTTATTTCAATTACTATTTTTCCAAATTAATTTTAAATTTCAATTAAAAAAATTTTCCCAATTTTTTATTTCCCAATTACTTTTTTTCATGTTTTCTCCAATTAATTTTCATGGACATAACAAATGACGTGCACTGAGAAAAAGTGTTTACACAAGAAACTTGTTTACACAACAAACTTATCTCATAGCATAAGTGTCACACCCGTTTACCTGCTTTGTTCTACTTGTCATGTCATCGAACAAGTCATCACAGACTAGATGGCCTCGTTTATGTCCACTGCGATATCAACACAACCACGCCCTATGTGTGCTTGTGGGTACGGGCATTGTGTGGTCAAGATTTCTCGGTCCGCCAAAAATCCAGGACGTGCTTACTACCAATGCCCTCGTGGAGTGGTGAGTACAAGCACCTTCACCTTGTTTGGGATTATTACCTTGTCATAATTTTTTTAACCTCAGCCATGTGTCAATTGGATTGGGTGGTGTGACGAATATGGCCGACAAATGGCTCCTGAGAATGACAGAGACAATGTTCGTCGTTTTGAGGCGCGTTTGATTGACATTGAACAGAGTCTGCGTGTACTTAAAGTTGTTACATGTTTTTTGTCCATCATCGTCGTTATTTTGTTGTTCCGTATGTAATATATGTATCCGTGTCTAGATGGTTATTGTACTATGGTTTCCGTATGTGATATATGTATCCGTGTGTAGCTGGTTACCGTACTATGCTTTCCTTAAGTAATATATTACTTATCCGTGTGCATTTCACTATTGCATATGTGTTGGACAAACATAATAATATATCATAAACACAACGAGAAGTAATCCACAGAACAAACTAATAAGTAATGCAAATTATAATGTTCTATAGTCGCATGGCTTTAACTGATCCGACTCTTGTACCCCTTCTGGGAAAGGGAAGGGCCCAAAACCTTATCACAAAGCCAATTGGGACTGGGAGAACACACGTATCTATTTGGAACTTGTTGTTAAGGAAATAGACACAGGTAACAGGCCGCACATGTCAATCAATCCGAATGGGTACCGGTCTTTGGCTAAGACTTATGAGGCAGCAACTGGGTTGACGCATAGCATGAAACAACTTAAAAATAGGTACAATCAACTAAAGGCAGAGTGGCGTGCATGGTCGAAGCTAATGGATAGCCGTAAAGGCCCCACTGGAATTGGGTTCGACCAAGAGACTAGGTTGATCAATGCGTCAGATGAATGGTGGGCTACAATGGAGAAGGTAACGATTTGAACTCATGTTTACATATTTTTGTGTTTCACAATGTCGTTGCAATTGAATCTGCTATAATTGAAGTGACTTTGAAATACATTTGATTATACATATTGAATCTGCTGTAAAGTATTCATAGGGACACATGTTCATTTCAAATACATTTGCTTATACATATTGAATCTGCTATAAATTGAATCTGCTGTAAAGTATTCATAGGGACACATGTTCATTTGAAAAACATTTGATTATACATATTGAATCTGCTGTAAAGTATTCATACGGACACATGTTCATTTGAAATACATTTGATTATACATATTGAATCTGCTATAAATTGAATCTGCTGTAAAGTATTCATAGGGACACATGTTTATTTGAAATACATTTGATTATACATATCAAGTAGGCATACCAAACATTTTGAATCATTTTTGGAAGCTCCTAACAGATATATTTACATGTCAATTTGTTAGAAATTCCGTTTTTCATGCATGGTACAAGGGAAGGCAAGGCAGCATCTGTTTTGGAAAAATTGTTTTTGGACTTGAGACAAATCATTCAGAATCATTTTAAAAGTAGATGGTTCAAAACAAATTTGTACTTAAAATATCATAAACATTTACATAATATTTCTCATTGTTGTCTAATTGGGATACCAGACAAGATACCAAAAGAGGGGTACTGTCTGGGGTGCCTAAAATATGAAATTCAAAAGTTGTTAAAAATATCTACAACACAACAGAGGCATCTGTTGTTCGAACAGATGCCCAAGCTGTTGAGGATGTCAAAGTTGAAGATGTGAGAGAGGATATGTCCACTGAACCAAGGTTCAGATCGTCACCACTGAAGCTTTCTCAGACAAATCTATCTTTGTTATTTTCCTTCCTCTCTCTCTGTCTCCCTTGTTTGCTGAACTGGGGAGACTGTAAATGGTCTATATCAACAAGGAAAAGAACAAATAAAAGACACAAAGCTCCATCAAGGTCATTCATAGAAGTAGTGTCCTGAGTCTCTCTTCTTCATTCTCTTCACATAACCAACGACTGCAGTTTGTGATAAAAAAAAAAAATTAGAAAAAATACGCATGGGTTTTCACCTAAAAATTGGTCCATTATTGATGTGTTGATTGGCACCATTTCATTTGCATTCACAGTTTGTGGTCTAATTCCGTAAAATGCCTGTTACGGTCTGCTTAAATGCATATGCTTGTATTTAGATTTTTAATGTATAACAATTCTTAATTAGTTACTTGAGCCCTTGGACGGGAGGTGTGATGACGATGGTGGTGGTCTTCGTGGAGGAGAGGGGACTGTTACAGGAAAGAAGTGCCCTAAGGGCCTTTCTGGTATATTCTGCAAGGTGTTTTGCTATTCTTTCTTCTGCTGGTTTTGGATGGCTTTTGTCTGAACTGTTAAGCTATTTCTTAGCCCTCATTAGAAGTATTTTCATGACATAATGTCATATGGAGGAACATGTTCCATGTTCCCTCAACATCTAATGAAAAGTTGTCATTTGTCTTTATTTTATTTTGTGCAAATATACGTACTTATTTCTTTGTTTATTTCATTTTGTGTAAATACACATACTTATTTCTTTATTTATTTATTTTTGTTTTGTTTTGTTTTTCTTCAACAGTGGATAGTGTTATTGGGTGGGTGTTGGATGTGGTAGCAATGTGTTATGTTCTTAATTTCGTAGGATTTCAAACATGAAAATGTATTATTCTACCACGTTTTCTTTTGTTTTCTTTAAAAAAGAAATTTATTTTGCCAATAGGAATGATATAATGTCCATAAATGGACTAAAATCCTGTCCAAGAGGTAAGGAAAGTTCAGATAAAATAGGAGAAAGGGAAGCAATCTCAGTGATGCACTATATTATTACTGAAGAATGGAGGATGATTACTGAAGAATAAAGGTTCTCCATTACAATCTCAGTGATGCACTATATTATTACTGAAGAATGGAGGATGATTTCTCTCTGATAATAGCAGTGACAGAAGTGTGCACTCTTATTTTTTCTTTTATCCTTTTTTCTTTTTTTTTTGGGTAGTTAGCAGGTATTGTAATACAGGCCTCATGTCCCACCTTTTTGGGACTGGTATATTGTGTTTATATGTTCACAGGGTTTTGTCTGGGTGTTTATGACAAAAACATAGAGTTGGTGAATACTGACTGGTTTTACTTTCTTGGACCGTGTATTATATAACATTATTTTGCAGAATCTGTATTTATTGGTTAATGCTTCGTTATTTAATTATTCCCTCCGGCAGTGCATATACTTGGGGAACTAGTTACCCCCAAAAAAAAATATGTTACTTTGATAGGTAATCAGTTGATGCTCTGTAAAGATCCAGGGTAACATGAAACATGCCATGACAATTTAAATAATATTGTTTTGTTTTTTATTTTTTTTCCATATATAACCACGTCAATTTACAGCCTTAAACTATTCATTAATGATGTGCATAGTCCATGTACATAAGTTATTCATTTTGCTAATGGTGTACTCCCTTTGTATTGTATTACAGGTTGATAAAGAGTGTTGCAAGTTTAGAACAAAGTGCATGGATCATGAGGAACTGATGCGTCGTGTATTCACGGGGGCTGCGGCAACGGGTAAAAATGCTTGGACGCCTAGCGAGATGCAGAACCAGCTAGAGGTGGAAGGGGAGTCTGACAGTGCTGACTTCTCTACGGACAGCAACGAATTGGGTGCCTCTGAAACGACAAACTTGATGAAATCTGCAACCATTAACGCATTAGGTAGTGGCAGCAAAAGGAGGCACTCATTTGTCACAGCCGTGCAAAAAAAGCGAATCACCGAGGCAAAAGCATTGGCAACAAGCATGGATGATTTGGTGAATTCGGTGAAGACACAAAGTAAGGAACTCACTGTAAACCATGTTGTCGGTGGCCAAAGTGTCACTATGGCTGAAGCAGTTGGACATCTTTATGAAATTCAGGGACTTGACCAAAGTAATCCACTGCTCCATTTCGGTATTTCCCTTATGGAGGTGCCCAATAATAGGAAGATGGTTATGAGTATTCCTTCCGATGCAGGCATTATCGGCTGGCTCCAGGTGAAGCAACAAGACAAAGACAGGACGACAACAGTTCCACCTCTAGCAAGCATATTGAGCAATCAAGGACTTCGTTTCTAACTATGCTTTGTGTTGGACTTCTTATGCATTATGTGTTGGACTTCGTTTCTAACTATGCTTTGTGTTGGCATTTTTATGCGTTATGTGTTGGACTTCTTTTCGCTTATGCGTTGGACTTCGTTTCTAACTACGCTTATGTGTTGGACTTCGTTTATATTTGCTAAAGACCTGCGTTTTTATGAAATGCTTTGTGTTGGACTTCTTTTCGCTTATGTTGGTTTTGTATTTGCTAATGACATGATGTTTTCAACTATGCTTTGTAAGAAGAATTGGTAGGGAGATGGTTACGCTATTGAAGTGTACTCCCTCATTTTAAAATTATGGATGTGCATTGGTTGGGCATTGGCTATGGTTGGATTTTACAATTTTAAATTTCAATAAACCATGAATCTGATTACACTCTTCCAATTTGCAGCTTCATAGTTATGCAAACAGTGGTTGTAAATCAGCTGTACTCGACCATTTGAACAAAAGCGTTGCTACTTGTATAGAGACATGTGAAGTTTACTGAAGGCTTCAACTTAAAAAGTGGAAGTTAGACCCTTTATAAGGTACTAAAAAAAACATAATAAATTAAGTTATTATTTTTGTATATTTTATTTGAACATTGTTCTTTGTATATGTCATTGCAATTTCTATATTGCTTATCAATCAGGAAAAAGGAAAAAAAAAAATTACTACAAGTTACACCCTTTGTAAGGTGGAAAAAAGGAAAAAAAAAAAAAAAATTATGTGTTAACGTCTGTTGGGAAACTTCAAATAAATGTCTTCACGTTTTTCATGCATTGGTAGTAGAACAACACTATACACTAGAAGGTCTCAAAAGGATGGCAAATGAACTAAAATTGATTATTTATGTTTTTTTTTTTTTTATGTTATTGACAGCCTTTACACTTGACCAAACTGTTTAATTTTGAATGTTTAATTTTGGCAGAGTTGTAGTCTGTCACGTTCTGCTTCTGATTTTATTTGAAGTTATGTGATTTAGGCATGAAAAGCGACGATGACATCGATGCACGGATGCAGGAAATGTGTGATGATGTCGCGGCGCTCCCAATCGAGTGGTAGACTGAAATGAATAATAATTATGTTGAAGCGTATAGAATTGCCTTCAACTACTACAAGGCGCATGTGCTTAAAGTCCCATGTCGCACGTCCATCTTGACGGGGAGGGCATGGATTTTGGAAATGTATAATGGACACAGTGGCAAATTTCGCTATGAAATGTGCATGCCCAAAGTCGTTTTCACTTGTTTATGTGCCACACTAGTGAATAACTTCGGGTTGCATGTACCTGAGCGGGACCACGGCTTGCACGTTGAGGAGAGTGTTGCAATCTTCATTCATGTTCTGAAAAACTTGCCTAACCGCGAGCTTCAAGAAAGATTCCAACACTCCGGTGAAACAATATCACGCCATTTTCATAATGTTTTGAAAGCAATGAAAAAGTTTACCGTCACAAGACCGCTCGCCACCCACAGATTTCCAAAACAATAGGGATCCCCACCTGCAGACCCAACCACAGTACTTGCCGTTTAAGGTGCGAAAAAAAATGCAACAATTCGAGTTTCTTTTTTCAAATTCTACAAAGATGTCACTTAAAAAATGCGAGGGTATAATGCATAACTTCATGGTACTATTACATTGCCTATTTGTTCGAATTGTGTAGGATTGTTTAGGTGCCTTGGATGGGACACATGTGCCAGCGTGCATCAAGGAGTCGGAAGCAGCCCCGTATTTTAGCCGAAAGGGTTGCCACACTCAAAATATTTTGGCAGTGTGTGATTTCAATATGTGTTTTGTCTTTGTGTCATGTGGTTGGGAGGGTAGCATGCATGACAGCCGGATTTTAAACATTGTCACCGAGGATCCGCAATATAATTTTCCAACTGCAGTGGATGGTACGTACGACCAGTTCATTTGTTCAATGCCATAACTTGTTAAATTTGTTTGCCCACACGTGAAACAAATATGTATTAATATGTACACATTCACAGGTCGCTATTATCTAGTGGATAGTGGATACAGTAATAAGAAGGGATTTCTTGCACCATATAAGGGCAGCCACTATCACCAACCAGACTTTCAACGTCACAAGCCGAGGAATCGTGATGAGTTGTTCAACCGTGCCCACTCTTCATTGCGGAGTGTGATTGAGCGAACATTTGGCACTTGGAAGTCGCGGTGGAGATTCTTGCACAACATGCCTCGGTTTGACTTTCGTAGAGTGCAGGTGCCGTTGGTGGCTGCATCTATGGCATTATACAATTTCATACGCAGAATCTGCGAGGATGATGCGACCATTGCTGCTGTCAGAAATGCGACGAGTACACGTATGACGATATTTTTGATCGCGAAGATTTGGCTGCCCTAGATGAAGCCGTCGTGCCTATGGACGAGGACGTTGAAATGGCGGAGGTGCGTCATCGGATAAGGGCAGAGTTATACCAAATTCGGCACAATGGTAGGTAGTTGGACAATGTTGTTTACCATGACTGCTTTTTAATGTTTTCCGTAGTATGTGTTTTGTGAAAACTGTCAGTAATGTCTTGTTTTGTAATTTTTTATGCATAACGTACTCGGTAGTTTACTTATTTTACGATGTCGTACGAATTTGAAAAAAAAAACTTTCAAACTTGTCGTAGCGTGCGTGTATGGTTAATGGAAAATCCCTAATTCACTGCTTGTCGTAACAAATTTCGTCACACATATTACATGCATTAACTGTAAAGTCTGTAATTGTGCCCAATTACATCACGTAAAAAACATGGCACAAAATTTTCTTCAACCAACAAAAATTGAAAAATCAGTATTTCAGAAATAAGATAAAAAGTGGAGATGTATTTGAAAAATCTTTAAATAAACTACTTCCAATATTGCAAATTGACAATAATTTCAATTTTATTTCCAAAGTTTTCATCTATAAAAAGGATGAATGTTATTCATTACGAAATTTGTTTTCGAAAATGTTGTGGACAACAAAGAAATTACCATGTGTGTGGACCGTACAACTACGTCAAATTTTTGAAACAAAAAAAATTGAGAATTTACCAATTTAAATAAATTGAGAATTTTTTAAAGAGTTTATCCGTGTGTGGTTTGGTTTTGGGAGATAAATTTATAAAAAATGAAAAAACAAAAATTGGGGAAAACATTTACAAATTTTTTTTGTTTGATTGGTAGTATATTGTGGAAATAGTTTTCGAGTGTGGGAATTTAAAAACATTGTATATTAGTCTGTACTTGACTGGATGTGTATGAGAGACAAAAGTGATTCAGAAGGAAAGTGGAGAAAAAAAAAAAAAAGTGATTGATTTATGTGTAGGAGATAGAAAATGATTTTGATTTTTTTTTTTTTTTTCAAAACCACTAAACCAAATAATATTTTTAGATTGGTTCCCCTACATTTCTTTTCCAACTTTGAACCAAACAAGGCCTACATGTTGCATATGTGTTGGCGTCAAAATCCTGAAATTAAAATAACAAAAAAAAAAACAAAAAAACAAAAAAACAAATAATAATAATAATAATAATTAATTAATTACCAATGCATCACAACACAAACCATGAATATGATTTTGCAATGACATGTATGTGGCCACGTGCGGTACGTTGACATTGCTTTCACAGCAATCACAAAATGTGTACAGTAGTTGTACATTGCTATATATATATAAAAAAAATTAAATATTTGTCAAAAGTTCCAATGGGCAGCTACAACGAACAGCACGTCTGCACCTGTCTCCATTTCTCACACTTCGAATTCCGTGCAAGGGCAAAAATGTCAAGTTTCAAACTTTCATTTTTTTTTATATTATTTCTTTACACATTTTTTCGTAAAAAGCTAAAAAGTTCATCCCAAACAACTTAGTTTTTTTTAGCTCATATTTTAGCCAAATAGTCAAAAAGTTACTAAATTAGCCTGTTCCCAAATGGTGTTTGATTTCATTTCATGATTTTTCCGGAATTAGGTTGGAATAGATTAAGGTGAGATTGACTAAAAAAAATTATTAGTGGGATGGTTTTAAGTTAAAGATTGTAAGATAAATTGTGTTTATTTATGAACTTAATGTAGTAATATCAGTTGATTGGAATTAAATTTATAAAATTATGTAAAAACCACTCATTATATAGAAGATGGTTTTCTTGTTTTTGTAAAGTGAGTGACAAAATAGTCTTTCTACCTCCTCCAATCTCATGAATTAGATTTCAATAACATTTCCTCGTGAAATTGCTACTCCCCTTTTGTCTCAGAAAATAAACAGAAAACGTTGATCTCGGCAGTGCAGGATAAATAAAAACTTTATATATATATATATATGTAAATATTATTCAATTATTTACTTAATATATATATATATGTAACGTGTAACGCCCTCAAAATCAAACCCATTAAATATAAAACAAGGCATGCAATATTAAAAGAAAAACATTATATTATTTAAATCATCAGGATATTACGGAATAAAACATCAAAATAAATGCCCTACGGGCTTACACCTTGCCAAGCCAACACTTGGACACAACTTCATGAGTTCTAACTCAAAACAAATAAAGCCCTAGGCTTGAATGTTTACATAATTCAACTAAAACAACTAAAACAAGTAAAACAAGTCTTCGAGTCCAAATCCTCACAAGCTAAGTCCTTGGAGGTAGTGAACCACCTGAACCTGAAAATGAAGTTCCCATATAGGGTGAGCCACAGCCCAGTAGAAAAATACTAAACCAAGTATAAGAATTAACTAAAGCATTAGCATTAGATACATGGTTAACACAAGATAATCAATTTCCAATTTCATGACACGAATGTCTACATTGTCTATGACATATTGTCTATGACACCTTTCACTTTCCAATATTTATTCAACTTTCCACTTATATCCTTATGGCTCAGAACCTGGCCAACTATAATAGTGATCCAGATATCACAAAAATAGGTGAGACTAAAGCTCAAACCACAACACTTCCATACTTCCAACTGATACATATTATAATGATGTATCATATCAATAACAAATGGCAATATTGCTATTATCAATAAGCATACATATGAGTGATGCTACTGGAGTCCATCCCCTATCTCCTCCCAACAAATCCGGTTTAGAGGTACATCCCCTATCTTCCCCTAAACCGTGGAGTTCATCCCCTATCTCCTCCAAACAACATGCATATGCAATGAAACACACAATTGCCATATACAACACATAATCAATACAAGTAATGTTCTGTATTAATTCAACAATCAACATAAGTGACTCAATTCCAGTTATACCTAAGCCACATGCAAGGTCTACAACAATCACGACTATCCTCCACCGATAGCCCAAAACAGTTATTTCTAAATAAGAAATAAATACAACAATATTTGTAAAATCAACATTCTCATAGGTAAGTAATTAAACTATCCAACTATATCATTAATCTCATAATTTCCCAACTTCATGAATTAAACCCAATTCCACATTTTTCCCTTAAATTAATTATACAAATTAATCTAAGCCAAAACCCTAAGGTTTCTCCCAAAATTTCTAAACTACCCCCACATACCAAATACCAACACTTAGGATTAAAGCGTATAAATGGAGTAGGAAATCCCTACCTCGAAGCAAAGAATCCAAAAGAAGAAGACGAAGATGATAGCCCAAATTCCAAAGTGCTCCAAATTCAAGTTTGTTCAGATTAAATGAAAGCTCTCACTCTCCTCTATCTTTTTTGTAAAGCAACTAAGGTAAAAACACACCCTAACTAGATCAATCCTAGGAGAGAAGATGAGTTGAGAGAGAGAAAACTCGTAACCTAGGGTTTTATAAACTGAAAGGGGCTGAAAAACTGTTTTAAAACGTCAAAACACGATTTTATACCCAGACGCCCCGCTTGAGCGGACAAACCCCGCCGAGTGACACTCACTGACTTCGCCGAAGCGCCCAACTCCCGCTCGAGCGTACAACCCGGCGCAAGAAATACTGGATGGGTGTTTTTCCCGCTCGAGCGCCAAAACCCTCGGTAGACGCGCCCGTGGGCTTCGCTACTACAGTTCGGACTCGATTTTGTGTCGCGGTTCTAAATCTGAACCAAAGAGTCCAACTCTGGCAAATCGTTTGAGAAAACAGATTTTTGAAAAGTAGTGCCAAACATGGACTGCTTTGCCAGATTACAGAGTCGCCACCTAAATATTTTATTTTTGGGAAATTTAGGAAACCCTGACTCGGTGCCGAAGGCCACGTGTCCGTCATCACCAAAGTGGTCTTGGCTCGGGAGCTTGGGTACGATCGGGGAAGGTCAGCTATGAGCACCCCCTTTCGCCCGGTCCGAAGACCGGCCTCTACTAACCGTGATATCCGTTTTTGAAAACATTACATGCTCTTATCCCAATTATTAGCCTAGAATTACTATGTGATGCGCACAACACAAAAGTATAGACTAGATCGCCTAACTTGGAAATAAACATTGCATATCCGTTTTGTCTTGAAAAACGTGTCAAATTTTGCTACTCGCAAGTAGGCTAAAATACGGATTTCAATGAGTATTCCCAACTCAAGTAATCCAACCTCCACCCACAGGCATTCAAGCAGTTTATCACATAAG
Source organism: Camellia lanceoleosa (assembly GCA_025200525.1). Lineage (NCBI taxonomy): Eukaryota > Viridiplantae > Streptophyta > Magnoliopsida > Ericales > Theaceae > Camellia > Camellia lanceoleosa. The sequence goes on from CM045763.1 coordinate 58,856,547, forward strand.
CACTTAGCCTCATGGTAAGCATGCTATTATAGCAACATTCACACACATGCGATATGCTAAAGCATAAAAAGCTCACCTAGTACTCCAAGCCAAAACAGAAGCTTATTAGAAATCCATGCATGGACCTAAGCATACTGAAATGTCTAATGCAACACATGCAAAGATGTAATCTAGGCAGGCTCGGCTATCCTAGACATGGCATGTGAAATGCTACAACTAACACGTATTCAATTTGGAATTGAAAGTACGATGCAGTTTGTATGATGTGCCGAGCCTGATGCGTGTCAACAAATGCATGGATGCACGCATGCATTGCATAAGGTATGCTAAATTAAATATGCCCTAATCTACCATCATAAGCAGGTAAATAAAAGGGAGAAAGAAATGGGGGTTGGAAGACATACACACACTCACACACACTTATTACAATTCGCCTCGCCGAGGGACCAAAATAATAATATAGTCCAAAATAATAAATCAACTATCCTAGCTAATTAATTACTACGCACTTAATTAATTAACAAATTAATTAAACTACTGAAAGCAGTAAAAGGCCTCGGGAAGAGGGATGCACGCATGCTCGGATCCGACTCGCCCGGAAAGTCCGCACCATGCCATTGCTGCCTCTGTTTTTACTGCCCTGCTTCTCCAAAAATTACCAAAGTCTCAGGAAACCTTCCTTGTGTGCTGCTGAGTGCCACCGGCTAGAAGACATTCCCACCGGCTGCTTGTGGTGACCACCGGCTGCAATGGAAGTTATCGGCACAAAAAATGTGCCGGTCGGCACTAAAGAGTGCCGGTCGGCACTAAATTCCTGCAGGAGACAGTTTTGACAGCAACAGACAGCAGCAGTGCATGGTATGGAATTTTGGGACAAATGTTTGCACCAACCATACTCCTTATCATATTTGTGACTCAAGGGAGTATAGTCCTTGGTTCTCGGACCACCAATCGCGCATTTCGATGCGTGATGGCCTAAGAGCCAAGTTGTGCACTTTCAATGGGATGAAATGCAATGCATACAATCAAATCAATGGGCTTCTACCTCCATCATGATTTGGTCAAGAGGTAGAGCATGCATGCTAATGCAATGCAATCCTAGGCATGCAAGCTAAGGATGCAAAATGGGCAATGTAACACACTTATGCAAAACATACAAGTAAGCATGCAAGTCAAGCATGCAAACCAAATGAAGGATGGACTTACACATGGATTAGGCAGCCCTAAGTAGGCCTAAAACAAAGGGCCAAATGGACCAAAAAGGTAGACAAACATCCATGCAAACATGCAAGCCAAAAGGCCTAAGGCTAAGGCACAAAGTAGAGCATTCAACCACCCCATACATGACCATTCATGGCACATATCAAGCAACCAAAACAGATTTTCAGCATGCTAAAATACACCTACAACTCACACACATGGCATCCCAAAAGCTCTAAACACACAAGCATGCATAAGGGGCATTTCGAGGCATAAAAGGGCGCACCTTTAAAGCATGAAAGAGATAACAAATACAAACATGTGAGCATGGATTAAGGTCTGAAATAACATGTTGGGTGGTTCCAAACCACTAAAATGATGCAAGCAACACATGCTATATACTCATGCACTTAAGGCTAGCAAGCCAAAATGCAAAGTGGCTATATAAGGCATGTCATGGATGGCCTAAACAACGAAAAAAAAGATATTATACATGACAAAATAAGCACATTTTCAGTGTATGACCAGCCACAAAAACAGAAGCAAGGTAGGCTAAGAAAGCATGCAAGATTACGGTAAATCACATGGATTTCAAAGCAAGTAGCACATGGAGTATGCAAACAATGTTGAGCCCTTCAATAATGTTAAAGAAGGGCTCAAAATAAGCCTATTCTTAGCTTACATCATGCTCTGAAACAGATCATACACAAGCCAAATATTCTATGCAAGAAACATGGCATACAAGAGGATATTGAGATAGGTGCTAGATGCAGCCACCAAACAGCAAGGGGTCCTCAATCAAACATGAAGAGGACCCCAAAATAAGACTATTTGAAGTTTGGGTCGGAGCCCAAAAGTGCTTGCAAGCAAGGCTTAGATATGAAGCAAGAAAAGGCTAGAAAGGGGAAGATGAAGACTTACCCTTGTAGACCAACAAACCAAAGACCTCTTGGACCAAGTTTTGGTGCTCCTAAGCTCTGAAAATGTCCCCAAGTCGTTGGTATGGAGTGTGTATGAGTTGTGCTATGGGTTGATGAAGGAATGGCCCAAGAACTATGGAGTTTGGAGGTTGAATGAGATAGATATAGGGTTGTAGATATATATGTTAGATATATATATCTATTCTCTGGTTTTTTTGTTTTAAATCACCAACCTTAGCAATGGAGTGGAAGGCCTCTCTTATATAGGCAACAAAACAAGACTTAGAGGCTAAGTTTCAAAGGGTCAAAGGGTGCAAGGCTTGTAAGGGAAGCTTGATACCGGTAAGGCTTCTTGAGGAAGCCAAGACAAAGGGTCAAGGCTTCCTCAAGAAGCCATGAGCAAAGGGTGCAAAAATGGGGTTAAAGGGTGCAAAATAGGCACATGGATGCACGTGGGTTCAGTGCATCCCAATGGCACAGCTGGTATGCACTAAGCTTGGGGGTGCAAAGGGTTCAGGTCGGCGAAGGCTTTATCATCGGCCAAGATAAAGTGCCGGTCGGCACTCTTTTCTGCCGGTCGGCTAAATAGAGTGCCGATGGATGATTCCTTGGTCAAAACATGGCCGGTGGGTATGCAAATCGAAGCCCCGGAAGTTAGCTTTCCAATGGCGCAAACCTTGCATTAAAATTCCTCCTGTGCAAAAAGTTAAGCCCCTTTCCGTGAGGTCGCGCAGACTCGATCCAACCGGGATGATGCCCAGCTTCAACCAATCATATCTCCTCCCCCTGAACTTGGCTTTGGGAGATTCTTGAGTGCAAAGTGAAGCCCCGGAGGTCTCCTTTCCAATGGTTATAGCCTCATAGCTTAAATCCAAGTATGCAATTGAATAAGCCCGATTTAGCGAGGGCTGCTCGATTTTCTCCTACCCGGATTCATGCCGAACTTCTCCCAAACCTGTTTTCTCCCCTCCTTTCCTCTTTTCTTCAACTCCAAACCTCTAAGCGAGGTTTTTTGAAAGATTTGCCTCTCTCCTTGCCAAAGAAACTAAACCTGTGCCCTGCACATCTCTCAACACCGAGCAAACCATCAGTAATGCCCAAGTCTTGAAGGCGGTCAAAAATGGGGTGTCTACACCCTCGCTCGAGCGGACAAGGAACAACAAGTCCCCGCTCGAGCGTTAGACTCCCCGCTCGAGCGGACAAGCCAAAAACTGAACATCAACACTTGGTTTCTAAACTCAACCAACCTGCAATCAACCTGCCCAAAACATCCTATAACTCAAGAATAAGGAATTAAAGGACAACAACAAATAATAATAAGACAATAGAATCTACGGAACATAAGTCCGAATACAATAATCAAAAGGGAAAAGACCGGGGTTGCTATAACCTCCCCCCCTTAAAAGAATTTCGTCCCCGAAATTAAGTATGAGTTTGTAAAAACAAGTTTTTCTCAATTCCCAATGATATTATAAAATAATAAACAATAACTTGACCCAATACCGTTCACTTCATCTCTTATCAAGAGGCATCTCACAATATATATAAAACAATATATATTTCAACCTGCATCAAGATTATGCATTATTCTCTTCAATGTTAACAATTTCCATATCATATTCAATCTCATGATATAAACAACACATTCAATCTAAAAATGTTATATTTCACTTCCATAAAAAGGCAAGTTCAGATGTTAACATTAAATCCAAAACATTCTCAACGTTTTCCAACTTAAGACATATATAAAATTCTCAAGTTCCACAATATTATATAATCTAAATACAAGATTACAAATCAATAAACATATCGGGATATTTCTCACGGACTTCCAACTCACGTTCCCAAGTGGCCTCCTCCACTCCGTGATGCTTCCACAAAACTTTCACTAAAGGGATGGTCTTGCCACGCAAAACTTGATCCCGCATATCCAAAACCCGAACCGGTCTCTCCTCATACGAGACATCCTCATCAACAACTAAATCAGTCCAATCCAACACATGTGACGGATTCCGCCTCATACTCAAGCATACTCACATGAAACACGTCATGAACTCCGGATAACTGCGGTGGCAAAGCTAAACGATAGACAGCCTCGCCAATACTCTCAAGGATCTCAAAAGGCCCAATAAACCGAGGGGACAACTTCCCGCTCTTCCCAAACCTCATCAAACCTCGTTTGAGTGATATCTTCAGAAAGACATGATCACCCACCTCAAACACCAAAGGTCTCCTCCTACGGTCAGCATAAGATTTCTGACGACTCTGGGCTGTAACAAGCCTCTTACGAATCAGCTCAACTTTCTCCGTCGTTTCCCTTACCAAACCCCGACCTAATGTATGCATCACCCACCTCAGCCCAACAAACAGGAGATCTACATGGTCGGCCATACAAGGCCTCAAACGGTGCCATACCAATACTAGACTGAAAACTGTTGTTGTAGGCAAACTCCACTAATGGCAAATGCCTCTCCCACGACCCACTAAAGTCGAGAACACAACCCCGAAGCATATCCTCAAGGATCTGAATAGTACGCCGGATCGCCGTCATTCTGAGGATGATAAGCCGTGCTAAAAGTCAACTTAGTGCCTAAAGCACTCTGCAAACTCTGCCATAACCTAGCAGTAAAACGAGGATCTCTATCTGAGACGATCGTCACTGGGACCCCGTGCAACCTCACTATGTCCCGTATATATAAGTCGGCAAGATGATCTACCGAATCTCTAACACGCATAGGAATGAAGTGTGCTGACTTCGTCAATCGGTCTACAACCACCCAAATAGCATCACTACCCCGCTGAGTCCTCGGAAGACCCACAACGAAGTCCATAGTGACATGCTCCCACTTCCACTCGGCAATAGGCAAGGGTTGCAACAAACCCGCTGGCCTCTGATGCTCGGCTTTCACTTGCTGACAAATAAGGCACCTAGATACGAAAGCTGCCACATCTCTCTTCATACCCCGCCACCAAAACTGGCGGCCCAAATCCTGATACATCTTAGTACCTCCCGGATGCACCGCAAGGGGCGAATGATGAAACTCTCGGAGTACCTCCTCTCGGCAAGACTCCAGCACAAACAGACGGTCTCGGTATCTCACACTCAGGTCGGGAAACACCGTCAAACCCTTCTCAACCTTCCCAATGGAAATCTTTTCTCGGAGAGATTCTACCTCAAGATCACCCCTCTGAGCCTCTATCACTCGAGTCACAAGTGTAGGCTGTGCAACAACAGAAAACAAGGCCGTAGCCTCAACAGATTCACCCAGAAGCAAATCAAACTCCCCAAGTGCACCCAACATCTCCCACTCTCGGATGGCTATACTAGCTACGTCACCAATAGATTTCCTGCTAAGGGCATCGGCCACCACATTGGCCTTTCCCAGATGATAGTGCAACTCAAAGTCATAATCCTCAATGAACTCCATCCACCTCCTCTGCCTCAAATTCAGGTCTTTCTGTGTAAACAGATACTTCAGACTCTTATGATCCGAGAATACCTCGAACTTCTCACCATAAAGATAATGCCTCCAAATCTTCAAGGCAAAAATCACAGCTGCTAATTCTAAATCGTATGAGGTAATTCTTCTCATGAATTTTCAACGACGTGAGCCATAGGCAACCACTTTCCTTCTTGCATTAACACACAACCTGCCTCTCGTGAGGCGTCACAATAGATCGCATAACCCAACCCTCTCCTAATAATCAAGACCGAGCGGTGGTCACTAACCTTCAACTCCTGAAACGACTTTTCACAAGTCTCACTCCATACAAATTTAACTCCCTTCCGAGTCAATCTAGTCAACGGTGAAGCTAACCTGGAGAAATCTTTCACAAACCGACGATAATACCCAGCTAATCCCGAAAATCATGATCTCAAACACACTCTTAGGGTCAGGCCCAATCTTGCACTGCCTCAGTCTTGGATGTATCAACAGACACCCCTTCCCCAGAAACTACATGGCCTAAGAATTTTACCTCATCTAGCCAGAACTCACACTTCCCGAACTTAGCATAAAGCTTATGGGCTCTAAGTAACTCAAGCACCACTCTCAAGTGTTCCTCGTGCTCCTCCCTCGAAGGTGAATAAATTAGAATGTCGTCCACGAAGACGACCACAAAACGATCTAAGAATTCCCGGAAGATCCGGTTCATCAAATCCATAAACACTGCCGGTGCATTGGTGAGCCCAAACGGCATCACCAGAAACTCATAATGACCATACCGCGTACGGAATGCCGTCTTAGGAATATCCTCCTCCCTGACTCTCAACTGATGATAGCCCGATCTCAAATCTATCTTAGAAAAACAACGAGAACCCTTTAACTGATCAAACAAATCATCTATACGAGGCATAGGATACTTATTCTTAACCGTAACCCGATTCAATTTCCGGTAATCTATACACAGTCTCAAAGCACCACCTTTCTTTTTAACAAAAAGGGCTGGCGCTCCCCACGGCGAAACACTAGGATGGATATAGCCCTTATCTAACAATTCTTGGAGCTGAATCTTCAACTCAACTAACTCGGCTGGGGCAAAACGGTAAGGTGCCATAGAAATCGGCGCCGTGCCGGGCACTAAATCAATGGAGAACTCAATCTCTCGCTGAGGTGGCAAACTAACAAGATCATCGGGAAAAACGTCCGAATACTCACAAACCACCCTCGGCAACACAATCTGGGTCTCATCACCCTCACTAATCGAAAGACTAGCAAGTAGACCACTAAGCTCACTCCGCCGTCGCGGATCATAACCCGGTGGCAAAACACTACTAACCCGGTCCCCCAGAAAACGAAAACACTCCCCATTCACGGTACAACAAGTGACCCTCTGACGGTAGCAATCAATAACTGCCCGGTATGACGACAACCAGTCCATACCCAAAATAACATCAAAGCCCTTCATGGGCATAACTACAAAAGAGAAAGGGATTCTATGATCATCGACCTCTATGTCACAACCCCTAACACCTTGTTTCAAAATCAATTCACCCCCAAGAGGTGACACTACACAAATAGGAGACGCTAACTATGCTAACTCTAACTCCAAAACAGATGCAAATGCAGCAGACACAAAGGAATGAGATGCACTCGTATCAATCAAAACATTAGCAACCGAGTTGCAAAACAAAAAGGTACCTCTAACCACAGATGGAGCTGTCACAAGATCCTGTGCGGTAACAGCATAAACGCGCCCAGATGACCTCTGATCAACCTGCTCACCCCTCGGAGCATAAGATCAATTACCTGATTGGGACGAAGAAGCTCGATTGGCCCTCGAGGCTGGGCGAATCGGTGACTCGAAGTCCGCCTTGAACCAGATGCACCAGATGTGCACCCAACTGGGCAAAATCTCTTCATGTGCCCCGTTGACCACATCGATAACACGATAGTGGCCGACCTCTACTCGACTCGCTCGAGATCGAGCCAAGAAGATGTCGCTCTGAACTCCTCCTCCGAGGACAATTGGAGACTTGTGACCCAAATGCCACACTTGAAACAGTAACGCCTCTCGACTACCTTTCCCGTAACTAGCACTCTCAGATCGAAAAGTGGATCTAGAAAACTACTCGAGGTCAGCCGAGGAGTGAAACCTCTCGCCTCCTGCCATCACTCGCCATCCCGACTCCTCTTGGAGCCTTTCGCCTTCCTCCTCCTCCTCATCATAGTCTCGGTATGGGCCCAGATCAACCAATCGCCCAAAATCCCTAATCATAGATCCGACAACTCAAAGATGAGGCCACGCCAACTTCTTCTCAAACTCAATACACCGCGCTCCTCGACGCCACTAACTCAAAGTCTTGAACTCGACAAACTAGTAAATGAGGCCTCAAACTCACCATCGATGAACTATTCGCTTAGTCGCGTAATCGATCTCTCAACTTCTCTCAAATTGGAGACAGTACTTCTCAAAAGCATCAACAAAAGCCTTCCGTGTACTTCCAATACGACCCTTGGTGAACTTCCACCACTGACCCACATCCCCTTTCAGCTGGAAAGATGCCAAGGTCACCTTCAGTACCTCGTCTTCCATGCCTAGCATCTCAAACGCTGTCCGTTCGAGCCATTCATCGGCTTTAAGCGGCTCTTTTGGATCACCCACAAATTCATCCGGATTAGACCGAAAAACTCCTTTTCGTAAAGGAGGGTCTCAGATCCGTAACAACAACCGGAGTCTGACTCACGGAGAATGCCTATCGACTCCTGAATGCCCTCATATCTCTCGGGCTAAGCGCCCATAGCCTCTGGCACCGCTCGCCACATTGGCTCGCTAACTCCCTCCTCAGACCGCCGGATCTCCTCAGAATCGGTACTTCCCGCCTACCCGGCCTACCACGCCTACCACGTCCTCGTCCTTGACCTGACATCCTAAGAAAGGAAACAAAGACGTTAGCACATTAATAAATGTGCCGAAGCTAAACACTCACATCCTAATGCATTGGACAACAATAAATCATTCCACGTAAGCACATAATCACATAAGAACCTACGAATTTCATTCGTGGATAATGACAGTCCCGAGGCATCACTAAAGTTCCGGTTGGAAACAACATTGATCAAGTGCCTTTCCAACAAGACTTTCAGAAACTCAAGGGTCCAATCAATATCCTCGAAACTACATTCCATACCCACATAGTCACATAAACATGTTATCATATAAGCATGTAATCATTACACTAAGTCTCTATCAAACGAGACGAACCAACTGTGATACTAATCACTTCCCACGTACCCAAAGTATTCGAACCCGGTACGCTCTGATACCAAGTTGTAACGCCCTCAAAATCAAACCCATTAAATATAAAACAAGGCATGCAATATTAAAAGAAAAACATTATATTATTTAAATCATCAGGATATTACGGAATAAAACATCAAAATAAATGCCCTACGGGCTTACACCTTGCCAAGCCAACACTTGGACACAACTTCATGAGTTCTAACTCAAAACAAATAAAGCCCTGGGCTTGAATGTTTACATAATTCAACTAAAACAACTAAAACAAGTAAAACAAGTCTTCGAGTCCAAATCCTCACAAGCTAAGTCCTTGGAGGTAGTGAACCACCTGAACCTGAAAATGAAGTTCCCATATAGGGTGAGCCACAGCCCAGTAGAAAAATACTAAACCAAGTATAAGAATTAACTAAAGCATTAGCATTAGATACATGGTTAACACAAGATAATCAATTTCCAATTTCATGACACGAATGTCTACATTGTCTATGACATATTGTCTATGACACCTTTCACTTTCCAATATTTATTCAACTTTCCACTTATATCCTTATGGCTCAGAACCTGGCCAACTATAATAGTGATCCAGATATCACAAAAATAGGTGAGACTAAAGCTCAAACCACAACACTTCCATACTTCCAACTGATACATATTATAATGATGTATCATATCAACAACAAATGGCAATATTGCTATTATCAATAAGCATACATATGAGTGATGCTACTGGAGTCCATCCCCTATCTCCTCCCAACAAATCCGGTTTAGAGGTACATCCCCTATCTTCCCCTAAACCGTGGAGTTCATCCCCTATCTCCTCCAAACAACATGCATATGCAATGAAACACACAATTGCCATATACAACACATAATCAATACAAGTAATGTTCTGTATTAATTCAACAATCAACATAAGTGACTCAATTCCAGTTATACCTAAGCCACATGCAAGGTCTACAACAATCACGACTATCCTCCACCGATAGCCCAAAACAGTTATTTCCAAACAAGAAATAAATACAACAATATTTGTAAAATCAACATTCTCATAGGTAAGTAATTAAACTACCCAACTATATCATTAATCTCATAATTTCCCAACTTCATGAATTAAACCCAATTCCACATTTTTCCCTTAAATTAATTATACAAATTAATCTAAGCCAAAACCCTAAGGTTTCTCCCAAAATTTCTAAACTACCCCCACATACCAAATACCAACACTTAGGATTAAAGCGTATAAATGGAGTAGGAAATCCCTACCTCGAAGCAAAGAATCCAAAAGAAGAAGACGAAGATGATAGCCCAAATTCCAAAGTGCTCCAAATTCAAGTTTGTTCAGATTAAATGAAAGCTCTCACTCTCCTCTATCTTTTTTTGTAAAGCAACTAAGGTAAAAACACACCCTAACTAGATCAATCCTAGGAGAGAAGATGAGTTGAGAGAGAGAAAACTCGTAACCTAGGGTTTTATAAACTGAAAGGGGCTGAAAAACTGTTTTAAAACGTCAAAACACGATTTTATACCCAGACGCGCCGCCGGCGGACAAACCCCGCCGAAGTGACACTCCTGAACTCGCCGAAGCGCCCAACTCCCGCCGAGCGCATAACCTCAAGAAGAAATATGGATGGGTGTTTTTCCCGCCGGCGCCAAAACCCGCCGAGCGGACAAGGAACAACAAGTCCTCGCTGAAGTAGACTCGCCGAGCGGACAAGCCAAAATCGAACATCAACACTTGGTTTCTAGACTCAACCAACCTGCAATCAACCTGCCCAAAACATCCTATAACTCAAGAATAAGGAATTAAAGGACAACAACAAATAATAATAAGACAATAGAATCTACGGAACATAAGTCCGAATACAATAATCAAAAGGGAAAAGACCGGGGTCGCTATATAACGCTCCAAATTTCTAACCCAAATGATAATGCAATAATCATGGCCCCTTTAAAGGAAAAACCAATTATACAATCCTACATTTACATTTCATAATGTAAATAGTTTTCTCATGCGATAATACTTTAATCCGACATCAAGTAAAGAAACAAATAAATACCCCCAAGGGTTACAAGTTTCCAAGGTTTAAGTCCGGTTACACAAAAATGATTATTCAAACCCACACATACAAAGCCCTTGGCTTACAAATAGAATCACAACAAATGAGAACCTTATGCTCTCAACACACACATTTCCACGCCCTCAGTTAGGCGGATTCACCATGTCTTTTCCTGCACAAAAATCTCGTAGGGTGAGCATAAAGTCCAGTAGGAAATCCTTCACAAAGTATATACATTTTATACAAAACTCAAGAGATGAATGCACATGTCATGCCATGCCTTTTTGAAAATAAAACACATCTTCATCTTTTGAAAACCATCATGCTCAATGATGTTATGCAACTTCATCTATTCAAAATTTATCAATTTAATTCAAAGGGCGGTAAATACAGCTCTGGTAATCCCTAGGTCGGTGTCTACAATAGACTATACGAGTACTACCAATTGTCATTTTTACCGGTATTAACCGGAAGGCTCGACACCTATCCACGCGACTTTCTGGTCTTTCACCAAGGACACTCAGGCCAACATAAACAATTTCATCTATACCACCTATCAAGACTTACCACTGTATTTAGCTCAAAATTATTTCATGAAAACCTATTTCCCAACATTCTTTTCTCAATGCAAATTTCAAAAGCTTAACATAGTCCAATGAATTGAAATGCCAATGTATGATTAATAATGCAATGCAACATTACTTCCATATTTAATTGTTCCACACAATATACCATTGTGATCAAAATTCCCAATTCTCTTTTCAACACAATTGCACAAGATGAATATATATATATATATACTTTTATATCCAATTCATTCAAGAGAATAATGTAATTCACACATTTCAAGCAATCTCAACAATTTAATCAATTCAAAACTAAATCAATATTTTGACAACAATTTTCAAAATAAACAATATTTCTCATTTATTTTCACAAAATTTGTCATTTATATATAAATAAACAAATTTCAAAACATCAATTTATTTCGGTACACAAAATAAATACTCCCTCCGTCCCAAAATATTAGTCCCTTATTCCATTTTTTATTGTCCCAAAATATTAGTCCATCTTCAAAAATTAAGTACAAAAATAATATAAATTTCCTATTTTGCCCTTCTTTGAAATTAATAAATAATATAAAAAGTACAATTATGACATTGATATTCTCAAAAAATGTACTATCAAAAGAATAATTTTGAAAAATTAACTTTTTTCAAATGCAATAATTGTACTACCAAAAAAAGTTGAATTCCCCAAAAGGGACCATTATTTTGGGACGGAGGGAGTATGACAACATCTTCCAAGGGTTTTCAACATCTTTAAAAAAAAAAACCCAATTTCTAGGTTTTCTCACCAAAACCATTCATCTCTAAAATATTTAGAAGAATCTCTCCAAAATTATCTTTCTTCAATCAATATGGTTCAAAACCCTCAATTTCTATTTTAAAAGGAAAAGAAAATAAACCCTCTTTTAAAATCACTCATCTTCTTGAAATCAACAATTAATTTCTCAAAGCTAATCAAATGATGATTTCAAAAATTATCTAGATCTTGCAAAAACATATATATAACTCAAAGGAAATCCGTACCTCAAGTTTGAAGAAAAAACGAGTTGAAAACCCCAAAATCAACGACGATAAAATTCGATCTCCACCGCACACAACGTAGCCCTCACCTAGATAACCGACTTTGGTGAAGAACTTAGGTCTATATCCCAATGGATTTAGAGAAATCAAAGAGAGAAGATGACTTCTAGAGAGAGAAACTCCCAATCTGGAGTTTTGGAGAGTTTTAGAGAGAGAGAGAGAGAGGACTGAAAAAGTAATCTGAAATATCAGATTCACGAACTGATATAACATGGTCCGCTCGAGCGTAAAATGTCCCGCTCGAACGTCAAATACACTAACCTAGTACTTTTGCAGACATATCAAACTTTTGAAGCCAAACATTCTCCGCTCGAGCGCATAAACGGTCGCTCGAGCAGACAAGAAACTTCAAATGCATTTTGCATTTCTATTTTAGGGGCGCTGCCCCCTGGACCCCTGCGAGCTAACTAGGCAGCTTGACCTCCGCCAGTATGCTGCTTGAACTCGTAAGGGCGCCGCTTCTTGACCCCACCGGCAATGACTCGACCGCCCAAAGTGGCAAAACATGAAAGAAGAATCGAAACCGGGATCGCTACAATATATATATATGCAATTATTGTTCAATTATATATTTATCCTATATAAGATTCCGCTTGTCATTTTTTATTAGCAAAAAAATGAGAACTTTATTGATAAAATCACGAAACTGAGACATACAAAGATAAAACATCAAGCCTATATTGATTCAAGTCTACTTTGGTAAACTACACCATCATGCAGTTAGCTTAGTGTGGGTTTACTCCAAGCCTATATTGATAATCTGAACTATTTTATCTTGTAAACTTGTCAAGTTGATTATTCATAACAATGTTAATCAAACATTAATAGTTACACGATCGATTCGTAATTTATCCTTAAAAAAATGAATGGCATGTATCGTTTTTAAAATTTACAGTTCATCTTTTGAGAAGAAAATGTGATTTGATCTTGTGAGTAATGATATTTAATTAATTTAATTTTTAATTCAAATGATATATTAACTGAACGTTACAAAATGAATGATTTATATTATGAAGATGAACTCTTGGCATGGTGGAAGGCTTTATATTATGTTTTTTGGATAAAATATTATGGTTAAAAATACATTGCAATGCATAAAAGGCAATAATTTAAATAAGGAAAATAATTTGTAAATAAAAAATTTATACAGAAATGATGTAATAATATTTTAAAAATTATAAATCACTTTAATGATCTTTTTAATTTGAGACGAATAGACACAAATATGCCATGCTCTGTATTGTATGGGCATCTTGCCAACTTGATTTGGTGTATGCTTTGAGATCTGCATATGATTTTTTTTTCTCAATGTTCTTGATTTTTTTTTTTTTTCCTGAGATATGATGCAATTGTATCGATCCTCATTGCTTTGATGTATTTTGTATTGTTTGTATTTTATTTCTTCATCAATGAAGTCCTTTTTTGCCATTCAAAATAAATAAATAAATAAATACCATGCACTAGAAAGAAAAAAAAAAAAAAAAAAAAACATTTTCAAATGAAATGTGTTGGTTAGATTTATTCTACATTAGACATAAATCAACACCACACACTTCATTTTTGGTACTTTATGAAATATTTTTCCTAAAAGGAATATTGCACATCAATTAGTGTGAACATTGTTTATACATTCATTTATTCATTATTAGTCAATTCATAAACACAAAAATCTAAAATCGAACATCAATTAAACCAGAGTTCATGCATTAGTTTATTGGAGACCAATATACACACACCAATATAGTAAGTTCAAATCACACAAACACAAATAAAAATAAAATGCAAAACACAAATACCAAATTACAAAGACACACCACTACTGATTACAACAAACAACTAAATGTCACACAGAGGATTAGAGAAGAAGAGTTTTGCCGAATAAGCAGGTTCAAGGTAAGAATCAACAGTTTGTTTCTTCAACATAACCAAGAATTATCTTATTGGCCAAAGATTCTCCTCAGACAAAGACAAATCCAATCAAAGTTAACCATCATTAATTAGTATAAAATAAATAAATAAATATATATATATATATATTTTAATTCATTGTTCAAAATTTTAAAAAGGGAGTTCATATATTAGGGCTTGTTAGTTAACGGTAGGTGTTGATGTGGCAGTAAAGTTATTTCACTGTAAACTAGACGTTATGGATTCAGACTATATAAACAATCTCTCCATACTTGCTCCATTGCAATTTGGCTTCATAGATTTAAACCACGAAAGCAACCTCTCCATATGCGAGGATGATTAAGGCTGCATAACATTTCTCAAATCCTGCATTTGCGGGAACCTCGTGCCCATTGTGTCCAGTGGGGTCATTATTCAACGGTTCCATATATGATCCACCTAATATCTTTTACAAATTTGTAGTTGTTGAGAGGATCAAGCAATATATTATATGATATTTTAAAATTACTTAATAATGTTTCAATTTGGTGTGGTTGAGAGGATCCACCTAATATTTTTTTTTTATTTTAAAAAAAGAATGTTCGTAAAAAAATTTAGGTTAAATTCATTTTACCCCTTTGTAGTTTGGGTATCTTACATTCTTATGGTTTAAATATAATCATAAAGTCACCATATAATTTTGGACTAAAATATCATAGTTAATTTTTTCATACAAACTACCGAAAAATGTATCACATATACCATTTTTTAGTGTAGGTGTATTTTCTCAAAAAAATTAAATGAAACTAATACAACAAAAAGACAATTTTTTCCAAAATTAAAATTAGATTAATATGTTAATTAAAATAAAATAAATTAAAATATAATTAAAGATGGATCTAAAATATATAATATAATTAAAGATTGATTTAAAATTTAATTAAATAATAAAAATAATAATTAAAAATTAATCTAAAATATAATTAAATTAAAATTAGATTATCATGTTAGGAATTATAATAAATAATTAAGAATTTAGGATTAATTGTAATCTAAAATATAATTAAATTAAAATTAGATTAAAAAGTTAAGAATTATAATAAATAATTAAATATTTAGAATTAATTGTGATATAAAACATAATTAAATCAAAATCAAAATAAAAAGTTAAGAATTACAATAAATAATTAATTATGATTTAATTGAATAATATTAGACATTATAAATTGTAGGGTAAATTACAAATACACTCCCTGAAATTTGTTTAAAATAGAAATTGTCCCATGTGGTTTGAAAAATTATAAATACCTCTATGTTAGAGTTTTTTATTTAACAAAATTAACTAAAAAATTAAAATTTCTAACTGTTCTCTTATACAATAATAAAATTATCTGAATTATTAATTGAAATAAAATTTTGACATCATTAAAAGCTGTTAACTTGATAATTTATTAATAAAATGGCCTATTTATTATGAAATTAGAAACTTTAGGGAGCATAATATAATTTTCAGAATCACATAGGATAATTTATAATTTAAGTAAATCTCAAAAGATGTATTTATAATTTATCCTAAATTTGTATATGTATAAGAGAGGAGAGAAGAAAAATAATAAAAAAATTATAGAGTCTATAAGTATTACAATTATTTTACATTTATTGTTGACGGTTGCATTTTCATTCAAAACATTTTGCCCCAAATTCTAATACTTTTGGATTACCTAACTTCTCATGAATGTTTTTTTTTTTTTTTTTTTAAAGGAAAAATGTCTGCAATATTTAGGCTGTGTTTGGACTATGAATTTAGGTAGGAAGTTTGAAAGAGAAATGGAAATATGGTTGGAATGTGAATAAAATATAATTACATTTTACCTACATTTTCTCTCTCAAATCCTTATCCAAATCTATGACCCAAACACAACCCTTACATTTCTTTCTTAACCAGATTTATTACACTTTCTATCCCTAAACTATCACTAAATTGTCTATTTAGTCCCTGAACTATCGATTGAGTCTACTTAATCCCTAAAGTATATAAATGAAATTCTATTTAGTTCTTAAACTATCGATTGAATCTATTAGGGTTAATTACACTTTTATCCCCTAAACTATCACCATGTTGTTTATGTAGTCCCTAAACTATTAAATTTGTCTTCTTGGTCCCTAAATTTTCAAAGACTCATCCTACTTAGTCCCCAATGGTAGATAACGTTAATTATTTAATAGAAAATGGGATCATGTGCAATGCACATGAGCTACAAGGATGCCAAAAGTGCTAAATTAGACATTTTACATATATCTCCATTTTAAAAAAAAAGAAGAAGAAGAAAATCAATAGGAGGGCAACTTTCCTCCCAGTTTCATAAATAAATAGATATCTATATATGCTCATCAAATCCAAATCAAACCATGTGCTTTGTTCATACAGGAACTTTGGTTTGATTTGGATTTAATGAGCATATATAGATATCCATCTATCTATGAAACTGGTGGGAAAGTTTACTTCCTATATTGACTTTTTTTTTTTTTAACGGAGATATATGTAAAATGTCTAATTTAGCCCTTTTACCATCCTTCTAGCTCATGTGTAGTGCACATGATCTCATTTTCTGTTAAATAATTAACGTCATCTATAATTGGGGACTAAGTAGCATGAGTTTTTGAAAGTTTAGGAACCAAGAAGACAAATTTAATAGTTTAGAAACTACATAAACAAAATAATGATAGTTTAGGGGGATAAAAGTGTAATTAACCCAATCTATTAAGACCCTAAAGTATTTAATTCAAACATATTTAGTTTCTGAAAGGATTACAAAAATAAAATATATGCCTATAAGTATTATAAATTAATAAAATACCCTACCAAGTTAAGATTTTATTCTAGAAAAATCTTAAATTACTATTTTATCTTTAAAAAGTATTTTTTTTCACTGTGTGTTTAAATTAGTATCAGAGTTTGATTTTCAGTCTTGCCAATAAAATTATGAGTATTAGACATATTGAAAAACTAGAATTATAGAATTTAAATAATGACATTTTGTTACAAATTATAATAGAATAAAATAATACATTAATTAAGTTATAAAAAAAATTTAACAAAAACCTTAATAACAATCAATTAAGAAATTATAAACGAAATGTAATATATAATATTACATAAAGACAAACAAGTAGTCATTGTAGAAGATAAGTAACAAAATAAAATTTACCAAAAGAACTGACGCCTACTTTTCAAAATCAATATAAAATTTAAGTTTTTTTTTTTAAATACAATTTTAACTAGATAAAGTCTTTGATTAATTTATAATACTTATGGACTTTTGTTATAATTGAAGAAGTACCTTTATTTCTATTATCGTCATTATGTTACACACCAATTATCTTAAAAGTTTAAAATGTTAGGACTAGCTCTAACAGCGTAAGTGTTCATTGTTATTTAATCTTTTTAAGCTTCAATTTTTACGATTTTGATCTTTAAAATGGTCAATTTAGTATTTAACTCCAATCATATTGTGCTATATGTTGGGATCGGGGATCCCGCCCAAGACCTTATAGAAACTAAACCAAGCAGAAATACACACCCACACACAAGGAGACACAATATTTTACGTGGTTCGGCCTCAATGCCTACGTCCACGGGAGAGTAGCCGTTTTTCACTATACCAATTTGGAGATTACAAAAAGATTACAATAGAGGAGGAGCTCACACTCTCCTCACTCACACACTCTCCCATCTCCCTCGCTCACACCGAGGGAGACGGGTCTCTCCGTCTCACATCTCAACACCTCTTTGGCAGTTGGCTCTCTCCCTCTCTACCCCTCCTCCTCACCTCAATTTATACACAATTGAGGGAGGAGGTGATTGGTCCTTACCTACCCATTCCACTCTTTGGTGGAGTTGCCATTTGGGTAGTGGAGTCCCTAGTGCTGCACTTAGATGAATGGTGCTGCACTTAACAATTCTCTTAATGCTGCACTCATATGGGGTGATGATCTAACAAATCACCCCCTCAACCCATATGAGGTGATTACACACACTACTGTTAATCTTGTTACGCCCAAGAAAACAATAGAATCTTCATCTCGTCACTGAGACGCTGCATCCCCTAAAGCTAGTGATAATACACCAGAGATATAAGAGGAGGAGGGAATCCTACATCCTCAACTCAACTCACACTACTCTCTGATTTGGAGAGAGAGCCTCTGCTCCCATCTCCCACAGATCTCTTCCACGCTTCTGTCTCGGATGTCTTCACTTGCTATGCTTGAACTTGCGTAACCAAGATATCTGACACCCCCTGATTGGATGTCCTGCACCCCCTGCTGGGATGCCCTTGACTGTCATGCATTACCTTGCAGGACGAACACTGGAGCAACTAGAAAACTTCAGAGTTTGACACATCAACATCCTCAATTTTCCTTGCTCGGAGCTTATTTCTGAACTATCAGCCTTTGCCCTCTGCACTTCTGAACAACTTCCTAGCGTTTCCACATACGCTCGTTGTCTGTGTTGCAATCCCTGATGTTTGGTTCTATCTTACTTGTATGTCCGTACTGATGTTTGACAGTTAGCCCTTCTGCCAAGACAACTCCCACCGGTTTGTACAAGATACCACTATGCACCCCTGTGCATAGTGCTCGCACCCATGGCTTCTGGTCTCCCTGCGTCGAGCTCGCCTGAGAGATCCGCATCAACTCTATCCTCCGCTGCCATAGAAGAAACCACCATAGAAGAAAAAAGACTTGCCACTCGTTGGCGCCCACTCTTGCGTTTGTCTCAATTTCTCTGTCTGGAAGTTCCTGTGAACTTTCAACAACCCGCTGCTGCACACTCCTCTGGCGCCTCTGTACGATACTCTACCGTACTCTTGCACTACTGCACGTTTGCATTTGTGCCCCTACGCTTAGTATGCTCCTCTGCAGCTATTGTTCTACACGTCCACATATCACCAAGATTTCATCAGATACAAGAGTCCAACACCACAAAGATTTCCTGAAGTCCGAATGCCAAATCATCTATCCGTTGATGAATGGTCTTCTCTTCTGATTGAACCAGATCCTCCGATGACGTCAACAACCAGGAAAGTTCCCAGGAAAGACTGGTGGGGTCACACCCGGTCCCACTTAAGAACCAGTCTCCTTAGACACTGTCTTTTTGACAAAACTTTCCTAGACATTGTTGATCTTGAGATAATCATACCTACAATCCTCTAATCGCCCCTGACCAATCCTGATCTCCCTCGATCTGCCATTTAATCAAGCCTGATCTCCTCTGGTCTTTAATGATCTATCTCGAGTTGTACCTGGTTGTCCAATCCGGTTAGAATCTACCCATTCTAACCTCTTCAGTGAATCCGCAGCATTCCACAATATCCGGCAACCTCCCTCCGAGTATTAAAGATGACAAACTCCCATGTTTTAACAATCTTTAAAAAACCGTTTAGAATTTCACCATTCTGACCTCTCGGTTGCGTCCGGAACGGTTCGATTAGCTAGGACCAACCTTCGCTGCACTTCCGGGGACCTCACTGAAACATATCCCCGAAAGTTAGGCCACACCACAATTTTCTGAAAATTCTGGGCCAAATTGCAATTTTCAGAAGTTCAGGGACTATTCTATGTACCAACAGAATATTCCGTCCACTGCACCCGATGCCGTCCGTCCCTTTAATTTGCCTTCTTTTTACAGAAACTCCGTCTCTAAAATCTGACCGTACGGATGTGTTCGGAATACTCCAAATAGTTGGAAACCACTATTGGATCGCCAAAAAACGGACTCCAAATGGCTTCGATCTAGCCAAAACATTTTGTATGCCTCAGATTTGCGGCTGCACCATAGCCGCGAAGCACCGGATCCTTTCCCTGTAGCTGCACCTTAGCCGCGTCACACTGGATTCCTTCCTCTGTGCTGACGTGGCAAATGACGTGGCATGCAGTTACTAGTCAACTGTGCCACGTGTTGATGACGTGTCCGGCCACGTGGCGCTGACCTGGCTGCCCCGTGGCGTTGACTTTGCGCTCCATTGACTGACACGTGGCGTCCCTTGCTGACATGTCCTGCCACGTGGACTGCACGTGGGCATCGCGCGTGCGCTACACGCGCTCCTCCCCACTTGTCTTCCTCCTTCAGCCGCGCGTGGCGCGCGTGCGTGCGCGTGAGATGACGCGTCGGTTCCCTCCTCGGCGCGTGGGGCGCGTGTCTGAGAGTGGGCCTCACGCGCCACCTTCTAGGGGCGCGTGAGGGCGCGTCCGGCCTCCTTTTGGGGTGTTCTTTGCATTTCTGTAATCCTCTCGCCGAGCCCTTGCTCCTGGTATGCTCAAAACTCGATTTGGAGCAATCCGATTTCTGGGTAGATTCGAAACAGCACGGGTTTTTGTTCCGAAACGCCACCGATGAGGCTCTGATACCACTTGTTGGGATCGGGAATCCCGCCCAAGACTTGATAAAAACTAAACCAAGCAGAAATACACACCCACACACAAGGAGACACAATATTTTACGTGGTTCGGTCTCAATGCCTACGTTCACGGGAGAATACCAATTTGGAGATTACAGAAAGATTACAATAGAGGAGGAGCTCACACTCTCCTCACTCACACACTCTCCCGTCTCCCTCGCTCACACCGAGGGAGACGGGTCTCTCCGTCTCACATCTCAACACCTCTTTGGCAGTTGGCTCTCTTTCCTCTCTACCCCTCCTCCTCACCTCAATTTATACACAATTGAGGGAGGAGGTGATTGGTCCTTACCTACCCATTCCACTCTTTGGTGGAGTTGCCATTTGGGTAGTGGAGTCCCTAGTGCTGCACTTAGATGAATGGTGCTGCACTTAACAATTCTCTTAATGCTGCACTCATATGGGGTGATGATCTAACACTATATGTCTATTTATCTTGAATATATACCCTATTATATTGTATCACCACACACAACATTTTTCTCATTCTCATTTTTTTTCACTGGGTAGTAATTCAAACCTTGAATCACGACCATTACAGAATGAAAGAGATTAAGGAATCATTTGGGATGAGGCTAATTTAGTTAAAAAATCAAAAAATTATTTAAAAAGTCAAAAATTCAAAAAGTTATACACAAAAGTAAAATATTTTTTCTTATTCTCTCTATTTGTTACACATTTTTTCATAAAAGGTAAAAAAATTATTCTTTTTCACCTCACATTTTAGCCAAAAATCTAAAAAAATCACTTTCCAAATCCACCCTAGGTAAAGCAGGCAGATGATATTTGGCTAATTTAAAAGGGTATTATAGTCATTTAACAACTATATTTAATAGAATTAGCTTACAAGAAGTGTCAATGTAATTTTCCGAAATGACAATGATATATAATATTTCAAAAAAACAGAGGGGGTGTCTACCCCCAAGCCACCCAAGTTAGGCTGAATTGAGTATAAATTTGATTTTTTTTTTATGCAATTAAGTTAATTAATTTATTAAAATTATACTCTATTTATATTTCTTTATATAAAATCATTAATAATATCAAAATAAATAATTTATATAATGCGAGAGAGCTAAAAATTAAAGAACTAATTTGCAACTGCAGTCTATAATGGTCTTTACAATTTAAGATTTGGTGTTGTGCTATTTATATATATTCAATATGATCTAACAATCTAAATTATTTTAATATCATTTAATGATTAATAATTTATATGTATATTTAATTTTTTGATATATATAATTCGGGTTTTGAGTTGCTTGAGTTGTTCAATATCTTAACCCAAACTCTCCTAAATTTAATTCGTTTTGAATTTTTATCCAAATCTGCACCGAATTCAAAAATATTTTTCCCAAGCCATAAAAAAGGTTGAGCTAAGCTCTAGTTGCTCGGATTGACTCCACCCAAGTTGCACTTGTAATGTAGACAGAACATTAGAGACTAAAATGACAAAAAATAAAACTTACAGGACTAATGTCAAGGAACGCATACTTTAGAGACTAAAAATATATTTTATCTAGGTCGCCGTTTATCAATTTAGACAAACGTTAGAGATATGATTAAATTGATTCAAATTGACAATTTTGATGTTCAAAATGACAATATTAAAACTTAGAGACTAAAATGATAAATAACATATATTTTTTGGACTAAAACTGTCTTTTATCCTTTAATTTATCAATTTAAAATCCACACTTGTGTTATCATTTTGGACAGGAAAATGACACACGCAAAACTAAAGGAACGAAAAAAAAAAAAAAAAATGGAAAAAAGTTGTAGGAATTTTTTCTCCTTACAAAATAGCGGTTAGTATGTTAGTAATTAGATTACAACTAAGGGTGTGCGCGGTGTGATTCGGACGGCTTGAGAGTAAAATTTTAAATTGAATGGTGGATTAGCAGATTGGCGGATTGGCAAGTTGCGGTTTGAGCGATTTTTGACAGATTGGGGGATTGAAGAATATTCTAACCAATTCTCAAGCCTTTGCATAATATATAATACTAATTTGCATAATAATTTTCATATATATAACACAAACTAATTTTACATAATATTATATATATATATATAACTACTAATTTGTAATAAATTTCACATATTAAATCTCTTTCGCGCCCATTTTTACTTTGATATTTCATTATAGGTTAAAAAATATATATATATGTGTTAACTATAGCAGAGCGGAGTAGTTTCGAAGGCGGATTATAAATTTTAAAATTTAAACTGCAGTTAGCGGATAGAGCGGTACAGATTGATGCGGATCATTATGGTTTTAACGGATTTGACGGTATTTTGCACAGTCCTAATTTACAATGTAGGTCAATGTCTTTTCATAAATTTGAATATAAAATCTCACTCACCTGGACACCTAAGTGCCCTCTCCATAACCACTTGGCAAGTTAGATTAACAAAAAAAAAAAAAAATGAGTGACTAAATTTACAAAAACTTAGATGGAATGACGTAATTGAAACTAGATTTAAAATGTAGAGACTAAATTGTTCAATTTAAAACTATAAAGACTAAAATAAATTTCAATCAAGGATAAAAAACAGTTTCAGTCCCTAAAGTGTGTGTTGTTTTTCATTTTAGTCTCTTAAGTTTTAATTTTGTCATTTTGGTTCTAAATCTAATGTTTGATAATAAAAATATATATAAAAGACATTTTTGATCCCTAAAGTGTGAGTTTCTTATCATTTTAGTCTCTTATATTTTAAATTTTGTCATTTTGATCATCATAATTGTCAATTTGAATCAATTTGGTCCCAGATCAAATTAATAACTTTGATGATCAAAATGATAAAATTTAAAACATGATGGACTAAAACAATAAGAAAACGCATACTTTAGGGAGCCAAATTGTCTTTTACTCGAGAATAAAATATTTTTCACGTTATCTATGTAAACAGATGTTAGAGATAAAATCAAATTGACAACTTTAAGGATCAAAATGACAAAATTAAAACTTAATAAACTAAAATGATAAAAAAAACCACATATTTTAAAGACTAAAACTAACTTTTATCCTTGAATCAAACTACATGATAAAAAATATTATTAACTCTTATTATTATTATTTATTTGTCTTCATCATAATCTTGTTTTAGGTTAGGTCCAAAATGCCCCTTTTCATTACGAAAGCTAAATAGGTTATTTTATTATGCAACATTTAATAATTTTATGTAGCTTTATACGTTAGTCCACAAAACAATCCAAAACTTGAAATTTTCCAGGATATTACCTTCCACCTACTATACGCCCACCGCCCACCAAAGCATTTAGACTTCATCAAAATTTATTTTAATACCAGAATTTTAAGTTTCGAGATTGTTTCACATGTGTCAGGTAGATGTAAAACGAGAACGGTCTTTCATATACATTAATTGATTAATTTTGAAATTAATTGAGCGTTAAATTTTTTAGGAAAAATTATTTAAAAGTCCTATTAGGGAGACTTGTGCTACATTTGGTCCCACAAAAAAATTTATGTTCCCATAAGTCCTATGAGAAGTTTCTTGACATATTTACCCTCAATATTAGTTGTTAATATCATAATTAATAATAAAACCATATATAGGAAAATTGATATAAACGTAACGTAACGTGACACCTACATAAACGTAACGTGACACCTATACGTAATGTGACATCTACATAAACATAACGTAACGTGACACCTACATAAACGTAACGTGACATATCTACATAAACGTAACGTAACGTGACACCATATATAAACGTAACGTGACATATCTACATAAACGTAACGTAACGTGACACCTATATAAACGTAATGTAACGTGACACCAATATGAACGTAACGTAACGTGACACCTATATAAACGTAACGTAACGTGACACCTATATAAACGTAATGTGACATTTACATAAACGTAGCGTAATGTGTCACGTTACGTTTCGCAAACTTAATAAATTTTTATTTTTTTAATCCGTTTGTTTTGAAATAGATATATAATCTTAATATATTTTTATTTTGTATTATTAATTATAAAATATTTATTTTTTGAAATTTTTTTTTTTTCCGAGATTTTTTCTGCCATGTATATGGATACTTGATCCATAATTCCGATCCGATCCGCTTTTGTGTATGTTTGTGTAAACATTCATGTTCCATATAACTATCCTGATAGATATTTATTTATCCACAAAGAAATTCGCAAGTCATGTACAGAGGACAGGGACATATAACTACGCTGATAGATATTTATTTATTTCGCAAGATCTGGGGAACGCCGCAAAGAAGATCTGGGAGTGCATATATTTTATATATGTATGAAGAAATATGAGGGGTAAAAGATTAGGATCTTGTGGAATATATTCTTATGAAAATAGGACTTAAGACTCTATAAGAAATTACACAGGACTTAGCCTAGCATAAGGTTCTGAAAAAGGACTTATAAATAAGTCTCCCAATTTTTTTGGGGATAAATTACCAATAGATCTTAATAGTTAGACATAATTCTTATAAAGTCCTATTGAAAATAAGTCTTGGTAAAATTATCGTTAAAAATAATTTTTTTTGTGACAATTTTTTACATACGTCGCTAAAAATTGACGATTAGTATTTTTTTTATCATGATTTTTATAAATTGTTGCTAAAACTTACAATTAGTGACATTTTTATAACAAATTTTCCTATAGGACCTATTAGACAATAAGTCTACTTATTAGGACCTACATGTAAGTTCTCCTAAAAATTTGAGAATATAAATTAAAGTTTTGAGTTTAAGTTATTTTAGAAGGTGACTAAAAATTTATCCAGTTGTTAACTTTTTTAAAGATATTGAGATTAGTTGAGGTACGTATAAATTAATTCAAACATTCAATTATAAAAATAAAAATTATAAATTAATTTTGAATTCACCACTCGCTAACTTCATCTTTTAAATTGATTTAATTCTTGAAACAATATATTTTTAATTTGGATAAATTATAAATACACCTCTTGATATTTGATTAAAATATGAATTGTCACTTGTAATTCTAAAAATTACATTTCACCCCCTGAGATTTTAATTTCATAACAAATTACCTTATTTATTAATGAATTAGCAAATCAATTAACAGTTTTTAATGGTGTTAGAAAAATATTTTAACTAATAATTTGATTAATTTTTCAAATTATGAATTTCATTTTTTTAGTTAATTATGTAAATAAAAAATTCTGACAATAGAGTATTTGTAATTTTTCAAATTACAAAAAGTAATCTGTATTTTAAATAAATCTCAAAAGATGTATTCGTAATTTTTCCTTTTAATTTTACTTTGAAAAAAGCATGGCTCTAGAAATATTTGCATCGAAGCGACCGGTCCATTTATTTCCC
The DNA here is from genome assembly GCA_025200525.1 of Camellia lanceoleosa. Taxonomy (NCBI): domain Eukaryota; kingdom Viridiplantae; phylum Streptophyta; class Magnoliopsida; order Ericales; family Theaceae; genus Camellia; species Camellia lanceoleosa. Next base: position 58,882,805 of record CM045763.1, read on the forward strand.
AGGAATTACTTCCCCTAGTTAGGTTAATTATTAGCCGAATATAAACCCAACCGACATATCTTAATTCCAAAAATTTTATTTACAATATCAAATGTCATGGGACGGGGTTGAACAGGGTTTGAAGACTTCTGAAGTGACTTTTGACATTGTTACAAACAAAAAAAACAAAAAAAAAACAAGAAAAACACATTTTGCATCCAATATCGGGTGCAATTTGGCTGGACTTAACCCAAACAGAGTTCAACTCTCATTTTAAAATGTTCACCCAAAAAAACTCCCAATTTAAAAGTTTGGATTGTATAATTTTAATGAGAAATGTTACAATTTAAGCTTACAAAATTACAGAAAAAGTTTTCCTTTATAAAAGTTTTTACAATTTAATCGACAATGATATCAACTTTTGATTCGTTAGACATTCTATCAAGTAAGATTTAACTGTTTTGTCACATTATTACGAGTGAATTTAGGAATTTAAATTGTGAATTTCTATAATTTATCTAAAATCACTCATAATAATATAACAAAAGAGTTTGACTATATATGATTGTGTGTGATAAATCAAAAGTTAGTGTTTATCATGTCATATCATTGTAAGTAAAATTAAGTGAGAGCAATTACAAGTCCGTGTAGTTGACAAAAAAGGAAAAATGTTGGGACCCCTTTTTGGGGAAACCCATCACCCCCAATACATTGTGATTGGCCAACTTTTTATTTTGTTTTATTTTGTTTTGTTTTATTTTTCTCCTATCTCTGGTTGAAATGTGTCTATAGGAGTTGTGAGGGTAAAAAAAAAAAAAAAAATGAGGGTTTGTATCATTTGTGGACCAAAAAAATAAGGAGCGAGACCTCCACCCCCACAAGGACCCCACAAATCTGGACCATTCATGATATGGACTCCACATATCTATGGAGGACCAGAATCACTTTGGAGGTGTGGAGGTTATCCTCAAAGGAGATCCCAACCATTTTCCAAAAATAATTATCAATGGCCTTGTTTAGGAAGACAATTGGGTTAAAATAACCCACTAAAAGATAAAATATGCTAAAAATAGTTAATAATATCCAATCCATAATCATTTTATTTTATTTTTTTTCACAACTATCAAATCAACTATTAAAAAAAAAAAAAAACTAACTTTTCAAATATAATTTTTTTAACTAGACTAAAATAATCGAAAGAAAAATGATTGAGAGCTTTAATAAATGAGCTCTAATGGGAGTGTATCTCACTGTGATGTGATATTTTGGTTTTGATTTTATTTTTTTTAATTTTTTTATTCTTTGTCACATCATTAGAGCTCAATTAGAGCTCTAAAATTAAAGAAATGTATCACTGGTCATAATCGAAAAATCAAATAGTCAACTAAAATAATTAATTTTCCAAACAAGGCCAATAAATGAGAGTGCAACTCTTTTTTTAATAAAAAAATACAACGAAAGTTGAACTCCGCAAATATTTATATTCTTGCCTCTTTATAAACATTTGCCCAACTTCACACTGATTGGTAATTTCCCCAAAAGGGAAGCTTTTTTATGATCTCAAACACTTCCTAATTATAAATTTGATCAAGGTTAGGGCTAAAATTTGTATACCCGGATTCACTTTGGACAATGCTTGGGCATGAGTTTCTACAACCCGAATAACTTGAATAATCCAATTTTTTTATTAATATATATAATAAATATGAAATATTAGAAATTAAAAATTATTTTATCAATGTTTTTAGACTAAATTATATTGCAATGTAATATATTTTATTATTTTGCTTCTTTTTTTTTTTCATCTTCAAAGTGAAATAAATTAGTTTCAGACAAACTCTCTCTTATTTATTTATTTATTTGGGTAATTTGAGCCAAACTCAAATTTTTTAAATTAAATTCAGAATCTAACTTGGACAAAATGTTCGGGCAAAAGTCGGGCTCAAGGGCGAATTCAGGCTTAGGTACATCCCTCTATACATGAGATTGAGCTTGGATTGACATTCAATTCATCGAACCAGCCGAATTAATGCAATCCCTTAGAAAATTCTCAATCATGGGCGTTTCTATGCTTCGCACATACTGGAGATGAAACATTAGAACCACTATATATAACATGTTGAAGTTCAAGACTTTCTGTTAATATTGTTGTCTCCTGTAACTTTGCTCACAAACCGTGAAACATTGATAAAAGAAGTGAGAGGGAATAAAAATTATCACAAAAAGTACTTAGGTCGTGACGCAATCAAAAATGCTTTAGAGCTCTAAGAGCTCTAATAGCTCTAATGAGAAGGAGGGACCCACTATGATGTGATGTTTATGCCTTGTTTTGGTTTTTTTTTTTTTTTTTTTTTGCTTTGACACATCACTAGAGCTCAAATTAGAGCTCTAGATTTAGAGCTCTCTAGCATTTCCCGTGACGCAATATAAGACAATTGTCAAATTCTAGTTAAACATTACAATAGTTTTTTATATTGTGCAAAATTTATCAAAAGATAAAAAAGTCTTAAACAATCGGAGATTATTTGAAACAAGACTTTTGAAGCACTCAAATTACTTGCTAACCTCCATGGATTGAGGTACGTTATTTTTCACTACGAAATTTGTTCATTAAATTTTTTTATAATATTAGAGGATTAATTTAGACATCGGATGACCCCGACCGTTTAGCGACTGTGACCATTTCGATATTTTTATAATGTTAGAGGATTAATTTAGACATCAAATGACTTCTCACCATTTAGCGACTGTGGGCATTTTCTCTTGTAGATCACGTGATGATTCTAATCATTTTTGTCATCGAGTTTTCTTCATTATAGGCATTGAATTTTTTGTATCCGTACAATTGACACTATCAGTATGAAACGAAAAATTTAAGTGAAGGAGATGACTATGATGTTCTTAACATTAAATAAAAACCCGTTAATTTATACGCCAAAATAAGGGGTTCTGGAAAGGCTTTTGTGGATCCTCATTGGAGAAGACTTACACGTGCCCCATCAAATTAAACAACCATTACTTGGTTCATATTGATGAAACTTGGCAGCGCAGCTTATCAAACAAAAAGCATTACTTGTTTATATTTGTGAAACTTGGCAACATGTTAGGCAATTAATTCCTTTAAAAAAAAAAAAAGTCGGCGTCGTGAAACTGTTGCACGATTTCTTCTATAGCCAAAACAGGAAAGATTTTAATTAAATTTTCAGAATGCATAAATTTTTATGCAATATTATTTTGAGTATAGCGATATTTTTATCGTTTATTATGTCGGATCCTTATTATTTGTGGAGTATAAATTTTTATGCATAATTATCTCAAGTATGGAGATATTTTTATCATGTCTTATGCCGGACCTTTGTTATCTGCTAATCATAAATTTGTATGCATTATTATTTCAAGTACGGAGATATTTTTACCATGTATTATGGTTATGTTTGGGATGAAGTTTTGGGTTGGGTTGGGGCTATTTTAACCACAAAAAAATAAAATAAGCCTTTTAGCTCAATAAGACAAAATCACATTTAAACTATAATCATTTCATTTTTTTTCTCACAAAAGTGAAAAAACCAAAAAGCCTATCTCAAAGAGGCTTTTTAGCCACATGCTAGCTTCATTTGGGAACATACTTTCATTTTTTGGCTTTTTGATTAAAATATGATGTAAAAAAAACTGGTATATTTGGAATGACTTTTAGGTTTTTTACGAAAACATGTGAAAAAGTAAAGAAAAAATGGAAATTTTGAATTTTGGTATATACTGTTGGTTTTTTTGGTTTTTTTAGTGGCTTTTTGGCTAAAATCACCACTTGCTAAACAAGGCCTAAAATGGTCAAAAAGTCAAAAAGCCAACCCACATCCAAAATGAAGGCTATATTGGATTTTTATTATATGCGGAGCATGAATTATTATTATGAGTATGGAGATATCTTTATCATGTAATATGTCATACCTTTGTTATCTGCGAATCATAAATTTTTATGCATTATCAATCCGAGTATGGTGATATTTTTATCATGTATTATACCAAACTTTTTTTTTTTGGGGGTAAATAAGTCATAAATTAAAGACAAAAGAATACAAATACAAGGAGCATACCCCAGGCCCTACCAAATGCTATACAACAAAGAAATAGAAAACAAAAGACAAACGGGCAGCACTATGGCACACCAAACCCAAAAAACAAAAGGAAAGGGACCCACCTAATAAACAGAGCAAAACAAATAGGACAAAATAAGGCATCCGAAAGATATGTTAAAGGGCCCAATGGAGAACATGAGGACCATGAAAATACATATAATCAGATAGTAGCCTAAAGAAAAGGGAACAAATAACCCTATACAACATGCTAAGAAGTCCCCAAAAGCTTGAGAAGTAACTCAAGATCAAAACAAAAACATACATGTCAAGAGAATAAATAGATTACCCTTGCACAGCCCACAAGGGAAGGCAAAACCAGCAAAAATAAATACAAGCATTTTCCACAAATGAGACCAAAAAAACCAAATTGCATGCTACTAGCATCCAGAAAACCCGTAGATCTGCCAGCATCCACAGCAACTACAACACTCATCCACAAACTCGGATGATTAGTAAAACCTGTCCAAGTGTGAAGATAAAATGAGAACAGCCAAACAGAGAACTGCATATGCTCAGGATACAATAGTATGATATATATAATATGGGAACTACCATCACTCAACCTTTGTTATGTTCAAATCATAAATTTTTTATTAATTTGAGCATAGAGATATTTTATCATGTATTATACTGGACTTATATTAAAGAGAGAGGAATATATACCATAATATTTCTCCTTCTTGTTAAAGATGGAAGGAAAATGAGAGAAAGAGCGAGGTAAGAAGTGAGGGTAAGGAAAGAGACTTTTCAAAATTTATGAGAGAGAGATATGAAGTAAGAGATATTAAAATGACTTTGAAAAGTAGAAAAAAAATCAGTGGTGCTACTTACATTAATTAATGTATTAATACTATTTGTGATATTATTATTGATTTCACTCATTAATCACATTACAAATATCAATTTTTTTTAAAAAAAATTATGCCAAATCATTAATTGGTATATTAATTAATATATCAATTGATACATGTAGTATTATTAAAAATAAAAAAAACAATATGTCTCTGTCTTTGACAGGTTGTTCCTTTCCAATTTTCACAGGCATTTAATGTCTTGTACTTTTTTTTTTTCTCTCTCTCGCCCCCTTCTCTCTCTCATACATAAATTTCAAGAAGATGAGGAATTGAAAAGTCTCTCTCATACTCATCTCTTGTCACTTTCTTTTTCTCATTTTTCTTCTATCTCTCACAAAATCTACGAAGGAGAAAGACTATTATCCTTGATATATCATGTCCTTTATAATTAAAAAAAAATAACGAAATTTTATATTTTTTAAGTTATAATTAAAATAAAAAAATATAATTGAATATCACATAAGATATAAATAAAGATCTATGAGTCATAATTAAAATATTGTCAAAATTAAAGAAAAAAATAATTATAATTAAGGAATAAAATAATATAATTAAGAGTGCATATAGTACACTCTTTTTAAAGAGTGTGTATAATAAAATTTTCCAAATATTATATAGTTAATATTCTTTTAGTCAGATTGGGATGAGTGGGGTATATATATGTGGATGATTGGTTATCGATTGCAAATCCACGAAATTTAGTACAAAAAACTTGCAGTTGACGATCATGTTCTTCAAAATGATCCGTAACGGCCCGGGTCGGCTCGGGTTGGATGATTGAGTGAGTATTCGGTTTTCATGAACAACCCTATTGAAAAACTTAAGTGATTCGTGATTAGATCAAGATTTAATTATTCCAATTCCCAATCAATTAAAACTCACAATCTAAATTATCAAGCACGTATGAAAGTGATTTAGATTGTTGTTTTCGAAAAACAATAAATCGACAAAAACAATTTTTACGTGGAAAAACCACAATTGAAGCACCTTCAATTGTGATAAAAAAAAACCACGGGTGAAACGCCACTAATCAATCCACTACTGAAGAAAGAAAGATTACAAAGATAACAAACAAATTATCCAAACGCTTCCAATTTGTCTTCAAATCTTCTATATATCTTTCACCGCAACCTTCGTCTCAGAATTGATTAGATTGAAGTTGAATCCACAACTTCTATTGTCGAATCAACGACCATGCACAGTATCAAACCCCTTCGACATTCCACGCTTGAATCTCCAGATTCTACCGAATAAGAGCACTCTTGAATATGAACAATCAACTTCCTTGGTGTGTGCTTATCAAAACATGAGTTTAATACTCAATCAAGACATCAAGAAAAACCAGTAAACAACCCCAAAAGAAAACCCTAAACACCTTAAAGAAGATCTAAAAAATGTAACCCTAGATTCGGACTTAACAAGTACTTATAGAAAACAAGGGTAGTGAAGTTCGCTTGAGTGAAGACTCTCTCGCTCGAGCGAGGAACCAAATACACGTGTTTTCCTTAAGTGGCTTCGCTCGAGCCATGCTACATGCGCTCGAGCGTATAATCTTCCTTATCAGGTTTTTGGCTTTTGGCATACAGAAGCAGTTTCTAGCATAACATTTTCGCTCGAGCGAGAACTCCTTCGCTTGAGCGAGCAAGAAAACAAACTTAGAAAAATTACAACTCGATAAAACATGTTTGTTCACGGGATTGACAAGACTAAGGGACCTAACAATCTCCCCCTTTGTCAATTCCCGGACAAAATATCTAACAATTTCCTAGAAAACACAAGCACTGACAAAAACAACCTACCAACACAAAACAACCTACTCAACTAACAAATCAACCTTGACCAAATATCTGCAAAAATAGAAAACCACCACCAGGAAAAAGAGTGAGAGAGTAGTTGTTCAGAATCAAAAACCATATTAAGACATAACACATCAAAACTATATCATTATGCAAACAAAAATAGTATGTCCAGTTGTATGTCCAGTCTGCCTGTAAAATCCACAAGGAGTATGCTAATTCAACAATAGGTACCCCAAAACATATATACCCCCAAACAAACCAATACTCCCCCTTTGTGTCCGAGAGAGACAAAAGAAACAGTATATACAGGGCAAAAAAAAAAAAAAACAGTCCAAAAAACACAGTCCAAAAACTATCCAAAAAATAAACCAAACTATGAGTCTGGTGGAGGTGGCTGCTGTATCTGGAGCAAAGAAAGAATCTGAGCAAGCATCGTTCTTTGTTGATCAAGGCAACCATCAAGTGTATCGACCCGAGTATCCAACAGATCAAGGCAATGAGTGACCGACTGCTCGAACTGCTGTAGCTGGCCACAAAATGAACGAGGACGCATCTAAGGCATCTTAGGTGCACCAGTAGTGACTGCATCAAACTCCACCTTCTCGGCAAGTGGATCATCACCTGTATCAGACACCCTAACTCCCGACACACCTCCCCTGACATGTGCTTGACTCTGTGAGACCGTCAACTTGGTGATGGGTTTAACAGGAGAGGCAAACTCGTCATCATCAAATGTGGGAACACCAAGAGAAGTAAGAAAACGAGTAAGAAAACACCCATAAGACAGACCTAAGGATTTGCGACCATCAAAAATCGTAATCATTTTGGAGACTATCATTGCCGGCATGTCAATGGAAAGGCGGTGGTCAATACAATATAACCCATACCCCTAATCTTGGGTAATGTGAGATGAATGAGTAGTCACATGAATGTTGGCACAAACAATGATGTTAAGAAGTCGAAAATGAGGAAAAAAACTCATTTTACTGAATGAGCGCCCCAGTAATCCAAGTCTGGGGAGTGCCACAAAGTTCAGTGGCCACTCGATTAAAGTCAACACCACTTCAAGTAATGAATGGATAATGACAATCCCGGACTTCCGGAAGACCAAGAAACTGTCGAAAAGTTTCATCATTTATGACCAAAGCTTTGTGCCTAACCCAAGGGCGAAAAGAGAGAGCTATTTCCATGCTTATTGAGTGCATATTACAATAAAATTCGTGAACCAAACTGACATTTCGAGGTCTGGAAAACAACAGCACTTGATCACCCCCTAGAGAATCAAACAAGGAATGGATGGGAATCAACTCAAAAGCACTAGGATGGACATTCTATTCTAGGTGAACTTTCCTAGAGGTATAGAACTCTCGAAAGTAATTGGATTTTTCCTTGCATTCAAATTTTTCAGTGTTGTAATTTGGGCGGGACATAGTGGATTTACGATGTTTTGAAGGCTTAGCCATGACTGACCAAAAATTAGAAAAGACAACCACAAGACCAAACCAAATAACACCCAAGGCCCATTAGAAACCCAAAGAAAAAAAAACATAAGTGCATATCAAACATCATTAGTCCAATAAGGTTAGAAAAATAAAAAACACAAAACCTTAGCATAATATCAATGACATGAAGAACAGAGCTAGGTTAAGTTCCAACAAACACAAATGCAGTAATAAGAGAAAGAAAGGAACAGAAGATGAAGGGAATCAACATCAGTGCAATTCAATTAGACCACATAAATTAGTATATGAAACACAGGACAATCATAGACAAAAAATTAAAGCCCTAATTTAACCCCTGACTTTAGACCCTAGTAAAAAAAACCCAAAATAAAAAATAAAAAAAAATCAAACTAGAGAAAGTAATCCATAATGTAAGAAACAAAACCAACAAGGAAGAACCCTTGAGACTCACAGGCAGAGTATAGTAGACACATAGACAGAACGAGGACCAAAGACAAAGAAAACAAACTAAAATAAAATAAATAAATAAAAACTTACCGATAAAGACAATGCAAGATGAAAGGATGAGAGACGCCTTCAAAAATGAGAAAAAAACTAAGGAAGAACCAGCAATAGGGGCGTAAAAACCCTAGGTGAAAGAGAGAGAACTCGAAGAAGGAGGGAAAAAATAAAGTGAAGGGATGCAGCATCAGTATTTAAACCATGACAGGTTGCTCGAGCAAAGACTTTCTCGCTCGAGCGAAGACACTTATGCGCACGGGGTCGCTCGAGTCAAGATCTTGTCGCTTGAGCAGAAAAAGCACGCTCTTAGAATCTAAGCCATCTGTAGAAGCACGCTTGAGCGTACACTCCCTTGCTCGAGCGAAGAAAAAAAAAAACAAAAAAAATATTAAAAAAAAAAAAAAACTTTCTGAGCAAAAACAAAAAAACTCACACTATGAAGTGGAACCTGAAACAAAAGTAAGTGAGCACAATGAAGGTAATACTAAGATGAAATAATCTACAAACCATGAAGCCCGCAACCTTGCAATTATAACAATATGAAGCATATAATCATGAGCAAATTAGATAAAATTTAATCAATGATCATAAGCTACATGAGAATGCACAACTCGAAAACAAACATGAGAGCTCACAATATGATGTGTGTGTGTGTGCAATCCTTGAGAGGCCACAGAGCTAGAGTTAATCCTCGTAGTGATCGGATGGCTGGACTTCTGGCAAGAGTAACTACACATCACAGAGAAAAGTCAAATCACTAGGAATCACGAGGTATTTGTTGAGTAAACACGAAGGCTCCCCCTCAATCAATGAGTTCTCTTTTTTTTTTTTTTTTTTTTTTTGACTTTTCTTTCTTGTGGGCACTCACTGGTGGTATGCACACTTAAGAGTATGGAGACCAAACCAAAGAAGTATGAAATAAAAAAGGATGGCATGGTTGGTGCCTCTGAGGTAGCCTTTTCCTAATGCCCAGACTTCAATGAACTGAGGGAGAAACCGTAGAAGTGAAAAATGATGGTAGATGGTTAAGAGACTCAACATCACCCATGATATGCTAGTATAGGTCAATTCCTCTGAAAAAGTACAAGAAACACTGATAGTGGTCCATAGAGAACTTTGATCACTTATGCAAAAACCCCTGCAACAGTTTATCTCAAGGATGTGTACAGAATGAGTTCATGAAGTCAATGAGTAGGGCATTAAGAATGAGCTATGAACAAAGAAGAATGAGATCTTGTGAGCAGCATGAGCAGCGTTCATATAAAGTTAGATGTAGAGATGATAGGACTCAATAACAATGAGATTATAGCATCCAAGCACACAAAAAGCCAAACACTCACACACACACTCAAGGAACAGGTAACACCCTAGTGACTGAGCATTACACCCAAGGTCTTTCTAAAGAACTCAAACCGAAGAAGATCAAGGGGTTTTGTAAAAATATTAGCTTTTTGATGCTCAGTGGGTACATGTTCAAGAACTACAAGGCCCTTTTCACTAACTCTCGAATAAAATGATGACGAATGTCAATGTGTATGGTGCAAGAGTGTTGGACAGGATTTTTTGAAATGTTTATGGCACTTGTGTTATCACAGAAAAGAGTGAGAGTGTTATAGTGTATTCCATAATCATGAAGCATTTGCTTTATCCACAGCATTTGTGCACAACAACTCCCTGAAGCAATGTACTCAGCCTCAGCAGTCGAAAGAGATGTAGCATTTTGCTTTTTGCTATGCCAGGGAACCAAATTATTCCCAAGGTAAAAACACCACCCGGATGTACTCTTCCTATTATCAGCACACCCTGCCCAGTTGGCATTAGAAAAACCAGTAATTTTAGCTGTTGTATCGGTAGAAAACCAAACCCCACACCCTAGTGTCTCGTTAACATATTTAATGATGCGTTTGATTGCAAGAAGATGAGACTCTTTAGGACTGGCTTGGTAACGGGCACAGACACCTACACTAAATGCTATGTCAGGACGATTGGCTGTGAGGCAAAGAAGACTTCCTATCATACTCCTATAAGGGTAGGATCAACATCAGTACCAAAGGAATCTTTGGAAAGGTGAAGATTGGTGCTCATGGGAGTACGTGCATGTTTGGCTGACTTGAGACCAAACTTTGACACAAGATTTTTGGCATACTTAGTCTAAGAAACAAACATACCCGAAGGAGACTATTTAATTTAAAGACCCAAGAAATAAGACAACTCTCCCATCATGCTTATCTCGAACTCATGTGTCATGCAATCCGAAAAATATTTCACAAGATGATCAGCAATGGATCCAAACACAATATCATTAACATGAATCTGAGCAATAAGAATATGAGACTTAGTGTGCTTCACAAATAAAGTCTCGTCCACACTACCTCTTTGAAATTCATTATCAAGAAGAAAGATGTGATTCTATCATACTAAGCCCGAGGGGCTTGTTTCAACCCATACAAAGCCTTGTCTAACTTGTAGACATGGTTTGGACATTTAGGGTCCTCAAACCCTTTTGGTTGCTCAGCATAAGCCTCTTCTTTCAAGTACCCATTCAGAAAGGCACTTTTCACATCCATTTGAAATAATTTGAAACCAAGAAAGCATGTAACACCAAGTAAAATACAAATAGATTCGAGACGTGTAACTGGAGAAAACGTCTCATCATAGTCAACACCCTATACTTATGTGTAGCCTTGAGCAACCAACCTGGTTTTATTTCTAACCACAGTACCATTCTTATAAGATTTATTCTTAAAGATCCACTTAGTACCTATCACATTCATGTTTCTAGGTCTAGGAACTAGAGTCTAAACATTGATACTATCACATTCATGTTTCTAGGTCTAGGAACTAGAGTCTAAACATTGATACGTTCAAATTGACCTAATTCTTCATGTATAGCATTGACCCAACTATCATCTAGTAAGGTCTCTTTTATATTTTTAGATTCAATTAATGAAACATAACACATATGAGATACCTCATCCCGAATTTGTCTTTGGGTTTTCATTCGATCCGAGACACTTCCAATCACCTGTTGCGCTGGATGATTCAGTTTCACCCTTGCTGATGGTTTGAACTCAGGACTTCTGGTGACAGAAGCATCAGAAGTGGTGTCTTTCTGTGCACTCTTTGGACTCTGACTTACCTGAAAAGTTGGTGCTATCTCAACTTCTTGTGCTTGGACCTCAGTCTCTCTTTGACTTTGTGTTTTAGTATCCAGGATTGGAGACTCACCATTTTCTTCCTCATTTGTCGCTGAAGTAGGAGAACCTGTGTAATCTATAACCATATTGATCGATTCGATTAAAGATGAAGTTCGCAGGTTATAGACTCGAAAAGCCCTACTAGTGGTTAAATGCCCTAGAAAAATGCCTTCATCACTTCGGGAGTCAAATTTGCCCAAAGGCTCTCTATCTTTGAAAATGTAACACTTACACCCAAAAGTTTTGAAGTATTTTATATTAGGTTTCAATCCCTTTCACAATTCATATGGAGTTTGTAAAGTGTTGGGCCTTAAATACACATGATTTATGACATAAACAGCAGTATTTAGGGCTTTAGCCCAAAACTTTGGAGGAACTTTCTTACTAAAGAGCATGACCCTAGCCATCTCTTGAACAACCCTGTTCTTCCTCTCGACAACTCCATTTTTGTTATGGAGTAATAGGTGCAAAAAATTCATGCTTAATTCCATGCATATCATAAAAATCCAAAAATGAACTGTTTTCAAACTCACGACCATAATCAGTTTGGATTCTTATGATACGCCCAATGGAAACACCCTGTTCATTTTGTATTTTAAGGACTAAGTCTTGGAAAGCATCAAACGTATTAGATTTTTCTCTTAAAAAATTTACCCATGAAAAACGAGTAAAATTATCAACAGTTAAAAAAATGTATCTTTTACCTCAAATACTTTAAGTGTGAGTAGGTCCCATTAGATCCATATGAACCAATTCAAGAGGACGTTTGGTTGTAAAGCTGTTCACCTTTTTATGAGAGGCACGGGTTTGCTTTCCAAGTTGACATGGTCTGCACACACGGTTCAGATTCTTACCCAGTTTAGGTACGCCTCTCACAAGCTCTTTATTGGCTATCTTAGTTATGTCTTTGAAATTCATATGACCTAAACTTTGATGCCACAGATCAATGTTACTTATGATGGCTGAGTGGTAAGTAAGATCATTAGTAGTAACAATCTCATAACAGTTATCAGATATGCGAACCCCATACATGACAGTATTTCCCTTTTTATAAAAAATTTCACATTTATTTTTTGAAAACAATATTTCATGGTGGGAATCACACATTTGACTGATGCTCAAAAAATTTGCTTTAAGGCCATCAACAAGTAATGAATTTTCAAGCTTGGGAAGACCAGCCACACTTATAAAGCCCTTACCAATGACTCTAGAAGTGCCACCATCTCCAAAGGTAACAATTCCACCTTCATATTTTTCAAGGGAGGTGAAATAGGATTTGTCACCTGACATGTGACGAGAGCACCCACTATTAAGGTACCACATGTGTGAGTCACGTGCTTTTAGAGTAGTGTGAACAACCAAACAAGTCAAGTCATCTTTTTTCACCCATATCTTTTTGGTCTTAACAAAATCAGGACTGGCAGTCTTAGTAAATGTCTTAGCGTTGTGAACACCCTCATGTATCTTAGTGTTCCGCCTAGACATGTAAGGTTGTTTCCTAACCCAAAAAAAGTATTAGAATTTCTACTCTTTTGAGACATATTACCAAACAATTCAAAGCAATAAGGACGAATGTGGCCATACCTACTATAATGATGACAAACAAAAACAGGTTTTACCTCCCTTTTGATGATCTTACCCCCGTTAGGTAGATGAGGAGAGGGATCAACCTAGTGCACCTTCAACTTTCGCTTTGCTTGAGTCTTCAGGTCATGAGATGTAGAGGCCTGTCCCTTGTGAGCTGTCGCATTACCATAGCCTAGCCCACTTTTGTCACAACCCATTTGTTAAGACCCAAGGATGTCTTCTAATGACTTGGAACCTTTGTTCTACATGGAAATTGTGGCTGTAGCAATTCTAAGTTCTTCATCTTTATGACAAACTATCTCTTCCAATGTAGCTTGTGACATCTCAAGGTTTTCAATCTTCTCTTCATATGTGGAATATATTTTCAGGAGTTCATTCCTTTCAGTCTCACAAGATAGAAGTTCCCACATAGGTCTTTTCTATCACTAGAGATCTTGATGACATTCTGCTTTACTATTACAAGTTCTCATTTTAGCTTGACATTCTCGCTTTCACATGTTTTGAGCTTGAGAGTGAGTTTGTCACTGATCTTGGACAAATTTAGAGATTCATCTTAAAACTTTTCGTAAGTTTGTTGTAGATCATCACCATCAATCTCATCATTGTCTTCTGATGTTTCATCATCTTGTTTTTGCTCCTGTTTCTCCTGGACATCATCCAGTCTAGTAACTAAGGCAGGAAAGGTGATAGATAGTGGTGAAGATGACTATCATCTTTCATGAAATTGGCTTAGAATATTCCATGCATCTTTGGCCTTTGTGCAGTGAGCAACCCGTTGTTGTTCTTTATCAGAAATTGCTTCACGAATAGTAATTAGAACTCTCTGATTGCTTGGATTGCCAGTACTTTCAACATCCTCTTTAATGGCTTGCCAACCTTCAGGGTCAAACGCTCTCATTCTGATCTACCAATACAAGTAATTACTCCCATCAAAGGTGGGAGCACGTTGCAGATTCTGATCACGAGCAAATTCCATTGGCTTCGGAGAAGGTTAAGTGAAAGTGGACCAGAATGCCATGAAAGCACTATCCCCGTCTTCACCGGATTCAATTTCTTCGGGTTCTTGTTCTGACCCGCTTTTATTATCCCAAGTCATTGTATAGACTTTCTTCCAATTCTTTTTTGATGGACATTCAAGAGCAATATTGTAACACCCCAAAAATGCAAATTATAATTAACTGAATTATCCATGTGTTAATTGTGGATTATATGATTTAATTTGTGTATATTTGTCCAAATTGGAAAATTATTTATTGAGAATACAACTTTGGAATTGAAATTGATGACATAAATGGGTTCATAAATCAAAATTGAATACAAGGATATGTTAATTGGAATTTTTAGAGTTATCTGGGAAGTTTAATTAAAAATTGATTCCGTCTGATTCGCTAATTTTAATAGGTTGAAATTAAATAATTGAATAGGAATTAGAGCTTAATACACATTAGTATAATTTAATTTAGTGTAATTAAGATTTTAAGATGTTGAGACTAATTTACTTTGAGTCAAATTAATCTTAATTAATCTCTTAGCCTTAGGTAATTTTACTTAATTTATTAATCTATTTAATTTGAGCCTAGTGTCTTCCATACTCATCAAATGAAGTTAGATGAGAGAGCTAGTGGGTCTTATTGGATGGCTACACACTATACACGTAGAGAGAGAGAGGAAGAGGGACTTGAGAGTGTAAACTCAACCCAAGAAGAAAGAAGAAAAGAAAGTGAAGTGAAGAAACCATTGCTACTGCACTCTACCCCTCACAATTCACTCCCTTTTGGTAAGGATTCTCCTCCCTAATCTCATGAATTAGAATGTAGTTGAACAATTATGCCCTTAAGTTAAAGAATTTAAGATTAGGCAAGAAAATATGAACTTATTTGAAGTCGGTTCATGTAATGAAAAGCTTGTTACATGCATGAGTTCATATGTGAAGAATGAGTGTTTTAGCTCCCAAATTCTACATGCATGGCATGATTTTTTTATGGAAATTTGTTTTTATCCATTTGAATTCTTGCATGGGTCTTCAATTGAGAGGGAATTCCATGGAAGCTTGAGTTTTAGAGCTCACACTTGCATGTTTTATACATTTACATACATGTACATAATAAATTGAGGATTTGATTTCTTTATGGCAATTTGAGGTTGTTTTAAACTCATGATTTTTGTTTGAACTTGGAAATTGTGAATTCAAAGTGTTTTTGAAGAAGTTTCGGGCCTTGAAATTGAAGTTGAATTGCGAAATTTATATGTTTATGAGTTTCTGATTCAGTAATTCAAACATGACTAAATAATTGTAATTTAATGTGTATGAGCCTAATTTAAGTTTAATTGTGTAATTAGTGAACTTAATAAGGGTTGGTATATGATTAGATTATTTATATTTAATTAGTTTGGTTAATACAAGACTAAACATGTTTTAATTAGAAGTTAAAGAAAATTAATAATCTAATTAATTCTTAATTCTAGCCATCCATATTTAAAAGCTTAAGTGAACTAAATATGTTTAAGATGATTGTGTATCATGCTATGCATATTTGTGATTGTAGGTCACGAGTCAAGGACTGCTTGACCAACTGTTCTGGAAGCCCACTATGAGTAACGTTATTGCAAAGATATGTTCATATGAATTATGTTCCAAATGTGATTTGATAAGTTATGATTTCTGAAATGATATTTGTTTACGTGAACGAATGTCCTATGTTTGAAATCTATTATGGCATCCATAGATAGTCCCAAGTCATGGGGGACGGCATGTTAATGCGGGTCCGTAACATATTGTAGACGCGCCCTTGGGCCTCACTACAGTTCGGACTTAATTTGTGTCACGGTTCTTAATCTTGAACCAAAGAGTCCAAATCCGGCAAATCGTTTTGAGAAAACAGATTTTTTGAAAGAAGTGTCAAACATGGACTGCTTTGCCAGATACAGAGTCGCCACCTAAATATTTATTTTGGGGGAATTTAGGAAACCCTGACTCGGTGCCAAAGGCCATGTGTCCGTCATCACCAAAGTTGCCTCGGCTCGGGAACTTGGGTACGATTCGGGAAGGTCAGCTATGAGCACCCTCTCTCGCCCGATCAAAGATCGGCCTCTACTAACCGTGATATCTTGTTTTGAAAACATTATGCGTTCTTATTCCGGTTATTAGCCTAGAATTACTATGTTATGCGCACAGCAAACAAGTATAGACCAAATCGCCTAAATTGGAACAAAACATTTCATGTTTATTTTGAAAATGGTTTGCTACTCGCAAGTAGGCTAAGATGCAGGTTTTGCCACCCTCAAGTGAGCTTTAGAAAAGATGGTTTTGCCACTATCTAGTGGGCTTAAAACTCACAGTTTTAATGCATTATTCCAATTCAAGTAATTCAATCTCCATCCATAGGCATTCAAGCAGTTATATCACATAAGCAGCTAGTCTCATGGTAATCATGCTATTATGGCAACACTCACACGCATGCGGTATGCTAAAGCATAAAAGCTTACCTAGTACTCCAAGCCAAAACAAAAACTAGTTAGTAATCATATGCATGATCCTAGTTCATGTTAAGATGGCTAATGTAACACATGCAGGATGCAGCTGGAATAGGCTCGGCTAATCTATGGATGACATGTGAAATGCTACAACTAACACGTATTCAATTTGGAATTGAAATACAAATGCAGTTAGAATGATGCTCCGAGCCTGGTGCATGCAAGACAAATGTATGGATGCACGCATGCATGGCATAAGGTATGCTAATTTAAATATGCCCTAATACTAACTATCAAAAGCAGGTAAGTAAAAGGGAGAAAGAAGTAGGGGTTGGAAGACATGCACACACGCACCCACACTTATTACAAATTCGCCCTCGCTCGGAGGGACCAAAAGAATAATACAATTTAATTAACCTACAAGTTAATTAAATAATACAGACCACCTAATTAATTAACAAATCAATTAAGTACTGAAAGCAATAAAAGGCCTTGGGAAGAGGGTCCAATGCATGCGTGTTCGGGTTTGCTCGAAAATCCACTGCCATGCACAAGTTGCCTCTGTTTTCCCTACTCTGCTCCTCTGAAAATTGCACAACTCCCAAGGTATGCTCTCTGGACACTGTGGAACACCACCGGCTGAGAGGAATGGCCACCGGCCAAGAGGAATGATCACCGGCCACTGATTAAGATATCGGCCACTTATGGATGGCCGGTCGGCACTGGAGATGGTCGGCCGGCCAAAGCTTCTTGCAGAATCCTGTTTTGACAGCAGCAAAGGGCAAAACATGGCATGGCAATGCATTTTAAGCAATGTATGCACCAACCACACTCCTTTATCATGTTATGGACTCAAGGGAGTTTGGGACTCGACCCTCAGACCACCAATCGCGCATTTCAATGCGTGATGGCCCAAGATGTCAAGTTGTGCAATTTGATATCAAATGTAATGCACACCAAACAAACATATAAAGCCCAATCTCTATCACTTGGTCAAGAGACAAGGCATGCATGCAAGATGCAATGCAACCTAGGCATGCAAGCTAAGGATGCATTATGAACGTGAGGGCAAGCAATGCAAACATGCAATGTACACTAGGTACACAACACTTAAGCATGAAGAGACAACTTTTAAGCACACTTAAAAGGATATAATCATGAACTAATGGCATGCATATCAAGCTTTGAAAACATGTAGAAGATGATGCCAAATCAACCTACCAATGCAAGTAAGACATGCAACCAAGCCCAAGGACTTAAACTAGGATCAAATGACACATGAAGCAAATGACCAAAGTGAGTCAAAACAGCCCTAAATCATGCAAAAGTAAGCCCCAAAAACCACTTAGATGGCATCTAAAAGGTCTAAGTATGGAAGCATACACAAGGGTCCAAGTATGGAGCATAAGACAACAACCTTATAAAGCATTAAAGGGGCATCAAATGCAAGCATTCAAGCACACCACAAGGACTGAAATGACATGGCAAGTGGTTCCAAACCACTGAAATGATGCAAGGATGGCATGCTAGAGGGGTCAATGCTTAAGGCATACAAGGGGGATTACATGGTAGTTATACAAAGAAAAGCATGGATGACCCAAATGACCAAAAAAAGACTTCAAGCATGTTAAAACAAGCATAAAAGCTTCACAAAGCTAAGCCAAAACAAGTAAGCATAGTGGTCTAAACGCTAGATACATGTTAAGGCAATTTCATGGCATTACAAGACAAGTATGCAAAGCAAGCATGGTGTGTCTAAACCAACTTAAAACAGTGCTATATCATGGCAAAATAAGCACAAATACTACTTAAGACATGGCCAACATGAACTTAAACAAGGTGCTCACACATGAGGCTAAAATGACACATATTGAAGACAACAAGGAGAGGGGATGGCCCTCTCCTTCTTAGGACCTTAAACCACCATTCTCACCACTGAAATCCCTCAAGATTTCAGTGGTGAGGAGGCCCAAACAAGGTGGTCCAGGAGCTCACCAAAAATGCACAAAAATGAGGCCAAACAAGGCCTAAGAGGGGGTAAACGACCCCAAACATAAAAGTGGTCTTAAAAAAACTTAAAAAGGAGCTCAAAGTAAGACTTTTTTCAGTTTATGACAAAGCTCAAAAATGCTTCTAAGTAAGGCTAAAAGACTGTGCAAAAATGGGAAATAAAGAGGGAAAAGGAGTTACCTTTGTAGCCAAAAGAGGACAGCAGCCTTTGGTCCCAAAAACTAGTCCCTTAGCCTCTGAAAATGTCCTCCAAGAAGCTTAGATGGATGATGGAGAGGTGTGGTTGAGAGGTGGTGTGCAAAGGGGCCAAGAACCAAGCAATTTGGAGTTAGAATGGAGGAGATATGGAGAGATATATGTATGGAGCTTTAGACCAATTCTTGGAACCCTTGCAATAGAAGAGAAGCTCTTCTTTTATAGAGGAAGAAGGGTCCAAGCTTCTAAGAGAAGCTAAACAAAAAGGGGCAAAGGGGGCAAGTTTCCAAAGGAAGCTAAGCAAAAGGGGCCAAGCTTTTTGGAGAAGCTAGACAAGAGGGCCAAGCTTCTCTTAGAAGCTTGGAGTAAAGGGTTCAAGCTTCTTGGAGAAACTAGAGCAAAGGGTTCAAGCTTCTTGGAAAAGCTAGAACAAAGGTTCAAAAGGTTCAAGCTTCCTCAAGAAGCTAAAACCAAAGGTTCGAAAGGTTCAAGCTTCCTCAAGAAGCTAGAACCAAGGGTTCGAAAGGTTCAAGCTTCCTCAAGAAGCTAGAACCAAGGGTTCAAAAGGTTCAAGCTTCCTCAAGAAGCTAAAACCAAAGGTTCGAAAGGTTCAAGCTTCCTCAAGAAGCTAGAACCAAGGGTTCGAAAGGTTCAAGCTTCCTCAAGAAGCTAAAACCAAGGGTTCAAAAGGTTCAAGCTTCCTCAAGAAGCTAGAACCAAGGGTTCAAAAGGTTCAAGCTTCCTCAAGAAGCTAAAACCAAAGGTTCGAAAGGTTCAAACTTCCTCAAGAAGCTAAAACCAAGGGTTGAAAAGGTTCAAACCCCCCCTCAAGAAGAGGTCTCGGCCAGAAAAAGAGTCAATCGGCCAACAAAGATGCCGACCGGCCACCAAAGGTGCCGACTGGCCACCACCAATGGCCGGTGGCAAGAAAACAGGGCCGGTGGCCTCAAGCTGTGGCCGGTGAGGTGTGGGGATGTCCAATCAAGCCATTCCCTGCCCTCAGAAGCAAAAACACAAGTCAAGAGGTCTTGAGGCAAGGTACACGGCCGAAACCTCCGAGAACTCGAGACGAACACGAACATGGAAGATCACCAAGTGTTCAAATGGTGACATCCAAGTCTTGAGGACGGTCAAAAATGGGGTGTCTACACATGTATGTAATTACAAGATCTCATTAGCCACTTTATTGTGGTGATATGTATTTAATCGGTATCCGGAACTGATTACTCTAGTCGGAAGACGATATGTGATGTGTTCTATGAGATGTACCATTATGTTATGTTCTGATATGAGACTAATATGAATGATTGTGTCATGATTTGTTTTACGGATATGATATATTTGGAATTCGTTCACTAACCCCTTTACTTTAATGTTATTCACTGAGTTTTAGCTCACTGTTTATATATATATATATGTATAGGTGAGCGTTCTGAAGGACAAGTCTAGAAGGAGTCTTTAGTCGAGCCACCGCTTTGACGCCTACCACGTGGTTTTGAGTGCCCCAGAGTTGAGGCTAGGCCTAGAAGGACGTTGTCAGCTTTTGATCATGAAATAAACTTTTATTATATGCATATGTTATGTATAAGATGTTAAGTTATGAGTTATGTACTGAATGTGGGTAAATTAATGTTTTTGCATGTAAATATTTGTTCATATAGTTGCACAGCTCATTGGACTATTGGTGTTTTTGTATATTGCTTCCGCTAGCCTCGATTATTTTTTATTATACAAGAAGGCCTTTGGTAATCTCGGATTACTGGCCGGTTACGATACCAAACTTATAGGGGCTGGTTTAGGTCGCGACAAATATGTCCAAACCCTTGACATTCATAACACTTGACCCCTTGTCCCTTTACAATCTTCTTTTCAGTTTTTGGAGCAAGTTTTGGTGGAAAAGTTTTGGGTTTATCATTACTCTTGTCTTTTGAAATAGAGTCTCTGAAATTAGGCTTCTTTTTCTTTAAATTTTTTTTGAACTGTTTAGTAAACATAGCTGTCATCTCGGAATCAAGATCAAACTCAGTCTCAGGAGTTTTTGCAGTCTCATGAGCACTAGTGAAAGCCACACTATCTTTTTGTTTTTTCTTAGAAATTTGGTGGGCTTCATAAGTCTATAAGTTTCCAACCAACTAATCAAGCTTGAGGGTATCAACATTCTAAGCCTCCTCAATAGCTGTCACTTTTGATTGGAACCTCTCAGGTAAAGACCTCAAAATTTTTCCAACAATCTTGGCTTCAAGGATTTTTTCACCGAGTGTGAAACAGGAATTCACGATGTCACTAAGTTTAGCATAGAAATCATCAAACGTCTCATCATTACGTATAAAAAGGGTTTCAAAGGCGGAGGTGAGATGTTGAAGTTTTGACCTTTTAATAAAAGTAGTACCCTCGTGAATCGTTTCAAGAATGTCCCAAGCCTCTTTTGCTACCTCACACGTGCAAATACGATGAAACTCTTTAGGTGTGATAGAGCAAAAAAGGGAATTAAGAGCTATACTGTTCGAACTCAAATTTTGATAATCGAATGCGTCCCATTTATCAAGGGGTTTGGGAATATCAACACCATCAATGGTGACAATAGGTTCACTCCACCCATAGATCACAAAGTGCCAAACTTTCTCATCGATAGATTTTAAAAACGCTCTCATACGAGCTTTCCAATAAGAATAGTTTGTACCATCAAGTAACAGAGGTCTATGGGTCGAGTTACCTTCACAAATTGAATCCATATCACCAATCACACAAAATCACACTCCTATAGCTTTAATAAAAACAAAGAGTGACCTACTCTGATACCTACTAAAAAACCTAAGTGATTCGTGATTAGATGAAGATTTAATTATTCTAATTCCCAATCAATTAAAACTCATAATCTAAATCATCAAGCAAGTACGAAAGTGATTTAGATTGTTGTTTTTGAAAAACAATAAATCGACACAAACGATTTTTACGTGAAAAAACCACAATTGAAGCACCTTCAATTGTGATAAAAAAACCACGGGCAAAATGCCACTAATCAATCCACTACTGAAAAAAGAAAGATTATAAAGATAACAAACAAATTACCCAAACACTTCCAATTGTTTTCAAATCTTTTGTATATCTTTCACTGCTACTTCCATCTCAGAATTGATTAGATTGAAGTTGAATCCACAACTTCTATTGTCGAATCAACGACCACGCACAGTATCAAACTCCTTCGACACTCCACGCTTGAATCTCCGGATTCCATCGAAGAAGAACACTTTTGAATATGAACAATCAACCTCCTTGATATGTGCTTATCAAAGCATGAGTTTAATACTCAATCAAGACATCAAGAAAAACTAGTGAACAACCCTAAAAGAAAACCCTAAACACCTTAAAGAAGATCTCAAAAATGTAACCCTAGATTCGAACTTAACAAGTACTTATAGAAAATAGGGGCAGCGAAGCTCGCTTGAGCGAAGACTCTCTCGCTTGAGCGAGGAACGAAATACGTGTGTTTTCCTTAAGTGGCTTTGCTCGAGCGTACAATCTTCCTTCTCAGGTTTTTGGCTTTTGGCATACAGAAGTAGCTTCTAGCATAACATTTTTGCTCGAGCGAGAACTTCTTCGCACGAGCGAGCAAGACAACAAACTTAGGAAAATTACAACACTATAAAACATGTTTGTTCACGGGATTGACAAGACTAAGGGACCTAACACCTGTTGTTAGAGACAACAAAAGCTTTGCCTTGTGTCCCGAAATTTAAAATCAAAATAGTGGCTTTGCATTTCTTAGTATCTTAGGCTTCGTTTGTTTTTGAACTAGATGAGATTATAATTAGTGAGAGAATTATTAGTATAATTGTATTAAGTTGGAAATGTAAGATAACATGTATTTATTTTGTATATTAGTGTGGTAGTTATTAGTTAAAAGATTATTTGGTATAAACTAAACAAGTACACTTATTTAGTCACATCACCTCTCTACTTTTTTGCTTATTTTTTCATAAAAAATAAAAAAATATGCCTATTGAGATCATCCCAAACAACTTCTCATTTAAATAAAATATATAAAATTATGTAAAAAATCTCATTATATAAAATGTGACTTTTTTACTTTTGTAAAATGGGGAACAATAAAGTCTTTTCACCTACAATCTCATATGATTGGATTAAGAAAGCCAAATCCTCGGGAAATTTCTAGTTCCTTCCTTATTTTATTTCATAATCACTTGATTGGTTTAGACTATTTTTTTTTTCAAAATTAAATTTTTTATTTTATGTGTTATTTTATTTTATTTTTAGTGAATTTTTGAAAAGATTAGAATTTGGGATTTATTGGTGCATCTCCCAATATTTTAAGTATTTTTTTTTTTTACTTTTTAAATCTACCTAATCTAGATACATTAACAAGTAAAATATTTGTGAAAATTTACAAAAAAAATTAATAAATACACAAGAATATAAAAATATATTGAATTTTAATATTTTTTATATTTAGTGAATTTAAAGAGTAAAAGGGTAAAAACATTACTTAAAATATTAAAAAAAATCGTTAAAAATAAAAAATATAAAAAACTAAATGATCAAAAACTCAATCTAAATCAAATAATATTTATAGACTCCACCTCACTACTAATTCTTTTATTTATTTATTTATTTTTGGAACTGGAAAAGGCCCTTAGGCTACAGAGAAAAATCAGAGGCCAAAAGGGCCTTAACAACAGAATGAAGGTTCCTATCCCAGTCTAAGAAGAGATGGTCATTGAGGTGAGCATTGGCCAGCTAATGGGCCACACGATTTGATGTCCTGGGAACCCAAGAAAAGGCAAGAGATAATCGGCTGCCCATAGCTCTAATGTCATGGAAACACGCTCTGCTTTCTCTAGAAGGAACTAGTTCTGAGGCACTTAACTCGATTACAGATTTGCTATCGCTTTCCACTTGGACATGAGACGGACCAAGAGTCTGAAGGAGTGAGTATGCTAACTTTACTGCCCTCGCCTCGCCTTGTAAAACAGAGGATGACCTAACAGAGGTTACAATCCCATCAACCAGTTTACAAGTCCAATCTCTGAGAATTACTACAATAAAGGACTTTCGTCCATCAGGAGAGAGACTGGCATCATAATTGACTTTCAGCATACCTTGAGGGGACAGAGTCCAAGTAGAGCCATCAATCCTGGGGGAGATGTGAAAAGAGACATCATCCTAGGGGGGCACCCAACTGAGCTCTCTCCATAGAGAGGAAGCTTGATTGATAACGTGCAGAGGATTCACTGGGGTTTGGTTGAACACCCACTCATTGCGCCCTTTCCAGATAAACCATCCCATTGTGGCTGCCTTACTAATCGTGGCTTTCCTATCCCTATGATTCAAACTGGGTTCAATGATGGATTGGGTCTAAGTCCTCGCTGAAGAGATAAAGCCCTGTCCTGTGAGGAGGCGCAGATCACACCCAAACCAAACCGCTCGAGTCTAAGCACAATGAAAAAGAAGGTATTCAACAGATTCTAAGTCAGCACCGCAATAGAACAACACCGGGATGAGGCACACCATCGACGGAACAGGTTTTCTTTGGTGGCAAGCTTATTGCAGTACACCCTCCACCAAAAGTTACGAATCTTGGGTGGAATAGGTAGCCCCCAGATAATTTTCCAGAAATCCTTGTGAATTGTGGCTGAAGAAGACGCAGTAGGTGAGTTGGAGTGTGGTTCCCCAACCGTAATCTGATAACCACTCCAAACTTCATACATCCCAGATTTAGTGTAGTGCCAAACAAGGGAATCGTCTAGGTCTTCCGAAGAAATAGGTATTGTTTCAATGGCATGCATGTCATCTGTTCGCAGCAGGTTGCAAAAAGCGAGGTGATCCCATTCTTTTCGGTGTGGGTTAATCAGATCTTTCACAAACTGAATGTGACATCCAACTGGCTTTGGAGTTTCAACTCTGAATCTGTGAGATTGGGGCACCCACTTGTCATCCCAAAAATGTATTGACTTGTCATTCCCAACTTGCTAACGCAACCCCTTGTCAAGAAGTTTGCAACCTTTAAGAAGGCTGGCCCAGGCCTAGGAAGGCCTTCGTTTCCTAGATGCATCTTGAAAATAGGAATGGGGATGATAAACTCCTTTCTAAACTTGGGCACAAAGAGAGTGAGGGTTCTTTAGAAGTCACCAAGCTTGTTTTGCAAGCAAGGCTTGGTTGAAAGATTTGAAGTTGCGAAAACCCATCCCTCCTTTGGATTTAGCCAAAGTCAAGGTGTCCCAACTTGTCCAGTGCAATCCTCTGTCCATGGGGTCACCACCCCACTGAAAGTTATTCATGTAAGAGTTTAATCGCTCACAGAACTTCTTTGGAAAGGCGAAGTAAGCCATGGCATAAGCAGGGATGGCTTGCATAACAGAGTTGACAAGAATCTCCTTACCAGCTTGTGATAATAGATGTTGTTTCCAGCCTTGCATCTTACTCACAGCTCGTTCCATAAGAAAGCCCAATGCAACAGATTTTGATCTTCCCTAAGAGGATGGTAGACCCAAATACTATAAGCCTCCACTGACAAGTTATATCCCTAATAAAGAGCACACTTCGTTTCTAACAAATGCCGATGAGTTTGCAGAGAACACAATTCCAGATTTGTCAAAGTTGATAAGTTGGCCCAAGGCAGTGCTATATTCATCAAGAATGGATTTGAGAGCTAAACAATCCTTCTGATTGGCTTTGGCGAAGAAAAGTGTGTCATCTGCAAAGAAAAGGTGGGTGAGAGTGGGGCACCCCCGTTTAAGCTTAATCCTAGAAAGTTGCAATGCATGCCGTCTCTTGGAGAGGGAAAGGGATAGAGCCTCAATGATCAAAACAAAAAGATACGGTGAAATGGGGTCTCCTTGTCGTAGACCCCGGGATGGGATGAATGCAGCCCTTTTCAAACCATTCGCAAAAATAGCAAAGGAGACCGTAGACACAACTTCCATGATCTAACCAACCCATGCGCTATCAAACCCCAACTTCTCCATAACTGTTTTCAAGAAATCCCACTGCACCCAGTCATAAGCTTTGTTAAAATCGAGCTTTATCGCCATCTCATGCACCTCGCCTCTTTTTTTTAGCTTCAAATGATGAAATGCCTCGTGAGCTACAATAATATTGTTTTGTATCATTCTACCAGGAACAAAGGCAGACTGGTAAGGTGAGCTAATTTGTTGCAGAATGGGTTTAAGCCGATTGGCGAGAATTTTTGAGATGATCTTTAGATTAAAGTTGCAAAGGCTAATTGGACGGTACTGAGACAATTTCTCAAGGTTTGGGACTTTTGGAATAAGCACCAAATTTGTTTGATTCCACTCCTTGAGAATGTGCCCTGTCTTGAAAAAGCTTTGCACTGCTTCACACACTTTTGCTCCAACAACAACCTAATATTTGTGATAAAACACCCCTAAAAACCCATCCGGCCTAAGATCCTTTACGGAGCCTGGTTGAAAGGCAGCTACTTTAATTTTCACATCTGTAACTCAGACTCAAATTCATTTCAATGGTAACAACTAGGTCCATGCCAGAGAGAGAAGCCTTCATGTCCCTGGATTGCTCACTTGTAAAAAGGTTGGAGAAAAAATCCAATGTTTATCTCGGTGTTTGAGGTCAGCCATTGCCTACTCTCATCCAAGAGCAGAACTAATTGATTCCTTTGCCTCCGTTGTGTGACTGAGGCATGAAAGAAAGAAGAATTTTGATCTCCAGCCTGTAACTAGTGTACCCTCGAGCGTTGTTGAAGATACATTTCCTCCCTCAATAAAGTTTCAGTAATCTCATCTTGAATCACTCTCTGATTCTGAAAAGACTCCTCCGATGATGGCTGTGCTTGAAGGTCTGCCAGTTGGGCTCGTAAAGTATTGAGCTTCAACTTGTTGTTTTCAAACTCTCTTGAACTCCACTCCTTCAGGTCCTTTCTATAGGATTTAAGTCTCTGGCACAAAAAAAACATGAGAACGCCTCTATGAGTGCCCTCCCAGTGTGTTGCTATAACTTTTTGAGAAATAGGGGAAGCTGTCCACATGGATTCAAATTTAAAAAGCTTAGGCACACGTTGTTGGAGAAGACAAGTGTTGAGAACGAGTGGACAATGGTCGGAACCCAAGAAAACTTCATGAAAGACTTGTGCATAAGGAAATAGTTCCCTCAATTCCACATTAGCAATTGCTCGATCAAGCCGTTCTCAAACACACGCTTGGCCCAGCTGGTTGTTTGTCCAGGTAAAAGCATGACCATTGAATTCCAAATCCAAGAAAGCACAATCGGACATTACTCTTCGAAAATTTTCAATTCTTCCAGGGCTAGGAGCACTCCCCCATTCCTTCTCCCATACTGAACCTATTTCATTGAAATCACCAGCACATAACCATGGTTGGCTGTTATCCTTGGCAATAGACTTGATTCGAACCTAGAATCAAGCTCTTTGATGGTACCTTGGAGGTGCATAAATGAAGGTAGTCAACCAATCTGCACCCGATCTGGAAATTAGACACCTCAATAAATTACTGTTTTGTTGCCTTACATCAATATCGACCTCTTGAGTCCACCATAGAGCCAAACCACCTGCTAAACCAGCAGGATCCACATAATAACTATTTCGGAAGTGCAAACTCCTTCTTATTCTCTCAAGAACTAATCTTTGGTTCTTTGTCTCCATCAAGAAAACTACTCCTGGGCGATGGGTTGTACACAACCCTCGTAAGATCTGGACCATTAGGGATCGCCCAATCCCCTAACAGTTCCAGTTGATTAAATACATGACGGCTGTGGCTATTGAGGGTCAGCTACCACCACCCTTTCAGAGTCATCCAGCTGGGATACCAGAGGGTAGGTATTTGGAACTTGTGAATAGAAGTTTGATTCAGCCAAGGACTTCAGAATCTCATCTTGAACTTCAATGTCCACTAAGGTCAAATGTAGGACATCAGGAGTGGTGTTTTTCTTTTTCTTTGATGGTCTTCCTTTGCTCCCCTTCTTACCAGTGCGTATACCTTGACTGTGTCCAACAGATGGTGTTAAGTCTATGGCCAAGTCAGTCCTGGGCTGGTGCTCAAGTTTGAGGAGCTTGGGCTGGGGTGATAGATTGAGGGGCTCATTTAGAGCCTTTCGTTTGAGGGAGAGTCCAGTAAAGATAGAAGATAAGAGTATCTCAGGAGCCTCTGAAATGGCCAAAGTTAACATCTCACTAGCGGGCTCAAAAAAGCTATTTGGGCCACTTTGGGTTTGGAGCTCATTCTGTGAAGACAGAAGCGAGCGAGAATGGTCTTGTGAAGTTGGATTATCCGATGGTTCGATCACATAATATGGTAGCCCAGAATGGGTTGGGCTTGTGGGCAGGCTATGCCCATATGGGTTGTGTGGACGCGCCCCGAGGGACTTATGCTATCACAGTTCGGACTCGTTTTGTCACGGTTCTTAATCTGAACCAGAGAGTCCAAATTCGTCAAATCGTTTTGAGAAACAGATTTTTGAAAGAAGTGCCAAATATGGACTGCTTTGCCAGATACAGAGTCGCCACCTAAATATTTTTTAATGGGGGAATTTAGGAAACCCTGACTCGGTGCCAAAGGCCACGTGTCTGTCATCACCAAAGTTGCCTCGGCTCGGGAACTTGGATACGATTGGGGAAGGTCAGCTATGAGCACCCCCGCTCGCCCGATCAAAGATCGGCCTCTACTAACCATGATATCTAGTTTTGAAAACATTGTGTGCTCTTATTCCGATTAATTAGCTAGAATTACTATGTGATGCGCACAACACAAAAGTATAGACTAGATTGCCTAATTTGGAACGAAGCATTGCATATCCGTTTGTTTGGAAAATGTCTGAAATTTGCTACTCGCAAGTAGGCTAAAACACGGATTTCAATGAGTTGTTCCAACTCAAACAATCCAACCTTCACCCACAGGCATTCAGGCAGTTTATATCACATAAGCAGCTAGCCACATGGTAAGCATGCTGTCATGTTAACATTCACACTCATGCGAGATGCTAAAGCATAAAATACTTACAATGTACTCCGAGCCAAGACAAGAACATGTTAGCAATCAACGCATGATCCAAGTCCATGTTAAGTGGCTAATGTAACACATACAAAATGTCACTAGAATAGGCTCGGCTAATCCTAGGATGGCATGTGGAAATGCACAGATAGCATGTATTCAAGTTAGATTTGAAATACTTTACGCAGTTAGCATGATGCGCCGAGCCTAGTGCATGTAATACTAATGAATGATGCACGCATGCATAGCATAAGATATGCT
The DNA here is from genome assembly GCA_025200525.1 of Camellia lanceoleosa. Lineage (NCBI taxonomy): Eukaryota > Viridiplantae > Streptophyta > Magnoliopsida > Ericales > Theaceae > Camellia > Camellia lanceoleosa. The sequence continues at coordinate 58,912,259 of CM045763.1, forward strand.
AAAGTAAACATGTCCTAATACTAACCATCAAAAGTAGGTAAGTAAAAGGGAGAAAGAAGTGGGGGTTGGAAGACATGCACACACGCACCCACACTTATTACAAATTTGCCCTCGCTCGGAGGGACCGAAAGAATAATACAATTTAATTAATCTACAAGCTAATTAAATATTACAGACCAATTAATTAACAAATTAACTAATCTAATGAAAGCAGTAAACAGCCTCGGGAATAGGGCCCAATGCAATGCGCGCTCGGCTCCGCTCGGAAAGCCACTGCCATGCACAAGTTGCCTCTGCTTTGACTGTTATCCTTCTCTGAAGACTGCACAAATCTCAAGGTTGCTTCCCTGAATGCTGTGGAACACCACCGGCTGTGGGAATTGGTCACCGGCCATGGAGAATGGTCACCAGCCACAAATTAATCCGTCGGCCACTTATGGATGGCCGGTCGGCACTGCAGATGGTCGGCCGGCCAAATCTTCTTGTAAAATCTGTTTTTGACAGCAGCAGAGGGCAAAACATAGCATGGCAATGTATTTTAAGCAATGTATGCACCAATCACACCCCTTATCATATTCATGACTCAAAGGGATATGGTTCTCGATTCTCAGACCACCAATCGCGCATTTCCATGCATGATGGCCCAAGAAACCAAGTATGCATTTCGATATGGAATGCAATGCACATAATCAAACAAAGGGGGCTCAACCTCTATCATACTCAACTCAAGAGGTGAAGCATGCATGCTAATGCAATGCATCCTAGGTATGGAGGCTAGTATGCAACATGGCAATGCAATGTGTAATGTAGGTTAGACACACAACCTAAGTAAAGAAGCATGTGAGGCATGAAGCAATGCGACCTACAAGTATGCAAGACACAATGTGGATGTTCAAGCATGTGACTTCATTCAATCATGCAACAACACACTAGTATGCAACAACACACAAAGTAAGCATGCAACAACATGCGAAGGGATGGACTTAAACTAATTTAGGCAGCCCTCAAACAAGCCTAAAACAATGGCCAATGCTATGGAAATGAGGGCCTACACACACACACACATGTACATGTTGATGGGCCAATACTTAAGCATCAAACAAGCAACCTTTAAGCACACTTAAAAGAGCCTAAACATGGACAATTAGCATGCAATGTAAACTCTGAAAATCATGTTAATGATGGTGCCAAACCAATTTAAACAAGACAAACATGGCATGCAATTGGTCCAAGTACTTGAGGCAAGCCAAGGAGACTTAAACCATGGCTAAGTCAACCAAGCCTCACAAGGCCAAGAGGACTTAAAATAGGTTCAAGGCAGACCTAGACAATGCGAAGGGAACACCTAGATGGCATCTAAGTGGCTTAAACATGCAAGCATACAAAGAAGCACATTCATGGAGCATAAGGCAACAACCTTTTAAAGCAACAAAGGAGTATCAAATGCAAGTATGCAAGCATGTTATAAGGACTGAAACAACATGGTAAGTGGTTCCAAACCACTGAAATAATGCAAGTAATGCATGCTACACACTTACACACCTAAGGCTAACAAGCCAAGATGCAAGGTGGCTATACTAAGCATGCTATGGTCGACCAAAGCAATCAAAAACAGAACTTAAGCATGCTAAAACAAACACAAAAGCTTCACAAAGCTTGGCCAAAATCATGCTATAACAAGGATCAAAACCTAAAGCATGTTAAGACCTAAACATGGCATTACAAGGCATGTATGCTAAGCAAGCATAGTGTACCTAAACCAACAAAAAACAGAGCTATATTATGACATAATAAGCACGAAAATCAGTTAAGGCATGGCCAACATGAACCTAAATTAGATGCTCCCTCAAGAGGCAAAAATAGCCCTTTTGAAGGACAACAAGGAGAGGGGGTGGCTCTCTCCTTCTTGGGACCTCAAGGCACCATCCTCACTACTGAAATCCCTCAAGATTTCAATGGTGAGGAGGCCCAAACACAATGGTCCTGGAGCTCACCAAAATAACACAAAAACAAAGGCCAAACAAGCCTTAAGAGGGGTCAAACAACCTCAAAGCTCAAAACACTCTTAAACAACTATTTAAAGGACTCAAAAACAGAACTTTTATATGTTATATGCAAAGCCTAAAAATAGTTTCAAGATAGGTTAAAAGCTATGCAAAAATAGGGTATTTAAAAGTAAAGTCCTTACCCTTGAAGACCTCTTTCAAGAACAGCACTCCAGCTGCTTCTTTGGCTCCAAACCAGTCTAAAAACTTCAAGAAAAGACCTCTGACCCCTCAGCAATCAAGGTAAGGTGTGATGGTGGGTGTTTGTGTGCAATACTAAGGCTAAACACACACAAATACAAGAGAGAGATATATAGATATAGGATAGATACACAACTCAAACCCTAAAACCAGAGCTCTCTATGAAAATCTTGTCTAACCTAAAAGAGAGAGAAGAGGCCTCCTCTTATAGAAGGTTCAATCTTGCAAGCTTACAAGACAAGCTAGCCAAAAGGAAGATCCCTTCATACACGCGTATGGAGGGGAACAAAGTGTATTCCAGCTAGCATAAAATATCTGCAAAAGCAAATGCACAGTGGTCGGCCGGCCAAAAATGCAATTTGACCAAAAAGATAGCCGATCGACCATCTATAGTGCCGGCCGGCCAAATATTTGGCCGGTGGCAACAAAACACAACCGGTGGCCTCAAGCCATGGCCAGTGGAGTGTGGGGATGGCCCACAAGCCATTCCCTGCCCCTCCAAGGCAAAACACAAGTGTTTGGTGCAAAACCAGACACAAAACAGTCAAGTCGAGAGATCCTGAGACAAGGCACGTAGCCGAGACCTCCGGGATCTCAAGACAAACACAAACAAGGATGATCACCGGGTGCTCAAGCGGTGACGTCCAAGTCTTGAGGACGGTCAAAAATGGGGTGTCTACAGGTTGCTTATACTTGTTGTACTGGGGCTAGGAATAATGACACTACCAAAAGGAGGTATGAGGGGAATATGCATAACAGGAATATTTAGGGATAACGAAATCTCATTGCTCTGGGGAGAGGAGGGAGTGCTAACCAAATTTGTTGTTTCCCCATTATGAGTGCCACATGTTGAGTGGTCACCATGACGGCTGGCTCTGATTCTAGGCATTGTGGTAGTGGTGGCCGTGGTGCCCTTATTATGGTTGTATGAGGTTGATTCGTAACCTGATTCCTATGTACGATATCCCTATTCTTCTGGATCGGAGATTGTGGCCGCCAGAGAAAAGGTCGAAGCCGATCTTCCATTTCATCAATCTGGTCTTGATAGAAAGCCACTGATAAACCCAGAGTCTTTGTTACCCCAGTTCGAAGCCCAAGACCATAACCAGATGCCCAACCTTCCTCTTGCAAGAAAAATTTACAGGAGGATTTCTCGTGGCCAATTCGTCCACAATCATAGCAGAAATCTGACAGTTGCTCATATATGAACTCCACCCTGTGTCTTTATTCTCTGGCAAGTAGGTAGTTTGTCGTTTCAACATGAACCCCTTAGGGAGGGGAGCCGCTATATTAATCTCCACTCTAAGCCGTAGAAAACTTCTTGCCAACAGAAGCTTGTCTGGTGGAGCTTCCACTCCGATTAACTTGCCAATCTTCCCTATGATAATTTGCCCATTCTTTCTAGTCATTCTCTCCATGAGTAAGCCATGGACCTGGACCTAAAAGGGGTAAAAGGAGAAGTCCATTTCTGAAATTGTTTTGCCGACTGCCAGAGGTTGGAGTACCAACAGATTACCCATAATCGACCAAGAAGTTTGCTTCATAATCAGAGCTCGGTCTTCCATATTCCCAAAGCTGAAGAGGAAGCCATTATTAGGCCAAGCAGAAATGTTAACTGTAACTCACGTTTTCTAGGCCCCCGAAAGAATATGGTTAACCGCTTGCGTATTGAGAGGTTTAGAGGCCAAAATCTTTCCAATCAAGCATAGATTGGAGTTATCAATACTCTCATCAGAGCCTTCCACCAACTCCAGAGAGTCTATCTCATTCAAGGCCACAAATTCATTTGCCATCGCAAGCTCAGAGGACAAATGTGCGGAAAAGGATGAGTGTAAGGGAGAAGACAGAGGGAGGCAAAGAGGACCTACCTCTTAGGGAGAAGAAGATGCTAAGGCCAAAGCCCAAAAGTTTGGGAAAGACCCAGAGGAAATACCCAGAGGAGACCTAGGGTAGGAAGGCTCTCATTCTAGAGAGAGAAGCTCATCTACATCACCTCACTACTAATTCAATTCCATCATTTATCTATCAAAACTAGGGTTGTTCGCGGATCGATTTTGTTTGGTTTGCAGTTCTGTTTTGACCCGCCCACATGTATGCGGTTTGGGTTAAAGTCAAACCGAAATCGTTCGTAGTGCAGTTTGCGGTTTGTGTAGATAAGGTTTGTAGATGTACGGGCGGTTGCAGACAGTTTGCGGTTTGGGGTTTGGATTGTTTCCTTTAAAATTTAATTCTTGATTTTTTTTTTCCATTTTGTAAATATTTATTTGGGTCATTTTCTTTTAATTTTTTAAAATGCTCCAATATTAATAATTAATGAATTAAAACTTATAAAATTAAAAACACAACAAAATCAATTCCTAACACAAATAAATCATTCAAAATCATTCAACATGATCCAACATTAATTGTGTACTTGGCCCTCTGGGATTCATTTTAGTAAAGAAAAATGAATATCATTTAATAAATAAATAAATAAATATGAACTTCCTTCAAATAGTATTCTCACTGATTTATTTAGTGAAAAAATCTTTTCTATAACCACCATGGGAAAACCATTAGACAGTCCCACAAATTGGAGATTGACACTAATTCACTAATTTCAATTTCAACAAATTAAAGATGAACAGGGAAAGAAAAACAACAGGAAATACCTCATGTAAAGGATTATTTGAATTTGTAGAATGTTAAGAAAAAATTTACCCCCACAATGACAGGGTAAGTACATCTAAGGAACCCCAGAATGTTTCAAATAAACGGTCTAGTTTTTTTCTCCAAAAAAAAAAGAAGAGGAAAAGTGTGGGCGGTTGTGGCAGGTGCGGGTCAAACCCGCAACCCGTCAGCAACCTGAAAAATTGAAATATTTTAAACTGCACCTTACCCTATTGTATTTGCGAAACCACCCATACGTGTGCCAGTAGAGTCGGGTAGGGCGGTTGTGCGAGTCAGATAATTTTACGCCCAACCCTAATCAAAACAAACCGGGCCATATACTATTAGAAATTAAAATAAAGCCCAAAACAATTCTTGTTAGACCAAATTGAAAATAAAAATAAAAATAATAATAATAGAAATTATCAGTCCATTGTGACTGAAATCGACAAAAGGAAACAAGACAACTTTATTATTCCTAAGTTCCAACCAAATCCAGTCAACAATGAAACAACCGGCCGACCGCAGCACAGCAGCAGCGCCGCTGCCAGCGACGACAAACGGCGGCGCCTCTTTCTCAACGGCGACTGAGTCCTCTCTCTCTTTCCAAGTTTTCGGGGATGCTTGAATAATTAGGTTTTCTATTATTGGGTTCGAGCATTGATCTGTTCTAGATTTTAAAATTTGGAGGTATTCAACTACTAGCTTAATTCTTCTTTAATTGTGTCTAAAATTTTATTGGATTTCATTGCAATTCTACTTTTCTATTTTTCCATCAATGCTATATTTTGGGAAAAAAAGCATAGTAACTTGTAATGCTATTAAAAAACGTGGTTGTAGACTACTTGGTGTTGTGATTAGAGAGTAGTAGCTTTGATTGTTGGGGGATATAATGAAATCAAGGTGGATTCAACTAGTAATTTTGTGAACGATGTTTGTATGTATACATATTTGTTTGTGTAGAATTTATGTCTATATGTTCCATTAATATACACATTATACATGTTTGTATATAGGTATTGAGAGGATTATGAAATGTTTTTTGAAATATATTATTATATGCACATATCAGTGGATTGTGAGTTTGTGTGGATTTTTGATTATATAATCATGCTTGTTAACAAGTGTAGTTCCAGATATGAAAGAAGCCGCACAAAGTAGAAAATTTTATTCTATCTCAATCTACTTGATTAGTTTTTCAGTACCAAGAAACAAGTAGAGGGTTCCGGTTTAGTATTTGGTAATTGAACAACTTGATCAATGTGTAAATGACCATAATATTCATGATTTGGTTTTTGAAGAGCCTACTCAATGTGGATACTAGCTAATAAATTTTTTTTTTTTTTTTGGTATTTACTATATTAGTCAATTGAAATTTATAATGAGCTCAATGTGGATACCACAAAATTTATAAGCAAATCAAAAGAAATTCCAAATGACCTTTGACTTGTAATCTGATACAAGCTCCAAAAAAAAAAAAAAAAAAAAAAAAAAAGCAAACAAACAAAAAAACCATCACTTTGTATGTTCAAATAGGAATATAATGATAGGGGGAAAAGTTAATATGACATTTCATTGGTTTCAATATCAACAAAAACCGCAGAACTCATGCATTGAATACCAACAAGTTCAAACAACACACATCTAAATAGAAATACACAACAACCAAAAACATCAAATTACAAAAGTAGAGACAATTCCATATTAGAACAAATCAATCTTTTAATGAAACACCACACAAACAATAAGAGCAGAACAACTTTATTGAGTAAACAATTTCAAGATAACAATCAAGAGCCTGTGTCTTCAACGTATATGCTTAGTCATTCCACCTATGAGACAAGAAGAATCCATTCCATTTATGAGACAATACAAATCCAATCAAAACTAGCAACATTAATTGTTGAAAAAAATAAAATAATAATAATTAATAATCCAAATGGTACATGCTCGGTCGAAAGGTGTGTTTTATATGTCATAATTATAAAGTTTTTGTGATCTTGATTATGAATTATGTGATGTTTAGTTATAAGGCTTTGTGGTAATCAAATTTATTGTGGATTTGGTTTTGTGACTTCATGGTGGTTGGTTATGAGCTGAAGCATCTTGGTTATAAGGTCTTGTGGTGTTTTGATTATGAACTAAATTGGTTTTGATTATGAAACTTTGTGAAGTTTGGTTATGAACTGAAGTGATCTTACTTAGTTTTTGTAGATAAAATACATTTTGCCCAAAATTCTATTACTTTAGAATTACCTAATAATTTCTTATCAAATTTTTTTTTGAAAGGAAAATGTCTGTAATATTTAGGCTGTGGATTTGGACAGAGATTTGAAAAGAGAAATAAAAATGTGGTTGAAATGTGAATGAAATATACGGAAAATTATTAGGTACTCTTGGAGTACCAGGTGCCCATGTTCCTTCACCAATCATCATTCACCATACCGCTCATGTTTCTTAATCACTGTACACAAAATCATAATACGCTATCTTTTTCACCAATCATAATACCATAGAATACCACGTGACCGTGCTCTCAAAATGCCCAATAATTACTTGAAATATAGTTACATTTCACCTACTTTTTTTTTCCTTTTCCTTTCCAAATCTCTATCCAAATCCATGATCCAAGTACAACCCTTATAGTTCTTTCTAAATAATATAACTGGAAAAGTGGAGAAATAGATGTTGACCAAACCTTCCAAAATAAAGTCATGGGGGTTGAAACTCCTTTCCCTTAACCTATAATAAATATATAGATGAAACAAATAAGGAATATTAAAATAAACTTACAGATATGAAATGGAGCAAACAGCCACAAATATAAAATGGACAAACTTCACTTTACTCCCTTTGGTTTGGGTCATGTGTAGTTTACCCCCTGGCGTTTAGAAATGACCCTCATGTGATTTGTGGACTGAAGTGCACTGTTAAACATTTTGTTAAATTTAATAGCAAGTGTGAAACACGTGGCAAACATAAGGGAGTTATATGCTCATTTTCAAAGTTCAATAGGGTAATTCACACATGGAATAAAGCACTGTGGATTAAAGTGCACTTTGCCTTCCAAACAAATGATAAAATACAAGGGTATTTTAATCTTTTTCATTAAATCGTTAACGGACTTAACAGTGCACTTCAATCTACAAACTACAAGAGAGTTATGTGGTCATTTCCAAATGTTAGGGGTAAACCGCACATGGCTCCAAACTACATGGGTAAAGTAAAGTTTGCCCATATAAAATTGTATGATAGTTAAGAACTATACGGATGAAACAAGATAAATATCATACTTTTTCCCAAGTTATCTATTTTCATTATGTTTTTTATTCTATTTGGAACCGTTGTTATTGGATTGCAACAAAAGATGCCAAGTTCGTTGAGTCGTGGCATTCATCCTTCCTCAACTATAAACTCTTTTACAAATGGCAGACAATCAATTTTCAATACTTCAAGTTGAGGAAAGTTACAACCAGGTGCTCTGGGGCAAACCATTTTGCTCCCCACATATGAATGGGAGTATAATTTTAGGATCTTTAATTTAGGGACTTTCTTTAGAGTCTCCATTGGGTCTTTTTGTAAATAATTCTCCAGAAGGTTAAGCTCGGTAAGGTTTGGGGGAAGTTTATCATGTTGGGGCAACTCAATTATCCACCAAATGCACTCCAACTTCAAGCTAAGAAGATTCTTGTATTGAAACAAATTCCATGTTCTTAATATCTCACCTCTGATATCCGACAACAACTTTTCAAGGTTGGTTAGTACAAGTGTTGGATTTGATAATACCTCAATGATACACTCGGACGAATCATTGACTCCCAATTTTCTCAAATTGGAGTGTTTGTGCAAAAAACTGAAATCACACGCCATTTCTTCCGTCAACCAATATAGGGTTTGGAGGTTTGGTAAACGAATTTCAGTTGAGTAAAATCTATCCAAGTTGATCCCACAGAATGAGTGAACCTTCTTGCAGAATCTAGGTAAGAGGATATGTCTTAGTTGCTTCATAGTCCAAGTAACATTAGAAAGGATGACACCAGGATTGCATTCTCGAACATCGAAGGTTAGCAAACCTTTCAGATTGCTTATGGTGTGAGGAATTTCAATAACCTCAAACTTTGTATAATTTGTGAATCCCAATCCAAGGTAATGCAAGTTCTTCAAATTGCCAACTTCATTTGGAAGAGCCCTTAGAAGATAAGTCTCCTAGAAAATTCTTAGAGGTTTTCCTTGTTGGGTTTTCCAGATCTCTCCACTAAAACATAGCATAGCACAAAGCTTTGGAGTTGGATAATTCTAAGAAATGTAGTCATTGAAATTATTACCATGAGTAGTGACTCTACCTATCTTGTTCCAAGATTAAAGGTGATTACATCATTTTGAGTGTTAAAGAAATTAATCCTTGGCCTCTCAAATGCAAAGATTGTGCAAAATATCATGAATGAGACAACTCCTAGCCTTTCCATCAAACCTCCTTTGAACAACTTGAATCAAGTTCCTTGCAATCAAGTGATTTAGATAATCATCCCCTACATCCACAACCTCTCTCACTCCACTACCTCGTATAAATCCCTCGGCTGCCCATAAATTAACTAATTTGAATGCAGAAATTTCATGGCCCTCTAGAAAAAGTCCAAAGTATAGAAAGCATGGTTTCAAATTTGTAGGCAAGTCTTTGTAACTCAATCCAAAGATTTCTGAGCATTGATCTTGATCTTGACTCATGCCCTCGAGTATCCCCTTCCATGCATTTTCTGATCTCTTTCTTAATAACAACAATCCTGCTGCTAGTACAATTGCGAGTGGAACACCACCGCATCTTTTTAATATTTGCTCACCAATATTCTCCAGCTGACACTACTAAAAAATGTGCTTTTTGCGACCATCACAAGCCGTCACAAAAAATGAAAATACAGTCACAAAAGACCTTTTACCAAATGGGGGATGCTAATGTGGGGATGACAAATACTTTTTGTGACTACAAAGCAGCAATCGCAAATAATTTGCGACTGCCTAACCTACTTTTTGTGACAACTATTTTACTGTCGCAAAAAAATAAAAAACACTTTTAGCCATTATTTTTTTACCTTCGCAAATCATTATTTTTATAATAAAATCAAATATACATTTGCTAGAACAAAACAATCAATTGCAAGCACCTAACAATTTTTTTTTTAATGAAAAATAACAGAATTAACAAATTAATTTAAATTTATAATAGAAATACTAACCTATTCACATATAAGTGTTCAAACAAAATATAAACTTTCATACATGCAAAATAAATATCCATCAACCATCCTTAAAATATATTTTACTAAAAGATTCAAGTCCTCCAAAAAAAAAAAAAATGAAAAGAGAGCAACATAATCTCAGTTTGGCTCCCAAACATCACCCGCTCGATCATATGAACTACTCCCTCAAAAAAACCTGCAAAAACATATACACGTGACTTGAAAATTTAATGCATTTTTACTTGAAATAATAAAAATAGAACTATTTCAAAAGAAATTGTCAGGAGAAAAAACGGTTCATTCTCTAAATTCCTCTGAATTGGTTGCTTGCAGCTTTTAAGTGATACAATAATTATTAGACAGCCCCAATTTTGAACATTTTGGCAATGCATGAGTAGTACTAGTGTAATTAAAATAATGTGCATATTTTGTTTACAAACAAAAATTAGGTTGGATTCTTACTTATAGACAAAGCATGTAATCAGAATGATGAAGAATTTGAAAAAATATTTGCATAATAAGTTACAGCTCCAATGGCTACTATCATTAAAAGAGACCTTGTTGGGATCGACGGCGTCAAGATAGATAAGCTGAGCAACTATAATGTTTGCCATATCATCATCCACAGCTCCACCATTATGTATTATCCTCTTGCGAGTCCAATTAAAACACCAAGGCAAGGAAGTGTTAAATACTAGAAGAGAAAACAAACAAACCAACAACAGAGTTGAACAAAAGACTAAAAAATTAGTCCCTTACATGCTGAAAAAGCTGACTGATAACACTCTGAAAACACTCTTGCACCATTGGGGGCGATCCTTGTCCATGTCCTTGCGCATAGGCATAGTCATAGGCTGGGAAGTATTGCAAAGAAGGGATTTGCAAATCATCCCTAAACAACAACCAAATTCAAAACTATTCAAACTGAAAGAAAGAAAGAATAAATAAAATAAGATTAAGAAGGGGGAAAAAAAAAAAAAGGTTGTCGTGAATTGTCAGATAAATCTTACCTACTTTACCAAATTTCAGGCTCCCAAAACTCACTAGAGTAAATGGCCTTATTGCTAGATATTTATTAAATGGATCAATTTTATTATCCTTTTCTAGGTAATCAGTTTTTTCTTACTTGTCCATGATGGCTTCACAGTCCATATTTAAATTAGGAATAGTTGCTATTTTCAATGCATATTTTGTACTAACTGTTTTGACCTCTGTATTAGAGTAGAGTTTCTGCAGAGGTATGCATATCAACTAACAAATTCATTCATTGTTCTTAGATGTAAGTAATATATACAAAATGTATTTGATATCAGGTAGACATCAACTGAACAATAAAAATCAAAAGGATGAAAAGACAATTGGTGTTCTATGTAAACGTACCTCAGCAGAGTAAGCCTGGAATATGGGTAGAAAACATTTCCGACAATAGTCATTGAATATAAGAGTGAGAACTGGAAGAGAAACACAAAAGTTGGATGCTAGGGGAAGTTTCTTCAGCCCAAATATTCCAATGGCAATAATTTGCATCAATATAAGGGAAAATATTGTTGGACTATGTACTACTGGCCAAAACATTCCACTAGTCTCAAACTTGGGTGCATAAACATTCAATAGCTGCACAAGAAATATGCCAACATAATTCAAATTGCCAACCACGCAAGCCAGCACATGGACAACACTTGAAAATTCAGAATGGCTATCCACTAGGTAGAGAAATTGAATATGCTTTTGATTACTGAAGAATTCCGAACATTCTTTTGATTACAAGCGAGTTTTCTCAATTGAATAGAGAAATTTTAACAAATACAAAGACAAATTGATAAAACTTAAAAAGTTGTTAAGTGTTAGTTACTCATAGTTGGGTATGCTTAAGCTCAATCTTGAGTTCTTGTTGAACTCTCTCCATTAGACCTTTCAGATTATGTCGAAAGCAGTGGACCGAACCCCATCACCATGTCACATCACTTAGCAACTATTTGATCTAGCAAGAAATCCAAAGTGTGGGATCATGTAAAATACAGAGACTTAATCGGGCAAAGACATAAAAAATAGTCAACACACATAAGTATGTACATGGATGGGTATAAATAATTGTGTAGACACCCCATTTTTGACCGTCCTCAAGACTTGGACGTCACCGTTTGAATACTCGGTGATTATCCATGTTTGTGTTCGTCTCGAGTTCCCGGAGGCCTTGGCAGCGCGCCTCGTCTCAGGACCTCTTGACTCGAATGCTTCGTGTTCGGTTTTGGCACCAAACACCTGTGTTTTTGCATTGAAGGGAAGGGAATGGCTTGTTGGCCATCCCCACACCCTACCGGCCCTCCCCTATCGTCACCGGCTACATGTTTGTACCACCGGCATTGTTTTCCTAAAACCTTTAGCCGGTCGGCACTTTTTATTGCCGACCGACACTTTTTTGTGCCGATGATCCCTTTGGCTAGCCAGCGTGCACCCTGTGCACCCCTGAGGCATGGTGCATGCCAACTGTGCTAGCTGGAATGCACCATCACTCATCCCCGTGCATGGGAGTGACCCATTTGCACCTTTGACCCCTTAAACCTTCTAGAAGGTTGATCCTTTTGCCCAAGCTTCTTGGAGAAGCTTGGACAGCTGTCTTAGCTTCTCCAAGAAGCCAAGACCCTTGTGCACCCTTTGCCCCTTTTGGTTAGCTTCTTGGAGAAGCCTTGAGCCTTTATTTGTGCCTATATAAACACCATCCTTCTCCCTTTGTTGGGGGTTAGCCATTTTTGATAAAAAAAAAAACCAGAGCTTCTATATCTATATATCTGTGTTCTACTCTCTCTCTCTCTATATTTTCCCTCTCTCTCCTCTTGTGTGTGTGTTTTTAGGCCTAAAAGTGTGGTTTTACCTTACTTTTGCACCAATACACACACCATTACACCTTAGCTCGAGATTGGGAGACTTGGAGGGTGGTTTGATGAGTTTTTGGACTGGTTTTGATCAATAGAGGAGGGCTGCACCACCTGTTCTTCAAGTGTTCTTCAAGGGTGAGCACTTTACTTTAGATTCCCCATTTTTGCAACAAGTTTTTACCTATCTTCCTTTATGTTTTGAGCTTTGTGTATAACTGAAAAAAGTCTTAGATGTTCTTGCTTTTGAACCTTCATTAAGGTCATTTTGTGGTTTGAGTGCAAACTCACCCTTTTAGGCCTTATTTTGGCCTATTTAGTGTCTTTACTTTGGGCCTTATTTGCCTTGTTGTTTTGGATCCTTTCACCACTGAAAACCAGTGGGTTTTTAGTGGTAAAGAAGGTGGTTTGAAGTCTTGTATAGGGGAGGGACACCCCTCTCCCCTTTGTCCCTCTTTGGCCTTTGTCTTTGGCTTAAAAGGGAACATGCATGCTTGCTTGTTTTTGGCGCCATTTCAGAGTTTTTTTGGATGTTTTGGAGCATGTTACACCTCTGTCTAATGGTGGTTTTGTGGTCCTTAGCATGCTTTGTATACTTGCTTTGTAATCCTCCATTTTGCCTAGAAATGTGCCATGGGTTTAGCCTTGTATATCCTCATGTTTTGGCTTGACTTATTAAAGCTTTTGGCCATGATTAGTCTTGTTTTAGGTCTGTTGGCCACTAGTTTTACCATTTTTGGCATGCTCAATATAGTTGTTTTGTATTGTTGCTTGTAAGCATTGAGGATGTGATCCATGTATATGCATTGGATAGGTTACTTAGATGATTTGAGATCATTTAATATGTTATTTCAGTCCCTATACCATGTTTATATGTCCCCATTTGTCATGCCTTTCATGCTTTGAAACATTGGTTTTTATGCCTAGGAATGGACATTATGCATGCTTGCATATTTCAGGCATTTGGGAATACCATGTCAAAGGTGCGTGTGTGTATTTTTGCATGCTAGAAATCTGTTTTTGGTGGCCTAATACATGCTATGAATGGTCATGTTGGTGGTAGTGAAAACCCCCTTATTTATGCCTTGGTTTTGGGCCCATTTGCTTGCATGTTTGCATGAGTATTGGTCTACCATTTTGGGCATCTTTTGCCACTGTTTTGGGGAGATGGGAGGTCTGTCCCATTGTGGTTTAAGTCTACTATTGCCTCCTTGAATCATGTTTGTTGCATGCTTGATTAGCAAAGCCTTGTTATATGCTAGTTCTTTTACAAGAATTGTCCATATTTGCATTATACTTTGCATCTTGCATGCCTAGTATTGCACACTTGCCATAACATGTTGCATTGCATTTGGTATGTCTTGCACTTCATGTCATGTTGCATCATTTGAGCCATGTTGTATACATGCATTCCATGTCTTGGTTTGGGGTGTCAAACCAAGTGTAAGGGTTGAGAGGAGTTCACACTACAAGTGGTGCAACTTGTCTCAACTCTTGGTCACTAAGGCCCTTGATCTATACATGATAGGGTCTTGGTCTCATTTGTGTGTTGCATGCATTTTGACATTAAAATGCAATCTTGGTTCCTTAGGCTATCATGCACCAAGATGCATAATTGATGGCCCAAGAACCAAGGGTCATGCTTCCTTGAGTCCCATGCATGATAGGAAGCATTGGCCATGCTTACATATGCTCAAAAAACCATACCATGCACTGCCTGTCTGCTGTTGCTGTCAAACTGTCCTCTGCAGGAATTTTCTGGCGACCGGCAGCATAGAGTGCCGACCGGCACTATATGGGTGGCCGATAACCTTTCTAGAAGCCGATGGAAATTATAGCTAGCCGGTGGGCACTTCCCCCAGCCGGTGATGTACAGCAGCATGCAAGGAAGGTGTTCTGGGACTTTGGCAATTTTTGGAGAGACAGGGCAGTAAGAATAGAGGCGACAGTGGTATGGTGTGGGTTTCCCCGGGCGAGTCGGATCCGAGCATGCATCATTCGCGCATCCCGAGGCGGGGGGCCGTGGCCTCCCTTCTTTTTGCATTTATGTACTAAGCAATTAGGAATTTTGTAATAATTTATTTATTCATTATTCGGACTGTATTATTCTTTTGGTCCCTCCGTGTGAGGGCATATTTGTAATAAGTGTGGGTGTGTGTGTGTATGTCTTCCAACCCCCATTTCTTTCTTCCCTTTTATTTATCTGCTTATGATGGTAGATTAGGGCATTTTTTTAAATTAGCATACCTTATGCAATGCATGCGTGCGTCTATGCATTTGTTGACATGCATCGGGCTCGGTACATCATACAAGCTGCATTATTTTTTTTTCGATTTCCAAATTGAATACATGCTATTTGTAGCATTCCATATGCCATGTTTTGGTTAGCCGAGCCTGCTCTAGATTGCACCCTTGCCTGCGATGCATTAGTCACTCTAACATGAACTAGGACATGCATGTTTGCTAACTAGTTTATTGTTTTGGCACGGAGTACGATGTAAGTATTTATGCTTTAGCATCTCGCATGCGTGTAGATGTTAACATGACAGCATGATTACCATGTGGCTAAATGCTTATATGAGATAAACTATTTGAATGCCTGTGGGTGGAGGTTGGATTGCTTGAGTTGGGAAAACTCGTTGAAATCCGTGTTTTAGCCTACTTGTGAGCAGCCAATTTCAAAGCACTTTCAAAACAAACGGATATGCAATGTTTATTTCCAAATTAGGCAATCTAGTCTATACTTGTTTGCTGTGTGCATAACATAGTAACTCTAGGCTAATAAATGGAATAAGAACACATAAAGTTTTCAAAATCGGATATCATGGTTAGTAGAGGCCGGTCTTCGGATCGGGCGAAAGGGGGTGCTCATGGCTGACCTTCCCCGATTGTACCCAAGCTCCCGAGCCAAGACAACTTTGGTGATGATGGGCATGTGGCCTTTGGCACCGAGTCAGGGTTTCCTAAATTTCCCATTTTAAAAAATATTTAGGTGGCGACTCTGTATCTGGCAAAGCAGTCCATGTTTGGCACTTCTTTTCTAAAAAATCTGTTTCTCAAAACGATTTGCCAGATTTGGACTCTTTGGTTCAGATTTAGAACCGTGACACAAATCGAGTCCGAACTGTAGCGGGGTCCCTCGCGGACGTGCTACAAATTGGTACATTTCTCATTACACAACTCCTCTCTACCACTACTAAAAAATTGAATTTTTGCGTCTATTTTTTTGCGACAATCTATTCAGCTGTGGAAAAAAAATATATTTGGGACATCATAATATGAGACAAAAGTAAGTGATAATTGAAGGGCCCAATTTATGAGTGACTTTAAACCTCATTCAGCCTGTAGGAATGCAAGGCCCAATTTATTTCTCTGACTTCTTTTTGTTTATTTGTTCTATTCCCAGTCTTGCCCTAGACAGGTATTAAAACCATTAGGATTCGAAATCACTCTCTTTCTCTCGTCGTCTGAAGAACACCGGTATGAATCTCTGTCTCTCTCGATCTCTCAATCTCTCCCTCGATCTCTTAATCTCTCTCTTGATCTCTGTCTCTCTCTTGTACAATCTCGATCTCCTTATATCTGCATACACATTATCTGACCTTTTTTAGATAATTTTTCTTCTCTTAAAAATCTCTCTATACAAGTATATATATGAATTTATAAATGTATCTCTATGTATTGATTGAATAATCATCCTTATTTTATTTTCAGGTTCTCGATTGATCTAATCATTAATTGGTGGCGGTGGAAAAATCAGCTCCTTTGAGAAAAGAAACCCTAACTTTCTCATTGAAGGTAAGTTCTAATCTATTTGTTTACATGTTTGTTCTGGTTTTGATCTTGTTTAGATTTGTATTGAACTACTCTTTGTTAGCTTTTTGTTTACTGTTTGGGAATTGATTTCAATTTGTTAGCATTTGTAGCTTGAATGCCATGTTTATTGACAAATGTGCTCAGTTAAAATACAGTTAATGTGTTGATTATTGTTGATGTTGTGATTAATTGGTGCAAATTTCAACATAGACAAATGAGAAATTAGTTTTTGTTTCCAATTCCAAAAAGAGTAGGAGTATAAACTCTAATTATTTGATAAATATTTTCCCAAAAAAATAAAATAAAAATGATTAGATGATTACAACTAAGAGCATACATTTTATGATAAAAGAGTTGCTATAGTTTACATCTTAAAACTAGAACTACTAGACAATTGGGAATCATTATATAATATAAGCAAAGACATTGTAAGGTCTTTATTGATGAAAAACTTCAATCTATTTTTCTCAAATTTTTGAATTTTTATAATGTAAAAATCTATGTGTCATATTATTGGTTCTCATCAATCTTTTTTTCTTTTTTAATTTTAATTATCAATATCGCAATACCTTTCAAATTTTGTCCATTAATTAGAGAATCTTTGGAATTTTCAACAATATGGAAACATTTTATTTCTTAAATTGATGATGAAAATCTCAATATATGTTTCTTAAATTATTAGTGACAATTGATTTGTAAACTAGTGGTTTTTCCTTAATTGGATAGTAAATTGAAATTAAAAAATTTGAGGACTTCTTGTTTTTTCTTTCGTAGATTTTTTGGTTTTTGCTTTTGAGGACTTCTTGTCCTTCTTTGTACTTCTCTTTTCTCCTTTTTGATAAAATTCTTCTTTTATTGCTGATCTAAAAAAAAAAAAAGGAAATAATTTTTTTTTTTACAAAATAATAATAATAAAAAGTTCTGGCTTTTGAACAGATTGTTCAAGAGAGGATTTTTTTCTTAAACTTGAGTCCTATTTCCTCTTCTTCTAGCAGCATTTCTTTTTTTAAACAAGTAGAAATTTAGCATCAGCTTTTTGTTGTCTTCAGTAAATGATGGGACATTATAATCAATTGAAGCATCAAGGGTTTTGCTGCTTCAGTAGCCACACGACTAGAAATACGATTTTTTGCGTCTATTTTTTTGCGACTGATTATTTAACCGTCGCAAAAAATCACTTTTTACATCATAATCCCATTTTACTTAACCCCCAAAATCATGTTCTTAACTAAAAAAAAAACCCCCCAAATCGTGTAAAACTTGCCTTATCCCCTTTCACTCTTATTTCCCAACTCTCTCTCTCTCTCTCTCTCTCTCTCTCTCTCGTAAAATCTCACAAATCATACTGTTAATCTCTTAAATTCTCCTCTCTCTCACTCGACTCTCCACTCTCTCTCGCTCGACTCTCACTTTGATGAAGATATGAAGATTTTGATCGATTGTTGATAAAGATTTGAAGATTTCAATCTGCTGTTGATGAAGATTTGGATCGATTCATAATCAGTAAGCCTAATTTCTATGTATGAATCCAACTCTCTATCTCTGTAATAACTATATCTTTATTTTTATCAATGCTGTGTAGATTCTGATTTCGAAACATCTTTTTGATTCGAAGATTCATTTTATTTTTTTTATTTTTTTAAATTATTAAATCTTGATTTGCTTTGGCTTTAAAACTTGATCTGAACATTTCTCTTGATTGTTTACTAAATTTCTTTTAGTTTTTGAACCTCTTGTTTGTATAATTTCAAACTTTTAGTATTATGCTTTTATGTTTGTTTGGCTAGAAAACTGAAGCTCACCTCAATTGAGGTAAAAAATATATATATATACATATATTTATATTTGTTTTCCTGTGTCTTTTTTATATTTTCTTAGCAACCAAACAGAGCATAATTTGGTTAATCTTTGAATGATTTTTCTAGTTTATAATCTTGTTGTTTTGCTTTGAATTCTTCTTTGTTACATGTTTTAGTCGTAGTTGATTTCTATATTGCTCTGTTTAATTTTGATTTCAAGCTCTCCCAATTTCAATTTAGTTTGATGAAGCTCAAAAGTAATTTAGATCTTGAATTAAACGATGAATTACTTGCTACTGATATCTTTCTCTCTCGTTTTTTAATTTGAATTTGATTCATATGGCTAAATACATAGAGTATTGAATATTAGTAATTTTAGGAAATACACGAATCTTTTTAAAAAATTTAATTTGTTAATCAGTTTTTTAACCGGATCCTTATTGGCTTGTATCTTATCTTAGTTGATACATTCATGAGGGCTTCACACACTCTTCTTTGTCCTTTCTCCACACTCAGTAGGCCAAACTTTCATTTGGATCAATTTCTTTTGCCAGGTAAAATTTACTACTATAGTTCGATTTGGTCTCAAACTGATATTTAGTTCGATTTATTTCTTTTTGTATCCATTCATGTGAATAATAATAATAATAATAATAATAATAATAATAATAATAATAATAATAATAATAATAATAATAATAATGATGATGATGATGATGATGATGATGATGATGATGATGATGATGATGATGATGATGATGATGATGATGATGATGATGATGAAGAGGAGTAGCATCTTGATAATTGAAGGCTCTAGAAAGGGGAAAGTGAGTAGCATCTTGAATAATTGAAGGTTCTTCTTAGGTGGAGCTCATAGGGTAGGTGTACATGGCATCATTTCTATTTTGTGTGGTTGAGATGTAACTTGTGTGTTTTGAATTCATCATTTCTATTTTTATTATGATGATGTCTAATTCATGCATATATATTTAGTTGTGTGTGTGTGTGTAGAGGTTCATGCTAGTATGTTTGTCTTGAATACTGCTGTATCTGCTATGAATATTATTGTGCAATTTTGTCTATATGATTCCTTCTCCCTATCAAGGTCAAGATACATCTCTTCCATTGTCATACATGTT
The DNA here is from genome assembly GCA_025200525.1 of Camellia lanceoleosa. Lineage (NCBI taxonomy): Eukaryota > Viridiplantae > Streptophyta > Magnoliopsida > Ericales > Theaceae > Camellia > Camellia lanceoleosa. The sequence goes on from CM045763.1 coordinate 58,932,015, forward strand.
TGACTTGTTACATCCTCTCTTAATGATTTTTTCAGCCACTGGCCAGTGCATATGGACTTGCAAAACATAGAGATAGTCGGTGGGAATGGGCAATTGCTCCTGGTGTCTCACCATTTCCTAGATATCAACATGCAGCGGCGAGTTTTTCTTTTAAACTCCCAACCAAAAATAAAAAATAAAAGAAACAGACCCCATTGTTAGTTGACATATCCCCCTCTCGTGTTCAACATCTAGAAACTAGTCATTGAGATGTGCTATGCTCTTGTAGGTTTTTGTAAATGCAAGGCTCCATGTGTCTGGTGGTGCACTTGGTGGTGGACGCATGGTGGAGGACTCATTAAGTGTTGCAGGTATTTTCCGTTATTTTCTTTTTCCCTGTAATCTAGCAAATGTGTTGAAATTGTTGGTGTACAAAATCTACACTTAAGTCTTTTTCTCAGATTTTTCATGTTTCTGTGTGTAGTTCTGGATACTGCGGTAGGAGTCTGGTGTGATACAAAGTCTATTGTTACTACTCCCAGGACAGGTAGATACAGTGTTGATGCTACTGGTGGAGATGCTGCAGTTGAACTAATGAGACGCTGTAGGCATGTTGCCGCTGCTATTGGTGACCTGATATTTATCTATGGTGGTCTACGTGGTGGTAAGATGTCACAACAGAACACTCAATTTCTTTCCCTTTGTATGTTGTTCTAGACTTTAAGTTGACTGGTACCTTCTAGTATTGTACATCGTTTTGCATTCTGATGCCCAACATAATATGGGACTGTCTTGATTTGCATTGTCGTAACACAATATTCGTCCACTCTGAGTTGTTTGTAGTAAATTGGTTGAGCCTTTCAAAGTGCTTGCATAACTTGAAACTGCGGATAAAGTAGATTCATTTAGAGGAAATGAAGACTCTTCTTATGTGAAGTTGATGTCTATGATGCTCAACGAGGACCTTTCCATGGATTTTGTGTTGGGTCTTTCATTGACTCAACGAGGTATGATTCTGTGTTTGTAGTAGTTGACAGATTTTCTAAAATGGCACACTTCATTCCTTGTAGAAAGACGTTAGATGCTACTCGTGTGGCAAACCTCTTCTTTCAAGAAATTGTTCGCCTACATGGAGTTCCACAGACTATTAGTTCGGATCGTGATGTCAAGTTTCTCAGTCATTTTTGGTGAACACTATGGAGGCATTTTGATGAGAGCCTGAATTACAGTAGCACAAGCCATCCACAAACTGATGGGCAAACCGAGGTGACAAATTGATCCTTGGGAAACATGATCAGATGTGTCTCTGGTAACAGGCCAAAATAGTGAGATGTAGCTCTACCTCAGATCGAATTTGCCTTCAATAGCACATTCAACAGATCAACGGGAAAGACCCCATTTGAGGTCGTTTGCACTAAACCTCCAAAGCTTATACTTGATTTGGCTTCATTACCAAAGCTTCCAGGGTTGAGTACTGCAGCTGAAAACATGGCAGATCGAGTTCAGAATATTCAGGCTAAGGTGAGGCAAAGTCTAGAGAAAGCCAATAACAAGTATAAGGCTGCCGCAGATAAGCATTGCTGAACTAAAGTGTTCAAAGAATGAGATAAAGTACTGGTGTATTTGCGCAAGAACCGATTCCCTGCAGCTACTTACAACAAGTTGGCAAACAGAAAATATGGTCCTTTCCAAATCGAGGCAAGGATCAATGACAATGCTTATGTGATTGATCTTCTAGAGGATATACAAATTTCTCCTACCTTCAATGTTGCAGATTTGTTCGAGTACCATCCAGATGAGCCATTATACCCAGAGAATAACTCGAGGGCGAGTTCTTTTGAAGTGGAGGGGACTGATGCAGGACAAAATATTTGATTGCAATCAGAATATTTGATTGCAATTGCAAGAGATGAATAATTGCATAGAGTGAGCTCGATTGATTGAAAGTTGCTGAGATGATTTTTTGGAACACTTCCTTAATTGTTGCTGGGAGAAATTTAAGCACTTTCCTTTTTGTTTTATTAGGAATGTTTTAGCAGAATTGTAGGCAGATTTGATTTTGATTTTCTTTCTGTTTTTGTCTAAAGCTCTAGTAGTATAAATATTCTTGTAAGCCATTAGGCTTAGACAGCTTTTCTTTGAGACATCAATAATATTCTTCTTAGTATATTTTTTCTGGTGGATTCCAGTTCCAGTCACGTGGATTCAAGTATATCAACCTCGCTTTCGTACTGCGTTCTCTCCTCTCTCTCTCTCTCTATCTCTCTCTCTCTCTCTCTCTCCATGAAGCCCTCAAATTCAAACTCATCACACAAACCCACAAATGGCTCTGTTTCATCTATGTCTCAACCTCAACTTGTAGACCTAGCAAGGCGTAATCACCAGAGGTTCGGGACATCGTTGATACGGAAGCTCAAGAGGTACTTGATATGTTACAAGTTAACAGAGCCAGGAACCAAAGAAAAATACAAGGGGAAGATGAGAATGGATTTGTGTAACTTGTCGGAGAAAAAAACTAGTCGCGGTGATGATGGGAAGTTGCCGAAAAAGAACTGTAACTATTTATAGCGAAATGAATAAAGATGAGAGGATTGAGAAGTTGACATCTGCCATTAGCTACTGCAAGGTTAGTGAACATTAGTCCCGTTGGTGTGTTAATGTTGAAAAAAATATTTTGGCACTGTTTGGTTGGAATTTCTAAAATACTTTTTGACCAGCCAAAGAAAAATGACGCAATTTATCTTTTGTTTAGGTTTATTTTCTTTTTGATTATTCTATTAACCAAAAATCAAAAGCATACCATCCTAATTATTGTTTAGCAGTTTGTTTATTTCATCTTCCTATGTGACTTAATCGCTACAAACTCTGAATATGGTTCTATATAAAAGAGTTGCTAGCGAAATAGACTACATAAATTGCATTCTTAGTTAACTGCAATGAAACAATACTTAACTCATATGGTTTCTCTTTATTATTTGATGTTATTGTTGGGTGACGCAAAAGCAAATGAGACTCATATTAAAGAGCTAGAGATTGAAGCCAAGGTTCTTGATATACGAAGCCCATGCTCCATGGATATTGATTCTCAAACTAATAATCAATTACCACAAGTGATCAGTAAGTGCACCCACTGTTTCTTTAAGTTTAGTTCTGGTAAATCAAGAACAATGTTTGGCAACTCTCAGTTATTAAAACCACTAGTATATTGGATTCCTTCGTGCTTTGTTGTTATTTCATTGCATACTGATAGACCGCTGATCTTTAACATGTCAAAAGAGCTAGGGCTTGTTTAGGTAGTAAATATGATCTGACTTGTTCTTGTGCAGCTTCAGAAGAAACTTCAACTGCTGCCTGTGATGATAAACCTGATCGCTTGGAAATTGCTCGGCTTTATAATGAGGTAAAATTCATATGTTCCGTTATTTAATCATAGATCATGCTAATGGCAACCCTATGACTGTCAATTAGGTAGAGAAAATGCCAAAATATTTAGAATTTCAATGCTCCTTTCACATATTCCCAGATACCTTCATATACTTTCTCACACATTGTAGTGCAATTTTTATACATATTTTCAGACAAATGAATATGCAAGAACTAACAATTGTTTCTTTTGCAAGATTTCAAATAGTGCCCCATACATAAAGTTCGTATAAGCTTGTATTTGCGCTACTATTCCAAAATGGGTTAGGGGGGTCTTTTGCAGGATTTTAAATAGTGCCTCATACATAACATACGGACTGATATGTATCGGGATTTTAAACTTTTGATATATTTACTGATATTGTCCGATATTAGCTAATATATAATTGTACTGTCAATATCAATACATATTTTGATACTAGTGAGGTTGAAAATTGTAATCTAACCTTTCTTCATAACTATTTTTTGCAGAAATTAGATGTCAATGAACCTACTTGTGAGCAAACGGAACCTAGCACCACTGGTCATTGGAAAGAAAAGGAGCTAGTTAGTAGAGATGGCCAAGCAAAGCTCAAAGCCAATGTCTTCTTCGCTTCTTTCGACCAACGGAGCGACAAAGCTGCTGAAGAAAGCACATGTATAGTACTCATGTAGTCATTGCCAATTGGCTTCAATCCAACCAAGACAGCATGCCTACGAGGGCTCAATTCGTCAGGCTCATAGTTGAAGGCTTCTCTGAATGGAGAAAGCTTTGTGATAATTAGGACTTTATAAACCAATTCCCCGACAAGCATTTTGACATCGAGACCGTCCTGCAAGCTAAACTCTACCCAATATCGGTCTTGCATGAGAAGCCCTTCATTGGATTCTTCGGCCCGAAAAAGTTTGAGACATTAAAAGGAGTCATGTTGTAATGCCTTGAAAATAATTCAACATGAACTCCCCAAATTAATAAACATTCACTACACAATGACAATAATACTTCCATCTTCACATATATAATAAATGGGTTTAATACAAAAGTTCCACATGCGGTATACATTCACAACGTAAAGAAATACATGAATCTATAGCATGTGAAACATCAAATCTCAAAACAATAAAATGCCTTTAAGGGCTTACATCTTCCAAGGCAATAGGCCGGTTACACAAAATGGTCTCTAGGACCCAATCACATTAGCCATTGGCTTATAAAAAGATCACAACAAAAATAAGAGCTATGTACTCTTTACAATCATCCGCGCCCTCAACTTGGCGGGATCACCATGTTTTTACCTGCACCAAAGTCCCATAGGGGTGAGCATAAAGCCCAGTAGAGAATTCTAACACAGTATATACAGTTATGCAATTCTCAATGAAATGCAAATGTCAATGCCATGCCATGCCATGCCATGCCATGCTCTTTTAAAGAAATTTCATTTCATGTTCTTCTTGAAGATCTCAATTTTTTTTCCAATAAAAGTTTGCCATCTCCACACATTTCAAACTTCCAATTTTAATCAATAGGGGCGGTAAATACAACACTGTAATCCCTAGGCTGGTGTCTACAAGTAGACTCTATGAGTACTACCAAACTGTCATTTTTACTAGTATTAACCGGAAGGCTCGACACCTATCCACGCCATTTTCTGGTCTTTCACCATGGACACTTAGGCCAACTTATCAAATTCATCTACACCCCCTAACCGGACTTACCACCGTATTTACCCCATACACAGTTCCATAGTTTTTATCACAACGTTATTTTCTTTCATGACATAAATATCTTCAATTGAAATTTACAATGCAAAAATAATAATTGAACGAATATGCAATGCAATGCTTTTCCATATCTTATAACATTTCTCCATTTTCAAAGTCTCTACAATAATGTCAACAATCACATCTTCAATTACCTCTTTTCAATGCTCTTCCCCAAGATAACCATATGTTATCTACACTTAGCCACAATTCACCTTTCATAATTCTTAGCAATATAGTCTCATCAAGACTACATGTAATGTTTTCAAACATTAATTCTCACAATCCATAATGCACAACAATTATCATCTTCCACTTAAATATTTCCATACATTCAACAATAGTTTTAAAAAAATAAGTCCTCCACTCTTTTATATCAAAGAAACTATAATTTTATTATATCACATTGTGAAATCCATACTCATTTACTTATTTAAACACAAGAAAAGAAGAATTTCATAGTTTTTCTCATGTTTTCAAAAACTCCCAATTTCTAGGATTTTCATCAAAACCCAACAATCCTCTCATTTCATGGTGAAACCCAATCAAAACCATATTTTTCTTAAATTTAGCACAAAGAACATTCTCATGGATAAAAAGGAAGTTGAGATCTAAAACCCCTCTTTCAAAACTCCCTTTCTCTCTCTTCATTTAGTGCAAGATTAAAATTAACACAACAACCTCATGCAAGCTTTAAAATCAACATTTATGAAGCAAAACATGTATATATGACTCAAGAATTCCCTACCTCAAGCTTGATGAAGGAGATTATGAAACCCTAGCTTCAAGATGGAGTATTCTTCAATTCCTCCTACACCAAGAGAAGTCCAAGCTAGGTCTTCAAGATTATGGAGAGATGATGATGTTCTAGATCCAAGGATTTGCAAGGAATCAAGGTGTTTAAATGTTTTGGTTAGGGTTTTCTAGAGAGAAAGAGGAGAGAGATGAAGTATAGGGTGAGAGAAAAAGCCCCAAAATGTGATACAACTTCAGCCAAAAGGGTAAAAAAAATAGAGATTCTGACTGCCCGTCTACCGCACATGCATCGCCCCTCTCCGCCCATGCGGGGCGCCCCTTCCTGCACGTGCGGCCCTCATCCCGCACGTGTGGTGGTTCTCTCCCGCACCTCCTTCCGCACGTGCCTTTTAGGCAGTGTACAGCCTCCTATCTCCCCTGAATTCCGCACGTGCAGCCTAGCCTCCTGTATGTGCGGCCCCTCTCCTGCACGTGTGGCCCAAGGCCCCCGCACGTGCGGCAAGCCCCAACCAGTCCAAAAAAGTTTTTGGCTCAACCCTTGGGCACTCCGGACCTGACCTCACGCTCTCCGGAACAAGCAAAAATTGACACCGAACCAAGCAAGAGCAAGAACTCTAATCTAGAGAACCATTTCCGAACGCTTCAAGTTCAATGAAAATGAAAAGAGAATGGAGGAAGAAGGCATATAAAGGAAACAAGGACCCAGTCGTCACACATGTCTTTTGATCAGATATGGGATGAGATCAAGAAGAACGCAGAGGGTGACAATGACATGCCTAGGATTTACATAGTAAGCTAGAATGATCATTTCTTTGTGTTGAAGGTTGACGTCAACACTTACCACATCATCAACACATTCGGTGAGCTGCTCTTTGAGGGTTGCAACCAAGCATACATTTTGAGGTTTGATGACGCAGCTTTGATTCGCGGGAAGGTAGAGAAAGAAGGGGCCAGTTCCGATCAGGCAAGTGAGGATGAAATTTGTAGTGGCAAAGAGTGTTGCAGAGAGTTCATGAAGAGATTTCTAGCTGCTATACCACTTAGGGAACTTGAATCGGAAAAGAAGAAGGAACTGGTTTCTTACTTCGCTCTCTACCAGCGATTACAGATAGAATTCAACTTCACCACTTCATTATCATTATCATCGTCTTCATTAGCTTCATCTACCAATTCAACTTCTTCTCTCTTATCAAATGAGAGTACAAATAGATAATTAATGTAGATTATTCATGTATTCTGCGTTAAACTTTTAGGGGTCATTGAAGGAAGTTAGATATTGCATTGCGTTTGTTTAAAGCAAATGCAAAGTATGCAGAGAGTCACCTTCTAGGAACTTACTGTAAGATAATATATGTTCCAAGATTGAAAACTAAACCAAAAAACTACTTGCATTGTATTCTTGTCAAGGGAAGGAATCATGGTCGGATAGATTTACAAGATTTTCATTCATCTTGCATTATAAAATTTCCTTTTAACTTGGTAAGAAGAGACTAAAGTTTCAAGATGTACAGCTTTTTGTGCACTTCCAGAGGAACAACTACATTTGGGGAGCAAATTGAGCGGTCCTCATCGATCAATTAAATGCAATAAGGAGTCCGAGCTTCCCACTTGTGGAAAGGTGAAGTTGTGAGCGTATGACACTTGTACACTAGGTCCAACCCCAAGTGACCATGAGGCCACATGGGAAACATCCATATGATCGACACTCATAGAACACTAAACCACGTGGCTCATAACTAAACCACATGGCTGTATTGCCTGAACTTTTTTTTTTATAACCCCCCTCTTTTTCTCTTTTTCTTTTTTTATGGTGATAGAGAAGTAATATTTTCAATCTAGATAGTAATAGCAGTTTGATAGTTATAGAATTTCATCTTACATTGTTTTTACACACGATTTCTCTTTATTTTTTTTGATGTTCTAATGGATTAACTTTGATAGTCCATTTAAACATTGTTATGGTATTGTATCTTCCTAGTTATTTTTATTGTAGTGTTGTGTTCTTTGCATCGTGTTAACAATTTGAAATATAATAGTCTATTTGTTGTTGAGTAACATTTAGATAAAAAAAAGTGAACAAAAATATATAACTGTATCACAAATTATTGTAAAGTACAATATTTTAACTTAAGAAGTTGTCGTTGTAACATCACCACCAAAAGATTATGTAATATTTATCACAAATATTTATAATATTTATCAAAAAAAAATTACATAACTCAACAAGGTGTGTACAATATGTGGAGTAAAGTTCCCCAATTTCGATTTAACTTTTCTCTTTTAGGCTTATATTTTGGATAAATTACCCATCACTTAATATTTCAAAATTTTCAACGTCACATCATTATAGTAAAATTTTTTGTATGAAATTTATGTTTGCAAATCAAGAAAATGGAGAACCCTTGGTTTAGAGGATTCTCATGGGATTGCTAATCAACACAATAAACAATAAATAAACAACACAATGTAACGCCCCCAAAATAATAACAGAAAACCCATCCATTCATACATACATTGCTACAAGGGATAAACATCTTTACATGTTAATCAACAGAATTAAACGCCCCATGGGCTTACATCTTTCCAAGCTAACACTTGGTTACAAACAGAAGAGTACTAACTCAAATACATGAAAAGCCCTTGGCTTGAAATTACATGTAATTAAAACAAAATACAGTCAAAACCACAATCATCTGCCTGCCTCTAGCCTCTCAAGCGATATCCTTGGAGGTGGCATGCTCCCTGTACCTGAAAATGGTGTCCCATATAGGGTGAGCCACAGCCCAGTAGAAATACACTAAACCAACTATGAACAATGCCTAAAACATTAGCAATCAACAGATGGCCTACACTTATACATTCTGAGACAACACTTACATTCTTTTACCATTTCAAGACAACCCAGCTTAAGTACCAATTCACTTTCCATTTCTTCTTCAACAAGAGTTTGAAAACCTGGCTCAGTATCCTGGCCAAAACCTTTTCGCGTTATATCACTAACACATAAACCACTTTCATTCTTTACTTATGACACACATGTTGGTGTTGTATCAACTTAACATAGAAACATTTTCTATACTTCACAATTGATAACGATATACATTTTAGTGCTATATCAAATCAATCCATACACTTCCGTACTTCCCAAAACAATAATGATATACATTTTAGTGCTATATCATATCAACAAACAACACTTCAACACATCTCCATGGAAAAGCATATGAGCTATTTCCAATATTTCTCCACGGACAAGCATATAAGCTACATCCAATATTTTCCATGGACAAGCATATGAGCTACATCCAATATTTTCCATGGACAAGCATATGAGCTATATCCAATATTTTTCAATGGCCTAGAGGTACATCCCCCATCTTCCCCTAGCCATCAGATAACCGGTTTAGAGGTACATCCCCCATCTTCCCCTAAACCGTGGAGTACATCCCCTATCTCCTCCCATACACAAACACAAACAATGCATATAAACACATAACCACATACGCATTCAATCAATACATAAAGTTAATGTATTCGATCACTCGTCATACTCTATGACATTTCCACTCGATTAGGTTTAGTTTGCCTAATCAGCATGCATTGTCTACAACAATCAACACTACCCTCCACCGGTAGCCAAAGCAGTTATTTCTAAACAGGAAATAAATGCACAAATGGATAATATAACCATATTTCAATCAGGTGAGTAATACACGATTCAACTACACCCTTTAACCCCGTACATTCTCAATTTCCACATATTCAATCCAATTCCTCATTCTCTTTAATTAATTATATACATTAATTAATTAAACCAATTAGGGCAAATTACCATAATTCACAAAACAACCCTAAGGCTCCATTTTCATTTACAATCCGTCATTTACTCCCTTTCCTATGCCAAACATGCATACAGTCTCATTTCTAAACAAAACCCCAACTTTTGTAAAATTGCACAAAAGGCCCCAAAGTTTCTCAAAAATTACGCAACAACCCCCAACATATCCAAGTGCTAAAATTTAAAGACAAAGACCATAAGGAGGAGTAGGATATCCCTACCTCGAAATTCGAGCCCAAAGCGGAGATGAAGACCAAAACCCAAAGTGCTCCAAATCCCAACTTTTTTCAGATTAAAAGCGAAGATCTCACCACCTCTATCTTATTAACAAAGGACTTAGGTTAGATCCACACTAAAGAGAGATGAAATCCTAGAGAATATATGTTTAGAGAGAGGGAGTCACGCTAAGGTTCCAAAATGAAAGGAGAAGAAAAAGTGAAGTTCTCCCCGCTGCTGCCTACTGATATACACCAGGCTCGCTCGAGCGAAGACCTTCGCTCGGCGACCGAACCGTAAAACACCCAACACCGCCTCAAAAGCTCCCTCGCTCGAGCTAAGAAATCCTCGCCGAGCCAACCATCGACCAGGCTCGCTCGGCGAAGAAAGCTCGCCGAGCCAAGAATGCAAGCCTTCAGTTGCAATCGCACTAAACGACGCTGGAGCGACGGACAGCTCGCTCGAGCGAAGAAACAAAGCTCTCATGTCTGACTTAGACGCAGCTGCCGCTCGGCGACGCCACCTGCTCGACCCACCAGACACAAGAAACCACGCTCGCTCGAGCGACCAACTCCTCGCTCGAGCGAAGGAGCAAAATTCTGGGCACCAACACTTAGCTCCAAACACAACCAAGCCAAAACGAACCCGCCCAACACGTCCTATAACCCAAATACAAAGTCTAAAAGGACGCAACCAAGGTTCACACAACCTCTAACACCCACGGACATAAGTCCGAATCACTGTACACCAAGGGGTAAACCCGGGATCGCTATAACACAAGAAGCTAAAAAAACAACATTTGCAAAAGCAACATATATTCTAGATCGAGTATCACAAGAGATTTGTCTTTTCTATTTACTCCTATGGATTAGATAAAAACAATTTAGATTGAATTAAAGATAAAATAGGATCTTGGATCCCAAATAGTGATTCAATTTACAGTGATGAAAGAATTCTTGATTCAATTATCCAAACTTGAAGAAAAATCTACTTTAGAGTTCTAGATTGAAGGGAAAAAAAAAAACTGAACATAAATAAGGTCCTTTTAAATTAAAATTTTATTCAAGTTCACTTATTAAAGTCAATAAATTATTACTTTTTGTTGATAATGGTTTTTTTTATATCAAATATACATAAATATTATTTTTTGTTTAAATTCTCAGTATCAGTAAGAAAGATAGAGGGGTTCATTCAAATATGAAATCTAGTCCTGCAAATCTACTGATTACATATCAAGAACAAATTAACTACAAATTACTTGATAGCATAAACTCTCATCAAACACTATTTTGCTTGGAGTTGGTAGCTAACATCAAACACTCTTTTTCTCCCATTTCGAATGTTTATTCAGTTCAGTTCATTGGTAGACTTCTTATTCGTACACTTCCTGTCTAGTAGTTTACTACTTAAAACTGAATATTACTTAAACACAACACATAGCTTCCCTTGAATGAAAAAAGTTTGTTCTAAGATCTTCGTTCTATACAGATTCTGCAAGCTTGCGTCTATTTGAAGGCTTGGGAGCTTTTTACGAGATTTTGAATAACATTTCAACGAAGCCCTTGAGAAGAAGATGTGATGAGTTGTTTTGTTTTGTTCTGTAGGAAGATATAACTCCAATTTACAATCTGTTCATTGAATAGTTGAATGCTACAAGCAATGTTTATGGCACTGGCCTTATAAATTGGAAATCTCTATCAGTTTATAATATACAATCCAGATATTACGTACTAATGAATTAGAGCATGGTATTTGTTTGTCATTGAAATATCTTTTGATTAAGCCTCTTTGAATGTGATGAGCATGGTTTTTTTTTTTTTTTTTTTTTGGTTGAATTTTAATTTGGAGATGAACAGATGGTCTAGTGATATGCTTGATATTTTCTGTTTGGTTGTTGAGAAATCAAGAAAGGAATATAAGTTGATGTTCAAACTAGTATTTTTAGAGTAATAATTTGTTACAAAATCAAAAAGCCACAAAAAAATATATATATATCAAACTTTTGGAGACCAATTTTAGTTGTTTCAAAAAAATTACAACTTTTACCGACCACTTTTAATTACGTGCAAAACTAAAACTTTTAGCCACCACTTTCACTTGTCCGAAGAACTAAAACTTTTAGAGACCAATTTGTGTTGTCTCAAAAATTATTTTTTTGTCCCCATAATTACTTCTTCTGCCCTGGACTGTTATTAGACTTTTAGAGGCAAATTTTGGTTGTCTCAAAATCAAAATTTTTTGCAACTACATATTTTTGTCTCTAAAAATCTATTTATAGTAGCAAATGCAAAATTTTGTCTCTAAAAGTCATTTTTTGGCTTTTCCAGACAGGCCATTTGGGACAAACTTCGTGACGGAGAAAATTAGTTACCTAAAGTTTTTTCCAACAAATATTACACTTTTAGGGACGGAATAAATTTGTCCCTAAAAAGATGATTTCTTGTAGTGGTTATATATATTTTTTAATTATAAATTGCATTTTATATGATCTAACCTAACATTAGAAGAGAGGTAGGCCCTAATCACCCTATAAAGATATTTTTTATTATTATTTAGTGTCGTGACTTTCACGTCTGGTTAAGACTCGAAACCTCTAATCTTTATTAACTTTGAAATAATACTATTTGCAAGAGTATGCTAATAACAGTTTAATAAACTATTTTGTTAAATGAGAAAAATGTTAAAATATGAAAAAAAATATATATATATATATATATATTTTTGCACATTTTAAGTACTTCTATATATTTTTAAATACTTGTCATACATTTTAGGAAATTTTTTTTAAGGTCCCTAGTATTAAGAGTTTATATGATAAAAGACATATAGTATTTTCATAGTGGTTAGGGTCCCTCAATATTTTTTTAGAGAAATTTTGATCCAAAAAAATTTTAAAACAAAGAGAAATTCAATTTCTCTGATTTTCTTTGCGTTTAAAAATTTCTCTAAGTTGAAATTTCTCTGATTTGTTCACATATAATTGAGGAGGAGGAGAGGACACTGCTCTTAAACTCCTCAAATATATTTATATATATGCACACAAATATGCAGAGGCTTCACTCTGCAAAACAAAATCATTTTGCTACTTCCACTTCCTGTTAGTGTTGTGTTGTTTGAGATTCTTTTGGATAGACAGGTCCATATTGGCATTTTCTAATTTATAATCCACAAACATGAACAAGAAATGAAAACAAAGAAAGTAAATAATTCACACAATGGCTCTCATTAAATTAGACAATCTAGAGCATGTCCAATGACTGCAACACCAAGCACATAATCACCATCAATTCAAGCTTTCAAGCCATAATTTTTCCTCATGCAATCAGATGTCGTGACTAGTGTTTTAAAAAGTTTTAAGTGCATTGAGGCGCTAAAGTCTCTTGGAGCTTAAGCGTGAGGTGCAAGGCAAGGCGCACCCCTCACCGAAGAGAGGCACAAGTTGTTGAAGATAACCAAAATATTAATATAGGCAAAATTTTTAACATAAAACAAATATTCTTAAAATTTGAAAAAAAAAATAAAATAAAATAAAAAGGAACAACATTCAATATTCCAAAAATCATGAAAGATAACATTCAACGTTTCAAAAATTTCTTAAAAATAACATTCAATCTTACTTTGCCCAATACTATTTATCTTTTTTTTTTATCAATTTATTAACGTGATTTTTTTTATAGATAGAGAACTCACATTATATAATACCTTAGTAATTTTAATTTTAAATCGGGACCAAATTGCCTGATAGCTTCAATCATTTCTAGATAAAGAACTCACATTATATAATATCTTAGTAGTTTTAATTTTAAATCGGGATCAAATTGCATGATAGCTTCAATCATTGACCTGAAACTATTGTAATTTACTACATTGAAAGGAATCCCAAAGCCATATACCTATCTTGCAATCCCAGAGCTTTTGCTTAATATCTATAGCTTTTTTTGATATGAAAATTGACGCTCAAAGCATGTGTTTACATTTTATATTAAAGGGGTAGTAATTTTATGTGGTTACACACACAAAGAATAAGGATAGAGAAAAATTTAAATGAAGCGCATGAGACGTGCGCCTCGCACCTAAGCCTAAGGCATGCGCCTCAAGTGCCTTTTCTACTGCGCCTCGCCTCAAATAGTCTAAAGCATCTCATGTGTGCCTTAGTGAGCCTCATGCCTAAGCGCATCTTTTAAAACATTGGTCATAGCAATGCTTCTATTCAGGTCTTCAAGTCCCTATAGCAAGAAACTTCAAATATTTTTTTTTTTTAAGGGCAAATTACCTACACTTCCCTTGAGATTTAACTAAATCACAGATTCCTCCAAGGTTTCAAAAATTACATCCTCCACCCCCTACCTCCCGCGAGGTTTATATTCGCATAACAATTTAACCCCTACCGTTAACTAAACGTTAAGAATGATTAGCTAACATCACCAAAAAATAAATTGATGGACAATATTGCCCCTGTTGAAATCCCTTTGATAAATCAACAAAATTTACAAAAGAATTACGTATATGGAAAAAAAAAAAATTAAGTTTTTGAAACGATGTTTGATTTGTTGTTTGAATTTTTTTTTTAAAAACAATAAAATAAAATAAAAACTAATTTAACAAAAATAAATAAGAAAAAATATATTTAATTTGTAAAAATTATTTCTAACCACTCAAAAGATAAAATTACATAAAAATAATAATTATTTTTTTATTTTTTTATTTCTTAACCAAATTAATTTTTGATTTTTTAAAAAAAATAAATTTAAAAATAAATTTCTAAAAATCAAACCAAACATATTCTATGAATTTTTGACAAGTCATTTCTTATATTTTTAACTTATTTAATTATTTATTAATTTTATGATATTTTCACCATCTGACACTACAACATAGAAGAGTTTTAGAGACTAATTTTTTTGATCTCTAAAATTGAAAATTTTGTTGTAAAAGACATTTAGGGACTAATTTCTATCGTCATGAGAATAGTCACTAAAACGTCGCCCTAAAAAGTCAAAAATAAGGCTTTTAGCGATAAAATTTCAAAAATGTCAATAATAAATAGACTTTTAGGGAGAAAATAATTTGGTCTCAAAATGGTTTATTGAGACAAAAAAATTGATACCAAAAAGATAATAATTAATCACTAATGTTCAATTTTCGTTGCCAAAAATATAATGACACTTTTCGCAACAAAAATATTTGGCCTCCTAAAAATAATTTTGTCCCTAAATTTTGGTCTCTAAAACCTTAATTTTTTGTGGTGTGATAAGTGTTTTTCCATTTTAATTTTGCATTTCATAACTTTTTTAAAAATGATAATTTAGCTAAACCTTAGGAGGGAATCTGCAATTTAGCTAAATCTCAAGGGAAAATCTATAATTTAGCTAAACCTCGGGGGGGGGGGGGGTATAGGTAATTTGCCCTTATTTGTCAAAAAGGCATTTTAATCAATTTATGATATCTGTTAACGGCGTTAATTGCAACGGGACGAGATGTAATTTTTGAAACCTTAGGGGAAATTTGTAATTTTGTTAAATCTCAAGGGAGGTATAGGTAATTGGTCCTTTTTTTTTAAATAGTATGGATGTAATTATAAGTGCAAACTACACATACCATCATCAACTATGAACCATTGTTACTTCTTCCCTCCAACAAAAAATTGCTAAATTTTATATTATTAATCTTTTGATTTGTTTCAATCTAGACTTTCTACTACCATTTTGTTATGAAAAGACAAAAGCAACATGAAATATGTGTGTCCACAACTCAAAAGTCATTTTCCACCATTTTCCTAACAAAATGTGGAAATTGAAATGACAGCAACCCAACATTGAACATATATATAGATATAAATAAAACTTGTAACTTGCCCTAATTATATAACCATCCATGGTTCTCATGCAACAACCACCTAGCAACTTATAATAAACCCTTTTCCGGTCAATTCCCATATAAAAGACATCAGATCAGACTACAAGTCACTGGGCTTGTTTCACACACACAAACACACAATGCATCACCAATCAGGGCCCCTACATTTTCAATAGGCAACACCAATAAGAACTCAAGTCCCAATTGTTTTCTTAAAAACTTTGTCGTTCATAATTTTAGTTGAAGAGTTGCTGCGATGAATTTGTTGTGTTTGGTAGCAGAAAACATAAGCAACCCAAAATACTGGTGCACAATCCCCAAACTCACAAATGAACTTCAAGGCCACATTGTCTCAACTAGCCACTATTTTTCAAACATGTTGAAAGTGAGATATATTTAACTCCTGAACAAGAAATGGGAAAGGTACTCCACCATCATTGCATTCTCAAGATCATTAGTGACTACAGATAACACGTATTAACTAGGGCAAATTTAATCTTCAAAATTGTCCATTGAGACAAACATAATCAAGGATCAAACCCGTTGAAACCTTCAACTCAAAACACAATGAAACACAAAACTTCAATTTTTTTTTACCTAACAAGGTAATAATAAATTCAACATAGTTCAGTAAAAATAGAAAATTGCAACAATAGCAAAAGCTGGGAATTAAGAACACTATCACATATTGCAAACCAATAGTTCATTCAAGAACCAAAACAGCCTAAAACTACACGTCTTGAGCTTAATTCTCATTAGAGCACGACTAGAAAATTGACTTTTGTCATCTATTTTTTTGCGACAGTCTATTCAGCCATGGAAAAAAATATATTTGGGATAGCATAATATGAGACAAAAGTAAGTGATAGTTAAAGGGCCCAATTTATGAGTGACTTTAAACCTCATTAAGCTCGTAGGAAGGCAAGGCCCAATTTATTTCTCCTATTTCTTTTTGTTTATTTGCTCCATTCCCAGTCTTGCCCTAGACAGGCATTAAAACCACTGGGATTAGACATCACTCTCTTTCTCTCGTTGTCTGAAGAACACCGGTAAGAATCTTTGTCTCTTTTGATCTCTCAATCTCTCCCTCGATCTCTGACTCTCTCTCTCTTGATCTCTCAATCTCTGTCTTGATCTCTGTCTCTCTCTCTCTTTTGTACAATCTCGATCTCTCTATATTTGCGTACACATCATCTGACCTTTTTTAGATAATTTTTCTTCTCTTAAAAATCTCTCTATACAAGTATATATATGAATTTATATATGTACCTTTATGTATTGATTGAATAATCATCCTTATTTTATTTTCAGGTTCTCGACTGATCCAATCATTGATCGGCGGCGGTGGAAAAATCAACTTCTTTGAGAAAAGAAACTGTAACTTTCTCATTGGAGGTAAGTTCTAATCTATTTGTTTACATGTTTGTTTTGGTTTTGATCTTGTTTAGATTTGTATTGAACTACTCTTTGTTAGCTTTTTGTTTACTGTTTGGGAATTGATTTCAATTTGTTAGCTTTTGTAGCTTGAATGCCATGTTTATTGACAAATGTGCTCAGTTAAAATACAGTTAATGTGTTGATTATTGTTGATGTTGTGATTAATTGGTGCAAATTTCAACATAGACAAATGGGAAATTAGTTTTTGTTTCCAATTTCAAAAAGAGTAAAAAAATAAAATAAAAATGATTAGATGATTACAACTAAGAGCATACATTTTATGATAAAGAGTTGCTACAGTTTACATCTGAAAACTAGAACTACTAGACAATTGGGAATCATTATATAATATAAGCAAAGGCATTGTAAGGTCTTTATTGATGAAATATAGCGATCCCGGGTTTACCCTTGTTGTATAGTGATCCGGACATGTGTCCGTGGATGTTGGTAGTGGATTGTTGTCCTGTTTACGTCCTTTCGTATATTGTATTTGAGTTATAGGATGTGTTGGGCAGGTTTGTTTCAGGTTGGTTGTGTTTGGGAGCCAAGGGTTGCTGCCCAGAATTTTTGTCCTTCGCTCGAGCGAGGAGTTGGTCGCTCGAGCGAGAGTTGAGTTTTATTGTGCGGTGGGTCGAGCAAGCGGCTTCGCTCGGCGGCAGCGATCTGTCTTGGACTGAACACCATGATTTCTGGCTCGAGCGAGCTGATTCTTCGCTCGAGCGATCTGGTTCGGTCTTCGCTCGAGCGAGCGGTTCGTCGCTCGAGCGTGCGTCTAGTTGCAGACCTGAAGGGTCGAGTTCCTGGCTCGAGCGAGACCTTTTTGGCTCGAGCTACGGTTTTCTGTGTCTGGTCGCTCGAGCGACCAAGTCTTCGCTCGAGCGAGCCTGTTTATATCAGTTCGACAGCAGCGAATTTTAAGTTAGATTTTTTATAAACTTTTGATCTAATCTTCAAGATCTGAGAGCTTCTCTCTCTAACTTTATATTCTCTCTAAGGATTGATCTATCTAGGATCATTTCCTACCCTTCTTGCTTTGTTAAAAAGGTAGAGGTCGTCGGGGGCTTCGATCTAATCTGAAAAAGTCGGTGTTTGGAGCATTTTGATCTTTGGGTCTTCATCTCCTTTTGGGCTTAAACTTTGAGGTAGGGATATCCTACTCCTCTTTATGGATTCTGTCTTTGAATTTTGACATTTTGATATGTTGGGGATAGTTGTGTAATTTTGGGAAAGTTTGGGGCTTTTGTGCAATTTTATAAAAGTTTGGGGATTTGTTTTAAATAAACCTATATGTACGGTTGGTACATAGAAATGAGATTAATGTGGAATCATTGATGAAAATGGAACCTTAGGGGTTGAATGTTAATTATGGAAAATGGTATAATTATATTGTTTAATTAATTGGGATAATTAATTGTGGAATTGAGATGTTGATTTTATATCCATTAAGCATTTATTTTCTCGTTAGAAATATCTGCTTTGGGCTATCGGTGGAGGATAGTCTTGATTGTTGTAGACAGTGCATGATGATTAGGTAAATTAAAACCAATCATTGAAATGTGTCATTGAGTATGACAGTTGAAGAATACATTAACTTTATGTATTGATTTGTGATATGTATACTTCTTTGTTTATATGCATTGTGTTGTGTTGGAGAAGATAGGGGATGTACTCATGGTTTAGGGGAAGATAGGGGATGTACCTCTAAACCGGATGTTGTTTGGGAGAAGATAGGGGATGGACTCCGTAGATAGAGCTCGTATGCTTGTCTTGGGAATGTGATATAGCTAGTATGCATATCTGTGGAAGTGATGAAGTCGTAAGTGGTTAATATGAGTTATTGTCTCATATGAGTTGTATGGCCAGGTTCTGAGCCATGAGTTATAAATTGAGAATTTAATGAAAATGGAGAGTGAATTGAATATAGACTTGAAGGTCTTGGAATTTGTAATGTGTTATGAAAGAGTGTAAAAGTGTTGACCATCTATCAATTGTTAATCTTTTAGTCATTATTCATAACTGGTTTAGTATATTTCCACTGGGCTGTGGCTCACCCTATATGGGAACATCATTTTCAGGTACAGGCAGCATGCCACCTCCAAGGACTTAGCTTGGGAGGCTAGTGGCGGATGGACTTTTTGACTTCTATTTACTTTTGATGTGTTGCATGTAACTTCAAGCCAAGGGCTTTACGTGTATTGAGCTAGAGCTCTCTTGATTGTAACCAAGTGTTAACTTGGAAAGTTGTAAGCCTTTAAGGCACCCGCTTTTATTGTTTACATGTAATACTTTTTGTACGTAAACAGTTGATTAAATAGAAGAAGGTGGACTTTTATTATGTTGATGCATGTTCGATTGATGGGTTTATTGTCATTATATTGAGGCGTTACAACTTGGTATCGAGCGTCGGGTT
Source organism: Camellia lanceoleosa (assembly GCA_025200525.1). Lineage (NCBI taxonomy): Eukaryota > Viridiplantae > Streptophyta > Magnoliopsida > Ericales > Theaceae > Camellia > Camellia lanceoleosa. The sequence goes on from CM045763.1 coordinate 58,951,670, forward strand.
GAATACTTTGGGTACGTGGGAAGTGATTAGGATCACAATGGGTTTGTCTCGCTTGATAGAGACTTAGTGTAGTGTCATATGCCGTATGTTTAATTGATAACATGCTTATGTGATTATTTGGGTATGGGATTTAATTTCTAGGATGTTGATTAGGTCTATGGGTTTCTGGGAGTCTTGTTGAAAAGCACTTGATCAACGCCGCTTTCTAACCGAACTCTAGTAACGCCGGGACTATCATTATCCGTAAATGAAATTCGTAGTGCTATGTGTTTATGTGCTTACGTGGAGTGAATTACGATTGTCCATGCATTAGGACGTGAGTGTTTAGTTTTGGCACGCTTATAAATGTGCTAACGTTCTGTGTTACCTTTATTAGGATGTCAGGACGAGGAAGAGGTGGAAGGCGTGGTAGGCCTAGGAGGCAGGAAATGCCTTTACCGGATGAGATTCCGGCAGCTCGGGAAGGGGTTGGTCAGGCCAATGTGGCCGAGCCAAGAGGGCTGAAGAAAGGCGGGCGCCTAGCCCAAGAGATAGCGAGGCGTTCAGAAGTCGGTGGGTATTCTCGAGTGAGAATCGAGCTCAAAGTTGTTGTTGCAGATGCAGGACCTTCTTTTCTGAAGAGGGAGTTCTTCCGGTCTAATCCGGATGAATTTGTGGGTGATCCAAAAGAGCCGCTTAAAGCTGATGAATGGCTCGAACAGACAACGAAAACATTTGAGATGCTAGGCATCGAAGACGAGGTATTGAAGGTGACCTTGGCATCTTTTCAGCTAAAAGGGGATGCGGGTCAGTGGTGGAAGTTCACCAAGGGTCATATTGGGGGTACTTGGAAGGCTTTTGTTGACGCTTTTCAGGAGAAGTTCTTGTCTCCATTGCTCAGAGAAGTTGAGAGGTCGATTCTGCCACTCAAGCGGATGCGGTTTATCAAAGGGCCGAGTTTGAGGCCTCATTCACTAGTTTGTCCAGGTTTGCACCTGAGTTAGTGGCGTCTGAGGAACGCCGTTGCATTGAGTTTGAGAAGAAGTTGAGGCGTGGCCTCAAGTTGAGAATTGTGGGGTCTATGTTTCGGGATTATGGGCGATCTTGATGCTGCACTCATCTTGAGATTATGATGCAGAAGAGGATGAAGGCGTAAAGGCTCCAAGAGGAGTCGATGGGCGGTGATAGTAGGAGACAGAGGGGTTATAACCTCGCCAGCCTCGTGGTGGAGTTTCTAGGTCGACTTTCCCAAGACCTGAGTGCAGCTCGGGAGGGCAATCGAGAGAGTTTACTGTTACAAGTGTGGCCACCGGTCACAAGGCTTCAGATTGTCTGCAGAAGGGCGGAGGTCGAGGGTGCATCTTCTTCACCAGCCACAGGTCGAGTTTGGGCAGGGGCCTTGTCCCGTTATCACAGGATGTGGACTGGCACCAAGAGGTTCTCGCCACGCTTAAAGTGCCACTGTGGGCGTCGGTTCTAAGCAGACGCAGGATTTCACCACCACCAGGCAGCCTCGAGGGCCAATCCGAGCTTCGCGTCCCAATCAAGACTGTGATCTTATGCTCCTAGGGGTGAGCAGTGGACCAGGGTCCCACAGTGTATGCTGCTGTTGTCACAGATTTAGTACCACTCCATCAAGAGTGAGAGGTACCTTCTTGTTTTGCAACCGGTTGCTAGAGTGTTGATTGACACGGTGCATCTCATTCTTTTGTATCTCAGATTTGCATCTGTGTTGGAACTGGAGTTAGCACTTTTAGCACCTCCTATTTGCGTTGTGGTCCCTATTGGGGGTGAGTTACTTTTGAGGCACGGATGTAGAGGTTGTGATATAGAGGTCGGCGACCATCGACTTCCTTTTCCATTTGTAGTTATGCCCATGAAGGGCTTTGATGTTATTTTGGGTATGGACGGTTATCGTCATACCGGTCATATTGATTGCTACCGCCAGAGGGTTACTTTGCATGTTGAGCGGGAGTTTTTCCATTTCTTAGGAGACCGAGTTGGTAGTGTTGTGCCAGGGGTGCGGTCATAAAGGGGAATGAGCTTAGTAGTCTACTTGCTAGTTTTGAGAATGGTGAGTGTGATGAGACCCATTGAGTTGCCAAGGGTAGTTTGTGAATACTCGGACGTCTTTTCCCGAGGATCTTATTGATTTGCCACCCCACCGAGAGATAGAGTTCTCTATTGATTTAGTGCAACGCACGCGCCGATCTCTATGGCATCTTATCGTTTTGCCCAAAGCAGAGTTGATTGAGTTGAAAGTTCACTCAAGAATTGTTAGATAAAGGCTTCGCCCTAGTGTATCGTGTAGAGCACCGACCCTCTTTGCTAAAAAGAAAGACGGTGCCTTGAGGTTGTGTATCGACTACCGGAAGTTGAATCGGGCTACGGTTAAGAATAAATACCCTATGCCCCGTATAGATGATTTGTTTGACCAGTTGAAGGGTTCCCGTTGTTTCTCTAAGATAGATTTGAGATCGGGTTACCACCAGTTGAGGGTCAGAGAGGAGGATATTCCGAAGACGGCATTCCGTACGCGGTATGGCCATTATGAGTTTCTGGTGATGCCATTTGGGCTCACCAATGCACCGGCAGTCTTTATGGACTTGATGAACCGGATTTTCCGGGAATTCTTGGATCGTTTTGTGGTCGTTTTTGTGGACGACATTCTTATCTATTCACCCTCAGAGAAAGAGCACGAGGAACACTTGAGAGTGGTGCTTGAATTGCTTAGAGTCCATAGGCTGTATGCCAAGTTTGGGAAGTGCGAGTTCTGGCTAAAGGAAGTCAAGTTCTTAGGCCATGTGGTATCCGGGGAAGGGGTGTCAGTTGATACATCCAAGACTGAGGCAGTGCAAGATTGGGCACAGCCTAAGAGTGTGTTTGAGATCCGCAGTTTTCTGGGATTGGCTGGGTATTACCGTCGGTTCGTGAAAGATTTCTCCAGGTTAGCTTCGCCGTTGACTAGGTTGACTCGGAAAGAAGTCAAATTTGTATGGAGTGAGACTTGTGAAAAGTCGTTTCAGGAGTTGAAAGTTAGATTGACCACCGCTCCAGTCTTGATTATTCCGGAGAGAGGGTTGGGTTATGCAGTCTATTGTGATGCCTCACGAGAGGGTTTGGGTTGTGTGTTGATGCAGGGAGGGAAAGTGGTAGCTTATGGCTCACGTCAGTTAAAAATGCACGAGAAGAATTACCCTACACACGACCTAGAGTTAGCAGCAGTGATTTTTGCCTTGAAAATCTGGAGGCACTACCTTTATGGTGAGAGATTCGAGGTGTTCTCGGATCATAAGAGTCTGAAATATCTGTTTTCACAGAAGGACTTGAATTTGAGGCAGAGGAGGTGGATGGAGTTTATTGAGGATTACGACTTCGAGTTGCATTATCACCCAGGGAAGGCCAATGTTGTGGCCGATGCTCTTAGTAGGAAATCCATTAGTGATGTAGCTTGTGTAGCCATCCGAGAGTGGGAGATGTTGGGGGCACTTGGCGAGTTTGATTTGCTTCTGGGCAAATCCGTTGAGGTCATGACCTTGTTTTCTGTTGTTGCGACCTACACTTGTGACTCGAGTGTTAGAGGCACAGAGAGGTGACCTTGAGGTAGAATCCCTCAGAGAGAGGATCTCCAGTGGGAAAGTTGAGAAGGGTTTGACGGTGTATCCCGACTTGAGCGTGAGATACCGAGACCGCTTGTTTGTACCGGAGTCTTGCCGAGAGGAGGTACTCCGAGAGTTTCATCATTCGCGCCTTGCGGTGCATCCGGGAGGTACTAAGATGTATCAGGATTTGAGTCGCCAGTTTTGGTGGCAAGGCATGAAGAGAGATGTGGCAGTCTTCGTGTCTAAGTGCCTTACTTGTCAGCAAGTGAAGGCCGAGCATCAGAGGCCAGCGGGTTTGTTGCAACCCTTGCCTATTGCCGAGTGGAAGTGGGAGCATGTCACTATGGACTTCGTTGTAGGTCTTCCGAGGACTCAGCGGGGTAGTGATGCTATTTGGGTGGTTGTAGACCGGTTGACTAAGTCGGCGCACTTCATTCCTATGCGCGTGAGAGATTCGGTAGATCATCTTGCCGACTTGTATATCCGGGACATAGTGAGATTGCACGGGGTCCCAGTGACGATTGTCTCAGATAGAGATCCTCGTTTTACTGCTAGGTTGTGGCAGAGTTTGCAGAGTGCTTTGGGCACTAAGTTGACCTTTAGTACAGCTTATCACCCTCAGACTGACGGGCAGTCCGAGCGTACTATTCAGATCCTTGAGGATATGCTTCGGGGTTGTGTCCTTGATTTCAGTGGGACGTGGGAAAGGCACTTGCCATTGGTGGAGTTTGCCTATAACAACAGTTATCAGTCTAGCATCGGTATGGCACCGTTTGAGGCCTTGTATGGCCGCCCTTGTAGGTCTCCAGTGTGTTGGGCCGAGGTGGGTGACACACCTTTGTTGGGCCCGGAGTTGGTTAGGGAGACGACGGAAAAAGTTGAGCTTATCCGTAGGAGGCTTGTTACAGCCCAGAGTCGTCAGAAATCTTATGCTGACCGTAGGAGGAGACCGTTGGTGTTTGAGATAGGTGATCATGTCTTTCTGAAGATATCACCTAGGCGGGGATTGATGAGGTTTGGGAAGAGAGGAAAGTTATCCCCTCGGTTTATTGGTCCTTTTGAGATCCTTGAGAGGATTGGCGAGGTTGCTTACCGTTTAGCTTTGCCGCCACAGTTGTCCAGAGTTCATGACGTGTTTCATGTGAGTATGCTTCGGAAGTATGAGCCGGATCCATCACATGTGTTGGATTGGACCGATTTAGAGGTAGATGAGGATGCCTCGTATGAGGAGAGACCGGTTCGGGTCTTGGATAGGCGGGATCAAGTCCTGCGTGGCAAGACCATTCCTTTGGTTAAGGTTTTGTGGAAGCATCACGGAGTGGAGGAAGCCACTTGGGAACGTGAGTTGGAAGTCCGCGAGAAATATCCGGACTTGTTTGTTGATTTGTAGTCATGTAATGAGAACTTGTAATTTTGTTGAACTTTGAGAACATTGTATGTGTCTTAAGTTGTAAAACATGGTATATGTTTTGATTTAAGGAAGTGGTGTAAAACTTGCCTTAATGTGAGAATTGATTATAATGTTGCATGTGTTGGCTATATTATAGAATTGGAGATGTATCATGAAATTTTGTTATGATATGATTTGTGAAACCATGTATATTGAGAATGGTTGGAAAGTGGAACAAGAAATGCATGTTATAGATGCACTTTAAAAATATATTGTGAAATGCCTCCTAATAAGAGATGGATGACCGGTAGTGGGTCGAATTATTGTTTGTCATAATGTAACATTGTTTAAAATGGAGAAAAAAGACTTGCTTTTCAAAACTTGTCTTTAATTTCGGGGACGAAATTCTTTAAGGGGGGGAGGTTATAGCGATCCCGGGTTTACCCTTGTTGTATAGTGATCCGGACATGTGTCCGTGGATGTTGGTAGTGGATTGTTGTCCTGTTTACGTCCTTTCATATATTGTATTTGAGTTATAGGATGTGTTGGGCAGGTTTGTTTCAGGTTGGTTGTGTTTGGGAGCCAAGGGTTGCTGCCCAGAATTTTTGTCCTTCGCTGGAGGGAGGAGTTGGTCGCCCGAGCGAGAGTTGAGTTTTGTGTCTGGTGGGTCGAGCCAGAGCGGCTTCGCTCGAGCGAAGCGATCAAGTCTGCATCGACTCAACACCATGATTTTTGGCTCGAGCGAAGCTTCTTCGCCGAGCGATCTGGTTGGCCTTCGCTCGAGCGGGCGGTTCGCCGCCCGAGCGTGCGTCTAGTTGCAGACTGAAGGTCGAGCTCTCGCCGGCGAAGCTTTTCTTCGCCGAGCGAAGCTTCTAGGATGTTGGCTCGAGCGAGACCTTCTTGGCTCGAGCTACGGTTTTCTGTGTCTGGTCGCTCGAGCGACCAAGTCTTCGCTCGAGCGAGCCTGTTTATATCAGTTCGACAGCAGCGAATTTTAAGTTAGATTTTTTATAAACTTTTGATCTAATCTTCAAGATCTGAGAGCTTCTCTCTAACTTTATATTCTCTCTAAGGATTGATCTATCTAGGATCATTTCCTACCCTTCTTGCTTTGTTAAAAGGTAGAGGTCGTCGGGGGCTTCGATCTAATCTGAAAAAAAGTCGGTGTTTGGAGCATTTTGATCTTTGGGTCTTCATCTCCTTTTGGGCTTAAACTTTGAGGTAGGGATATCCTACTCCTCTTTATGGATTCTGTCTTTGAATTTTGACATTTTGATATGTTGGGGATAGTTGTGTAATTTTGGGAAAGTTTGGGGCTTTTGTGCAATTTTATAAAAGTTTGGGGATTTGTTTTAAATAAACCTATATGTACGGTTGGTACATAGAAATGAGATTAATGTGGAATCATTGATGAAAATGGAACCTTAGGGGTTGAATGTTAATTATGGAAAATGCTATAATTATATTGTTTAATTAATTGGGATAATTAATTGTGGAATTGAGATGTTGATTATATATCCATTGCGCATTTATTTTCTGTTTAGAAATATCTGCTTTGGGCTATCGGTGGAGGATAGTCTTGATTGTTGTAGACAGTGCATGATGATTAGGTAAATTAAAACCAATCATTGAAATGTGTCATTGAGTATGACAGTTGAAGAATACATTAACTTTATGTATTGATTTGTGATATGTATACTTGCTGTTTATATGCATTGTGTTGTGTTGGAGAAGATAGGGGATGTACTCCGCGGTTTAGGGGAAGATAGGGGATGTACCTCTAAACCGGATGTTGTTTGGGAGAAGATAGGGGATGGACTCCGTAGATAGAGCTCGTATGCTTGTCTTGGGAATGTGATATAGCTAGTATGCATATCTGTGGAAGTGATGAAGTCGTAAGTGGTTAATATGAGTTATTGTCTCATATGAGTTGTGTGGCCAGGTTCTGAGCCATGAGTTATAAATTGAGAATTTAATGAAAATGGAGAGTGAATTGAATATAGACTTGAAGGTCTTGGAATTTGTAATGTGTTATGAAAGAGTGTAAAAGTGTTGACCATCTATCAACTGTTAATCTTTTAGTCATTATTCATAACTGGTTTAGTATATTTCCACTGGGCTGTGGCTCACCCTATATGGGAACATCATTTTCAGGTACAGGCAGCATGCCACCTCCAAGGACTTAGCTTGGGAGGCTAGTGGCGGATGAACTTTTTGACTTCTATTTACTTTTGATGTGTTGCATGTAACTTCAAGCCAAGGGCTTTACGTGTATTGAGCTAGAGCTCTCTTGATTGTAACCAAGTGTTAACTTGGAAAGTTGTAAGCCTTTAAGGCACCCGCTTTTATTGTTTACATGTAATACTTTTGTACAGAACAGTTCAGTTAAATAGAAGAAGGTGGACTTTTATTATGTTGATGCATGTTCGATTGATGGGTTTATTGTCATTATATTGAGGGTGTTACATGAAAACTTCAATCTATTTTTCTCAAAATTTTTGAATTTTTATAATGTAAAAATCTATGTGTCATATTATTGGTTCTCATCAATCTTTTTTTTTTTTTTAATTTTAATTATCTATATGGCAATACCTTTCAAATTTTGTCCATTAATTAGAGAATCTTTGGAATTTTCAACAATATGGAAACTTTTATTTCTTAAATTGATGATGAAAATCTCAATATATGTTTCTTAAATTGTTAGTGACAATTGATTTGTAAACCACTGGTTTTTCCTTAATTGGATAGTAAATTGAAATAAAAAAAATTTGGGGGCTTCTTGTTTTTTCCTTCGTAGATTTTTTGGTTTTTGCTTTTGAGGACTTCTTGTCCTTCTTTGTACTTCTCTTTTCTTCTTTTTGATAAAATTCTTCTTTTATTACTGATCCCAAAAAAAAAATGGAAATAATTTTTTTACAATATAATAATAATAAAAAAGTTCTGGCATTTGAACAGATTGTTTAAGAGAGGATTTTTCTTAAACTTGACTCTTATTTCCTCTTCTTCTAGCAGGAATTCTTCTTTAAACAAGTAGAAATTTAGCATCAGCTATGTGTTGTCTGTAGATTGTATTAACCTGATGAAAAGCAGGGGCCTGTTGCCTTCTTGTGGGAAATCATTTTTTTCATTGTTATTGGGTGAACCTCCTAAGTAGTTAACGACTGAAGGTTCAATAAATGATAGGACATTATAATCAATTGAAGCATCAGGGGTTTTGCTGCTTTTGTAGCCACACTACTAGAAATACGATTTTTTGCGACTAATTATTTAACTGACGCAAAAAATCACTTTTTACATCATAATCTCGTTTTACTTAACCCCCAAAATCGTGTTCTTAACTAAAATAAATAAATAAAAAACCCCAAATCGTGTAAAACTTGCCCTATCCCCGTTCACTCTTATTTCCTAACTCTTTCTCTTTCTCTCTCTCTCTTCTCTTAAAATCTCACAAATCATACTGTTAATCCCTCAAATTCTCCTCTCTCTCACTCGACTCTCCACACTCTCTCGCTCAAATCTCACTATCCACTCTCCACTCTCTCTCTCTCTCACTCGACTCTCACTTTGATGAAGATATGAAGATTTTGATAGATTGTTGATGAAGATTTGAAGATTTCGATCTGCTATTAATGAAGATTTGGATCGATTCATAATCGGTAGGCCTAATTTCTATGTATGAATCCAACTCTCTATCTCTATAATCCCTATATCTTTATTTTTATCAATGCGGTGCAGATTCTGATTTCGAAACATCTTTTTGATTCGTAGATTTATTTTATTTTTTTATTTTTTTAAATTATTAAATCTTGATTTTCTTTGGCTTTAAAACTTGATCTGAACATTTCTCTAGATTGTTTGCTAAATTTCTTTTAGTTTTCGAACCTCTTGTTGTTTGGCTAGAAAACTAAAGCTCACCTCAATTGAGGTAATATATATATATATATATTTGTTTTCCTGTGTCTTTGTTACATTTTCTTAGCAACCCAACAGAGCATAATTTGGTTAATCTTTGAATGATTCTTCTAGTTTATAATCTTGTTGTTTTGCTTTGAATTCTTCTTTGTTACATGTTTTAGTCGTAGTTGATTTCTATATTGCTCTGTTTAATTTTGATTTCAAACTCTCGCAATTTCAATTTAGTTTGATGAAGCTCAGAAATAATTTAGATCTTGAATTAAACGATGAATTACTTGCTTCTAATATCTTTCTCTCTCGTTTTTGAATTTGAATTCGATTGATATAGCTAAATACATAGAGCATTAAATATTAGTAAGCTTAGGAAATACACGAATCTTTTAAAATTTTTTAATTTGTTCATCAGTTTTTTAACCGAATCCTTATTGGCTTGTATCTTATCTTAGTTGATACATTCATGAGGGCTTTACACACTCTTCTTTGTCCTTTCTCCACACTCAGCAGGCCGAATTTTTATTTGGATCAATTTCTTCTGCCAAGTAAAATTTACTGCTATAGTTCGATTTGGTCTCAAATTGATATTTAGTTCGATTTGTTTCTTTTTGTATCCACTCATGTGAATAACCAATAATAATAATAATAATGAGTAGCATCTTGATAATTGAAGGCTCTAGAAAGGAGAAAGTGAGTAGTATCTTGAATAATTGAAGGTTCTTCTTAGGTGGAGCTCATAGGGTAGGTGTACATGGCATCATTTCTATTTTGTGTGGTTGAGATGTAACTTGTGTGTTTTAAATTCATCATTTCTATTTTTATTATGATGATGTCTAATTCATGCATATATATTTAGTTGTGTGTGTGTGTAGAGGTTCATGCTTGTATGTTTGTCTTGAATACTGCTGTATCTGCTATGAATATTATTGTACAATTTTTTCTATGTGATTCCTTCTCCCTATCAAGGTCAAGATACACCTCTTCCATTGTCATACATGTTTGACTTGTTACATCCTCTCTTAATGATTTTTTCAGCCACTGGCCAATGCATATGGACTTGCAAAACATAGAGATGGTCAGTGGGAATGGGCAATTGCTCCTGGTGTCTCACCATTTCCTAGATATCAACATGCAGCGGTGAGTTTTTCTTTTAAACTCCCAACCAAAAATAAAAAAATAAAAATAAAAAATAAAAGAAAAATACCCCATTGTTAGTTGACATATGCCCCTCTCGTGTTCAACATCTAGAAACCAGTCATTGAGATGTGCTATGCTCTTGTAGGTTTTTGTAAATGCAAGGTGTAGACACCCCATTTTTTACCGTCCTCAAGACTTGGACGTCACCGTTGGAACACTCGGTGATTATCCATGTTTGTGTTTGTTTGGAGTTCCCGGAGTTCTCGGCTACGCGCCTTGCCTCAGGATCTCCGAACTCGACTGTTTGTGTCTGGTTTTACACCAAACACTTGTGTTTTGCCTTGGAAAGGCAGAGGATGCCTTGTGAGACATCCCCTTGCACCACCAGCAGTGGCTAGAGGCCACCGGCTGGTTTTGTGTTGCCACCGGCAATGTATATTGCCGGTCGGCACTATTTGTTGCCGGTCGGCACTCTTTTTTGGCAAAATGACATTTTTGCCCAGCCGACTACTGTTCAGTTGCTTTTTGAGATATTTTAAGGTAGCTGTCTTGCATCTTCTTTCCCTCCATACACGTGTATGGAGGGATGAGCTTCTTGGTGGCTTAACTTGTAAGTTTGGTTGCCTATAAGAGAACCCTTCCTCCTCTTGGCTCAAGGGTTAGAGAGTTAGACATTTTGGAGAGAAAAAAACCTCAGAGAAGCTCTGGTTTTAGGGTTTGAGTTCTATATCTATCCTATCTCTCTTTTGCTCTCTTGTTTGTACACTAGGTGCTTTAGTCCACATTATTGCACACAAGCACCTAGTGTTTCACCTTCCCTTGGCTACTGAGGTTCCAAGAGGTTGTTCTTAGAGTTTTTGGCTGGATTAGAGCTTAAGGAAGCAACAACATCATCTTTGGTGAAGAGGTCTACAAGGGTAAGACACTAGTCCTCTTTTTACCCCATTCTTGCACTCCATTTTTACCGATCTTTGAACTATTTTTGTGCTTAGTGTTTAATACAAAAAAGTTCTGTTTTTTAGTCCCCTTGATAGTTTATTAAGGGTACTTTGTGCTTTGGGGAAGTTTAGCCCCTCTTAGGCCTTGAAAGGCCTCATTTTTGTGCTATTTTGTTGAGCTCCGGGATTTTGGTGTTTGGGTCTCTTCACCACTGAAATCTTGAGGGATTTTAGTGGTGTAGATGATGCCTTGAAGTCCCACGAAGGAGAGGGCCACCTCCTCTCCTTGTTGTCCTTGAAAAGGACAAGTTTTGGCCTCTTGAGGAAGCCTTTGTTGGTGTGTGTGTTGAGCATGTCTAGGCTGCATTTTATGTTTATTATGCCATGATATAACATTGCTAAGAGTTGGTTTTGGTCCCTTATGCATGCTTAGCATAGTTGTCATGTAATGCCTTGTGATCCATTAACATGTCTTAGGTTGTGTGCCTTTGTTTCTAGCATGTTTTAGGCTTACATTTGTGAAGCTTGTATGCTTATTTTGCCATGAATGAGGTATGTCTGTAGTTATTTTGGTCGACCCTAGCTTGCATTGTATAGCCTCTTTGCATGTTTGGCTTGTTGGCCTTAAGTGCATAAATGTGTAGCATGCCTTGTTTGCATTATTTTCAATGGTTTGGAACCATTTAGCATGCAATTTCAGTCCCTTAGACATGCTTGTTTGGTTGCCTTGCATGCCTCTTTGAAGCTTTGAATGCATATGTTGTATGCCTCATGCCTTGACCTTTGTGTATGCCTTGCTCTAGAGCCACTTAGATGCCATCTAGGAGGTCCCATTTGTATGGTCTAAGGCTGCCTTGGACCTGTTATAAGCCTTCTTGGCCTTGTGAGGCTTGGTTGGTTTAACCATGGTTTAGGTCTCCTTTGGCTTGCCTTGGATGCTTGGGCCATTTATTGCATGCTTAGTCTATTTTGTTGCTTGGTTTGGCACCATGTTTTGCATAATTTTCAGAGCTTTCTATGTATGCTAATTGTCCGTGTTTAGCTTCCTTTGAGTGTGCCTAAAGCTTGCTCACTTGATGCTTAAGTTGGTACCTTAACATGTGCATGTGTGCATGCATGATTAGCCTTTATTTTGGGCACTTTGGCCACTGATTTTAGGCCTATTTAGAGTTGCCTAAGTCATGTTTAAGACCATCATTTGCTTGCTTGCATGCTTACCTCATGTTTGCTTGTATGCTTTGCATAAGTACATTGCATTGTTCATATTGCATGATAGCTAACATGACTAGGTCGTATTGCATCAACATGCATTCCTTGTCCCTTGATTTGGTGATAGGGATTGGGATTTTGGTTTGTTTGGTTTGCATGCATTTGAGATTGAAAGTGCACATTTGATCCTTTGGGCCATCATGCATGGGAATGCGTGATTGGTGGCCCGAGAATCGAGGCACATGTCCCTTTGAGTCACAAACATGATAAGGAGTGTGTTTGGTGCATACATTGCTTGAATAACATTGCCGTGCAAGATTTTGCCCTCTGCTGCTGTGAGTTGCAGGTTCTGCAGACATTCAGTGCCGATCGGCAACATTTAGTGCCGGCCGGCATTAAATTATCAGCCGATGAGTTCATTTTGTGCTGGTGGCCACATACTTCAGCCGGTGGTGTTTCCCCTCAACCGGTGGTATCCCCCAGTGCCTTGAGAAGTAGTTCTGAGACTTTGGCAGTTTTCAGAAAGGCAGAGCAGGGAAAACAGAGGCAGTCTAGGCATGGCAGCGCAATTCCGAGCAAGACCCGAGCACGTGCTACATTTGGCTCTCCTCCCGAGGCGGTCTACTGTTTTTCTTAGTTTAGTTAGTTTGTCAACTAATTAGGCTATTTGTAATATTTAATTAGCTCGCGTAGTTAATTATTTGTATTATTCTTTTGGTCCCTCCGAGCGAGGGCATATCTGTAATAAGTGTGGGTGAGTGGTGTGTATGTCTTCCAACCCCCCACTTCTTTCTCCCTTTTATTTACCCGCTTTTTATGGTTAGTATTAGGGCACGTTTATTTTAGCATACCTTATGCTATGCACGCGTGCATCCATGCATTTGTTGACATGCATCGGGCTCGGTACATCATACAAACAGCATTGTATTTTCAATTCCAAATTGAATACGTGCATCGAATAAAGTGCATTTCACATGCCATCTTTAGGGTTAGCCGAGCCTACTCTAAATTGCATCTTCGCCTGTGTTGCATTAGCCATTTAACATGAACTAGGTCATGCATGTTTGCTAACTAGTTTCTTGTTTTGGCGCGGAGTACGATGTAAGTATTTATGCTTTAGCATATCGCATGCGTGTGGATGTTAACATAACAGTATGCTTACCATGCGGCTAAGTGCTTATATGAGATAAACTGTTTGAATGCCTGTGGGTGGAGGTTGGATTGCTTGAGTTGGGAAAACTCATTGAAATTCGTGTTTTAGCCTACTTGCGAGTAGCAAATTCCAAAGCATTTTCAAAACGAACGGATATGCAATGTTTGTTTCCAAATTAGGCGATCTAGTCTATACTTGTTTGCTGTGCGCATAACATAGTAATTCTAGGCGAATAATTGGAATAAGAGCATGTAATGTTTTCAAAATCGGATATCACGGTTAGTAGAGGCCGGTCTTAGGACCGGGCGAAAGGGGGTGCTCATAGCTGACCTTTCCCGATCGTACCCAAGCTCCCAAGCCAAGACTACTTTGGTGATGACGGACACGTGGCCTTCGGCACCGAGTTAGGGTTTCCTAAATTCCCCCATTTTAAAATATTTAGGTGGCGACTCTGTAATCTGGCAAGGCAGTCCATGTTTGGCACTACTTTTCAAAAAAATCTATTTTTCTTCAAAACGATTTGCCAAAGTTGGACTCTTTGGTTCAGATTAAGAACCGCAACAAACAAAAAAAGGGGAGTCCGAACTGTAGCGAGGTCCCTCGCGGGCTTGTTACACAAGGCTCCATGTGTCTGGTGGTGCACTTGGTGGTGGACGCATGGTGGAGGACTCATCAAGTGTTGCAGGTATTTTCCTTTATTTTCTTTTTCCCTGTAATCTAGCTAATGTGTTGAAATTGTTGGTGTTCAAAATCTACACTTAGGTCTTTTTCTCAGATTTTTCATGTTTCTGTGTGTAGTTCTGGATACTGCGACAGGAGTCTGGTGTGATACAAAGTCTGTTGTTACTACTCCCGTGATGTAGATACAAAGGCCGATCTTCAGCCGGTGGAGATCTTTGCAGTTGAACTAATGAGACGCTGTAGGCATGTTGCCGTTGCTATTGGTGACCTGATATTTATCTATGGTGGTCTACGTGGTGGTAAGATGTCACAACAGAACACTCAATTTCTTTCCCTTTGTATGTTGTTCTAGACTTTAAGTTGACTGGTACCTTCTAGTATTGTACATCGTTTTGCATTCTGATGCGCAACATAATATAAATCTGTCCTGATTTGCATTGTCGTAACACAATATTCGTCTACTCTGAGTTGCTTGTAGTAAATTGGTTGAGCCTTTCAAAGTGCTTGCATAACTTGAAACTACGGATAAAGTAGATTCATTTGGAGGAAAATGAAGACTCTTCTTATGTGAAGTCGATGTCTATGATGCTCAACGAGGACCTTTCCATGGATTTTGTGTTAGGTCTTCTGTGGACCCAACGAGGTATGGATTCTATGTTTGTAGTAGTTGATAGATTTTCTAAAATGGCACACTTCATTCCTTGCAAAAAGACGTCAGATGCTACTTGTGTGGCGAACCTCTTCTTTCAAGAAATTGTTCACCTACATGGAGTTCCACAGACTATTACTTCGGATCGTGATGTCAAGTTTCTCAGTCATTTTTGGCGAACACTATGGAGGCGTTTTGATACGAGCTTGAATTACAGTAGCACAAGCCATCCACAAACTGATGGGAACACCGAGGTGACAAATCGATCCTTGGAAAACATGATCAGATGTGTCTCCAGTAACAGGCCAAAACAGTGGGATGTAGCTCTACCTCAGATCGAATTTGCCTTCAACAGCACATTCAACAAATCAACGGGAAAGACCCCATTTGAGGTCGTCTACACTAAACCTCCAAAACTTATACTTGATTTGGCTTCATTACCAAAGCTTCCAGGGGTAAGTGTTGCAGCTGAAAACATGGCAAATCGAGTTCAAAATATTTAGGCAGAGGTAAGGCAAAGTCTAGAGAAAGCCAATAACAAGTATAAGGCAGCCGTAGACAAGCATCGTCGAGCTAAAGTGTTCAGAGAAGGAGATCAAGTACTGGTGTATTTACGCAGGAATCGAATCCTTGCAGCTACTTACAACAAGTAGGCAAACAGAAAATATGGTCTTTTCCAAGTCAAGGCAAGGATCAATGACAATGCTTATGTGATTGATCTTCCAGAGGGTATACAAATTTCTTCTACCTTCAATGTTGCAGATTTGTTCGAGTACCATCCAGATGAGCCGCAACAAATCAATGAATATATCTACCAACTCCAACTCTCAATCTCAAACATCCATAAAAGAATCAAGGGAGTCCAAACCACCACCAAGAAGTTCCAACCACCCTGCTTCAAGAAAAAAAAAAAAAAAAAACCTCATATAGCACAAACATAGTTGTTAAAATCGTGATCTGTATTGAAGGATAGTATGATCCTATAATCCAAAAAATTAAAATTGATCTGGATTGCATTAAAAACCGCAACAGAGGTAGGATTGTTTCATGACGGATCGTAGGATCAAATAAGAATAACAAATACACCTCAAAACTAAGTAAAGGTTGTGAATCAATCAACAAATTTTGGTTTTAAGTTCATATTTTACAACAAAATCCTGCATAGTTAAGAAAAACAGCAAGGGCTAAGTTTAAATTGGGTAGTAATTAGTTTTGAATTTAAGAATAGGACAAAATTGCATTTCCTTGTGCCTGGTCAATTTTAAAACTAGAGAAATTACACCACCACAAATTATTTTCCTAATATTAAATACTTGATTATAATTGCAAACGTTGTAGTGAAAAGTCTAAAGAGCAAAAATACTTCTAAAAAGAAACAATGTCCATTATATCAATGCTTGCTTTCCCACTTTTCTCTTGTATAAGCACTTGTTAAGCTAAACAACTAACTCAAGCTTAACAAATTTTCTTTCCAATGGCTACTCCAAAACTTAGATAATTACTATCACAGAACTATATGTAAGGCAATAATCAAGACAAATAGAAACAGTCAAGTGAATAATAAAATTAACAACAATTGCAAAATCTATACACAATCGAAAGGAATTCAATTGCAATCCACAACAACAACTATAAGTATATCAATGAAATTAATCAAAGGTCCACAATTCTATATATATCACCATTGACCTATATATGTAGCAGTTTTTGTAGATGTTGAAAAAGGTATTGATGCTCATTGATGCTTGGAAATCACAATAAAAATTATCAAGAATTGAAATATAAATATGGCCTCAATGAACAACAATTGAAATATAAGAAGTAGATAGAAAGAGTAAACACAATGATTGAAGAGAAGAAGAGAGTGCGAACAAAGCGATTCTCTGCTAGAAATTGAAACTAAATAAAATGAAATCGTGAAAAACAAAAATCGCTAAGAACAGAAATCCAAATGATAGTGAAGGCATCGATCATGAGAAGAAATCACACAGAATATTTTGAAGAACAGAAATAGCAAAGGGCAGATGAATGCATCGATCCAAACTGAAAAATCTAGAAACCCTCTAGATGTTGATTTGTGATTATGTAACAATTTTAAACAGAATATAACAATCCCAATCAAACAATCAAGAGAAAGAGACACAACGATTTTTACGTGGAAAAACCACAATTGGACACCTTCCAATTGTGATCAAAAAACCACGGGCAACTGCCACAAGACAATCCACTAAGAAGAATTAAAGGAATTACACAAGTATACTCTCAATTATCTAGCGAATCCACAACGCCTAATTGAACCAACCTCTATGTGCCTCTTCCAACCCCATCTTCACCACGGAATTGTCTTTCTGATGAGCCACTCCGGATTCCACCAAAGCTTCAGGCTCGAATTCTTCAGAATCCACAACTGAAGAACAACTCTCTCTTTTGTGTATAACAAACAAACCTTTGATGTACTCTCTTTAAACCATGAGTTGAATACTCAATAAAAACATCAAAGAAAACTTAACAAAATATCTCCATATATAACCCTTAAGAACCAAAAAGAAGATCTGGAGAGATTCAATGAATGAATCAATGAATAGCCTAGATTTGAGAGAAACCCAACTATTTATAGAAAACCAAAACAATCCTAGTTGGGAAAGAAAACCAACTTCTTGTAGAAAACCAACTTCTTGCAGAACTCCAAAGTAATCCTGTTTTTGAAGGAAACCAACTTCTTAAAGAACTCTTGTTACAACCTTGGTTATGATCCATGGAATTTGACAATAGCAAATATATATACAGAGAGTATGCGAGAGAGATCAAGAGAGAGGGCAAGAGAGATCAAGAGATATTGACAGATCGAGAGAGAGAGAGAGAGAGAGAGAGAGATTTATACCATAGTTCTTTAGACGACAATGGGCAAGAGAGCGATGTCAAGAGTTTGAGCAAGGCAGACTAGGGCAAATATAAATAAAAGAAAATAGGGGAAATAAAAACCTTGGAAAATGCTGTATATTTTTGCTACAGTTAGATAGACAGTCGCAAAAAAATAGACGCAAAAAGTCAATATTCTAGTAGTGTGAGTAGGATCACTTGTTTCAATGATAACCATTTTAAAGAATAGTTTTCTTCTCTTTTCTTCATTTAAAGGTTAATGTAGAGAGCTCTTCCGGTCGACATGAGTATACTCATCATTGTTTCGAGAAGTGAGAATTATTCTACTCCCATTCTTCGTATTGGTAGGGATGGCATTCTTTATAGCATCCCATGTCTCAATATGCCACATATCATCAAGGACTATTACATACTCATGTCAGCTAAGAAATGTAAACAAATTGACCTCGACGTTCTCCTCCCACTTCTCTTTCTCCAAGTCCACTTGTCCTGAAATGTCTCGTGAAAATTCTTTTATATTTGGTTGCTGAGAGACATAAATCCATGCGAACATTCAAAATTATGTTGAGTGGACTTAAACACTTTCTTAGCAAGAGTTGTTTTGCACAGTCCTGCCATGCCAATAATTGAGATCACACGACATTGTAATTTTTTATTGAGCATTTTTGCACCAAATTTTCAATGTGTTTTTCAAAACCAACATTTGGTTCATCAATATGGGGAAAAGATCGTCTTTCATCCCATATATCTCCTCCACTACTACCATTAGATTCATTGATGCCATAAGTTTGTCTGACACGATTGATATCCTCAACTCTTCTTTTGATCCCTTCAATCTCCATAACAAAGTTACGAGCATCATAACCATAGCAGACAATACAAGTGGCACTCTTGAGACAACCCCAAAACCCCTTCCCTCTGTGTGATGCTATCCGGGGGAAGTATTTCTGCATAATATCATCCACATCACAAGCAAAATCTCGAATATCAATCACCAAGTTGGCCACTCCTTTGCTTCCCTCTTGTTTGGCTTTAGCATCCTCCAAGTAGGTTTGAATATGCCTCATTTCACGTTCGATCCAAACAATGTCTTCTCACGAACGAGACAAGCGAGAACCCTCTTTGAAAACTAGATTGCTAAATACACCGATGGTTTGTCTGAGGACTGTAGTAGCTCCGACAAGAGCAATCTCTGCCATCTTTGCTTTGGTGGCTACAAATTAAAGATGAGAAGTTCTGACAAACACATTGAAGACAACAACTTCTAAGAAAAACACACAGGAATTAGAGCAAGAGTGAACCACAATCACAGATTTGTATAAATTTCAACATAATAGAAAATTAAATTGGTTAATTTGCACAATTGGTTGCTAAATTATGTGTTTTGTTTCACTTTAATTCTCAATATTTTAATCTTTCTACTTTGGTAAAATATGAGATTTGTTTCACTTTACTTCCTAATATTAGCTCTGTTCGAATTGAGCAAGGGTAAAAGGGATTTTTTAAATTTTATTTAGACCTAAAAAAATGCTACAAAATGTACACTTTGACACTTATTTATTTGATCATTTTGATTTTATTGAAATTTCTTGTAAAATTCCAAAACTACCTCACCTCTCATAACAGATTTTGACAACATTCATGTCACCGACTAGAGTGTAATGGATTGAATATTTTGGGAGCAAAGTGGAACAATTAAAAGATTCAACTCTAGAGATTAACTCAAATGAACACATTGATTTGGCATAGGAAGTTAACAAAAGAAAGAAAAAGAAATTACCAAAATCAAATTTGTAATCTGATCGCACTTAACAGATTTGTATAAATTTTGAACATGTTAGAATAGTAGAGAGAGAGAGAGAGGAAATAATATGTATTGTATTCAATAAATTGTATATAATGATTTGTCCTATATAATAGAAGGTCTGTATATATAAGCTGAGAAAGAGTATTCTACTAGAAGTCTAACTATGAGAAAGAGTATTCTATAAGAGACCTAACTATGGCAATACTTAATATGTCTAGGAAATCGATACCTAATATATGTAGGAATATATATCATATGTACATTAACATCCCCCCTCAAACTCAAGGAAGATAAACATCTTGAGTTTGGAGAGAGAAACTAAAACATGAAATAAAACTAAATAAAATAAAAGGCAAATAGATTACAAAATTCGAACGGGAGCGCAAGGGCGCTTGAAATAAATCAGAGACCGAAACTAAAGCTGGGAGGCAGTTTATGGTCGTGTCGGACCATTGTAAGAACTGGCTGAAACTAATGCCAGGACAATTTAAGGTCATGCTAGACCTATATAGAAACTGGCTGGAACTAATGTCGAGAGACAATTTATGGTCGTGTCGGACCATTGTAAGAACTGGTTGGAACTAATGCTAGGATAGTTTAAAGGGGTCATGTCGGACTAATGTAGGAGCTAACTGGAATCAATTTTGGGACAGTTTACGCGGTCACACCGGACCATTGTAGAGACTGGATGTTGAACCAACAAGCGTGGCACACACATAACTTATGACGTGGTGCTAAACAATGATGACAATAGATGACTGAGTGTGCCAAAAGGCGGCTTGGATGATGCGCCAAGGGGCGAGTTTAGTGGTGTGCCAAGAGAGTGCGGCTTGGAGTGTGCGCCAGAGGAAGCAGCTTAGATTGTGCGCCAAAGAGGGACGGCTTAGGTGGTGCGCCAAGGGGCGACTTGGGTGGTGCACCACAAGGGGCGGCTTAAGTTGTGTGCCATAGGAGACGGCTTAGGTGGTTTGCATGATGTATAACCATATTCACCATGATATAGGTATAATAACCCCCCCTCAAACTCAAATAGGTTTGAAGATAGAAACCAATTTGAGATTGAAGTAGAGAGAAAGATAGAGTGGAGAAAAAAATGTATTGCGAGTGAAAAAAAAAATGATAGAGATATTTGGGGTAAGAATAAACCAACGAACAAAGGAAGAGATCACCACAAAACGATACTGACAAGAAAACATGACAGCGGAATAGGTTGAGGTCCGGCGGGCGGCCAAGGCAAGGTTGTCGCCCACCAGTAAGGCGAAAAACACCAAGAGCTTAACCTATAGCTCTAATACCACGTTAGAATAGTAGAGAGAGAGAGAGAGAGAGAGAGAGAGAGAGAGAGGAAATAATATGTATTGTATTCAATGAATTGTATATAATGATTTGTCCTATACAATAGAAGGCCTGTATATAAAGGTTGAGAAAAAGTATCCTATAAAAGACCTAACTATGTCAATACATAATAAATAAGTTGAGAAAAAGTATCCTATAAGAAAAAATTAGCAAAAGCGAAAAATAAAACCTGTAGTCTGATCGCACTTTCCTCCAGGAAGAACAACAAATCTATAAGTTCTCTTGAAAGTGATAGCTTTGGACATACAAGTAGACTTTTTAGTATAGAGGTTAAAAGCAGTTTTTTTTTTTTTTTATTTTTTTTTTTTTTAACTTTTTTAAGTCATATTATTTCTTTATTTTTTTATATTTTTTTTAAAAAAATTTAAAATTTTAAAAAATCAACTTTTAACTTACTTTCTAAAATAAGTAGACTTTGTAAAGTCTTTGAGCACATCTTCTAAAAAAAAATAAAAAAATTATCAAAATAATTTGTTTCTAAACGAGGCTATTACTTTTTATTTTTTATTTTTATTATTATCAAAAAGTCTGTGTAGTGGTGGGCTCAACCACTTTATTCATTTTATTTTTTATGTTTGATTTCATTTCATGATTTTTTCGGAATTAGGTTGGAATAGATTAAGGTGAGATTGCCTAAAAAAATTATTAGTGGGATAGTTTTAAGTTAAAGATTGTAAGATAAATTGTGTTTATTTATGAACTTAATGTAGTAATATCAGTTGATTGAAATTAAATCTATAAAATTATGTAAAAACGCCTCATTATATAGAAGATGATTTTGTTGTTTTTATAAAGTGAGTGACAAAATAGTCTTTCTACCTCCTCCAATCTCATGAATTAGATTTCAATACCATTTCCTCGTGAAATTGCTACTCCCCTTTTGTTTCTGAAAATAAACAGAAAACGTTGATCTTGGCAGTGAAGGATAAATAAAAACTTTTAAAAAATATATATGTATATGTAAATATTATTCAATTATTTACTTAATATATATATGCAATTATTGTTCAATTATTTATTTATCCTATATAAGATTCGGCTTGTCATTTTTTATTAGCAAAAAAACGAGAATTTTATTGATAAAATCAACGAAACTGACATGCAAAAGATAAAACATCAAGCCTATATTGATTCAGGGGTTTGATTTGTGGCACTAATTTGTTGAGCATTAATGGCACTAATTTCTATATCAGGTAAAGAAAAAAAAAAAAAAACAAAGTTACTAAAACAGGAAATTAGTGCCATTAGTGCCAGCAGTTTTAGTGCCACAAATCATTTTTCATTGATTCAGCTACAGTCTACTTTGGTAAAATACACAATCATGCAGTTAGCTTAGTGTGGGTCTACTCCAAGCCTATATTGATAATCTGAACTATTTTATCTTGTAAACTTGTCAAGTTGATTATTCATAACAAAGTTAATCAGACATCAATAGTCACATTATCGATACGTAATTTATTCTTAAAAAAATGAATGGCATGTATCATTTTTAAAATTTACAATTCATCTTTTTAGAAGAAAATATGATTTGATCTTGTGAGTAATGATACTTAATTAATTTAATTTTTAATATAAATGATATATTAACTAAACTTTACAAAATAAATGATTTATATTATGAAGATGAACTCTTGGCATGGTGGAAGGCTTTATATTATGCTTTTTTGGATAAAATATTATGGTTTAAAAAAAAACATTGCAATGCATGCAATAAAAAGACAATAATTTAAATAAGGAAAATGATTTGTAAATGAAAAATTTATACAAAAAGTCTTACAAGAATGATGTAATAATGTTTTAAAAATTGTAAATCACTTCAATGATCTTTTTAATTTGAGACGAATAGACACAAATATGCCATGTTCTGGATTGTATTGGCATCTCGCCAACTTGATTTGGTGTACGCTTTGAGATCTGCATATTATATTTTTTTTTCTCAATGTTCTTGTGCCAATGATATGTTTTATGTGATATGATGCAATTGTGTCCTTATTGCTTTGATATATTTTGTATTGTTCGTATTTTATTTCTTCATCAATGAAGTCCTTTTTTGCCATTAAAAATAAATAAATAAATACTATGCACTAGAAAGGAAAAAAAAAAGCATGTTCAAATGAAATGTGTTGTTGGTTAGATTTATTCTACATTAGACATAAATCAACACCACACACTTCATTTTTGGTACTTCATGAAATATTTTTCCTAAAAGGAATATTGCACATTAATTAGTTTGAACGTTGTTTATGCATATTCATTTATTCATTATTAGTCAATTTTTAAACACAAAAATCTAAAATCGAACATCAATTAAACCAGAATTCATGCATTAGTTTATTGGAGACCAATATACACACACCAATATAATAAGTTCAAACCACACACAAATAAAAATACAACGCAAATCACAAATACCAAATTACAAAGACACACCATTACTGATTGCAACAAACAACTAAATGTCACACAGAGGATTAGAGAAGAAGAGCTTTGCCGAATAAGCAGGTTCAAGGTAAGAATCAACAGTTTGTTTCTTCAGCATACTAATAGAGATCTACCAGAAATTACCTTATAGATCAGAAAGACCATATAGTCATGTGTTCATCCAATCAGATCTTGTGTTAACCCATTGTTGAGCAATTCGCCAATGTCCTAATTTGGAAGGAAAGGATAATCACGCAGAGATCCATCTATGAGACAAAGACAAATCCAATCAAAGTTAACCATCATTAATTAGTATAAAATTTTAAAAAGGGAGTTCATATATTTGGGCTTGTTAGTTAAGGGTAGGTGTTGGTGTGGCAGTAAAGTTATTTCACTGTAATCTAGACGTTGTGGATTCAAACTACATAAACAATCTCTCCATACTTGCTCCATTGCAATTTGGGCTTTATAGAATTTAAACCACAAAAACAACCTCTCCATATGCGAGGATGATTAAGGCTGCGTAACATTTCTCAAATCCTGCATTTGCAGGAACCTCGTGCACATTGTGTTTTAGTGGCACATGCTAATTATTTTGTATGCGAATGGTTCAGTGGGGTCATTATTCAACAGTTCCATGTATGATCCACCTAATGTCTTTTACAAATTTGTATTTGTAGAGAGGATCAAGCGAACATATTATATGATATTTTAAAATTACCTAATAATGTTTCAATTCGGTGTGGTTGAATTTTTTTTTTTTAAAAAAAGAATGTTCGTAAAAAATTTTAGTTTAAATTCATTTTACCCCTTTTAGTTTGGGTGTGGAGGATTTTACCTTCTTATGGTTTAAATAAAATCATAAAGTCACCATATAATTTTGGACTAAAATATCATAGTTAATTTTTTCATACAAACTAACGAAAAATGTATCACATGTACCATTTTTTAGTGTAGGTTTATTTTCAGAAAAAATTAAATGAAACTAATACAACAAAACGACATTTTTTTCTAAACTTAAAATTAGATTAATATGTTAATTAAAATAAAATAAATTAAAGTATAATTAAAGATGGATCTAAAATATAAAATATAATTAAAGATTGCTTTAAAATTTAATTAAATAATAAAAAATAATAATTAAAAATTAATCTAAAATATAATTAAATTAAAATTAGATTATCAGTTAGGAATTATAATAAATAATTAAGAATTTAGGATTAATTGTGATCTAAAATATAATTAAATTAAAATTAGATTAAAAAGTTAAGAATTATAATAAATAATTAAATATTTAGAAATAATTGTGATATAAAATATAATTAAATTAAAATCAAAGTAAAAAGTTAATAATTATAATAAATAATTAAAAAATTATAATTAATTATGATTTAATTGAATAATATTAGACATTATAAATTGTAGGGTAAATTACAAATACACCCCCTAAATTTTGCTTAAAATATAAATTGTCCCATGTGATTTGAAAAATTATAAATATCTCTCTGTTAGAATTTTTTATTTAACAGAATTAATTAAAAAAATAAAATTTCTAATTGTTCTCTTATATAATAATAAAATTATCTAAATTATTAATTAAATTTTTTTAACATCATTAAAAACTATTAATTAAATTGATAATTTATTAATAAAATGGCATATTCGTTATGAAATTAGAAACTTTAAGGGGCATGATGTAATTTTCAAAATCACATGGGGTAATTCATAATTTAAGTAAACCTCAGGGGGTTTGTTTGTAAATTATCCTAAATTTTTATATGTATAAGAGAGGAGAGAATAAAAATAAAAAATAAAAAAAATAGAGTTTAAGAGTATTACAGTTATTTTGCATCTATTGTTAACGATTGCATTTTGATTCAAAACCACCTAGAGATTTTCTGACTATATTTGATTCATCGAGGATAAATGATTTTGACTTCAAACCACAAGGGGATAAAATACATTTTGCCCCAAATTCTAATACTGGATTACCTAATTTCTCATGACGATTTTTTTTTTTTTTTTTTTCAAAGAAAAAATGTCTGCAATATATAAGTTGTGTTTGGATTATGGATTTGGGTAGGAAGTTTGAAAGAAAAATAAAAGTATGGTTGAAATATAAATGAAATATAGTTATATTTTATCTACATTTTATCTTTCAAATTCATATCCAAATCCATGATCCAAACACAACCCTTATAGTTCTTTCTTAACTGAATTTATTACATTTTCTATTCCTAAACTATCACCAAATTGTCTACTTAATCCCTGAACTATCGATTGAGTCTACTTAATCCCTAAAATATATAAATTAAATTCTATTTAGTCCTTAAACTATCGATTGAATCTATTAGGGTTAATTACACTTTCATTCCCTAAACTATCACCATTTTGTTTATGTAGTCCCTAAACTATTAAATTTGTCCTCTTGGTCCCCAAATTTTCAAAAACTCATGGTACTTAGTCCCCAATGGTAGATGATGTTAATTATTTAATAGAAAATGGGATCATGTGCACTGCACATAAGCTACAAGGATGGTAAAAGGGCTAAATTAGACATTGTACATATATCTCCATTAAAAAATAAAAATAAAAATAAAAATAAAAATAAAAAAAGAAAATCAATAGGAGGGAAATTTTCCTACCAATTTCATAGATAGATAGATAGATAGATATGCCCATCAAATCCAAATCAAGTCATATGCTTTGTTCATACAGGAACTTTGGTTTGATTTGGATTTGACGAGCATATATATATATATATCTATCTATAAAATTGGTGGGAAAGTTTTCCTCTGATTGATTTTTTTTTTTTTTTTTTCTTCTAATAGAGATATATGTAAAATGTCTAATTTAGGCCTTTTACCATCCTTGTAACTTATGTGCAGTGCACATGATCCCATTTTTTGTTAAATAATTAATGTCACCTATAATTGGGGAATAAGTAGCATGAATTTTTGAAAGTTTAGGAACCAAGAAGACAAATTTAATAGTTTAGGGATTACATAAACAAAATGATGATAGTTTAGGGGGTAAAAGTGTAACCCAATCTATTAAGACCCTAAAGTATTTAATTCAAACATATTTAGTTCCTGAAAGACTTACAAAAATAAAATATATGCCTATAAGTATTATAAATTAATAGAATACCCCACCAAGTTAAATTTCTATTTTATCTTTAAAAAGTATTTTTTTCACTATGTGTTTAAATTAATATCAAAATCTGATTTTCAATCTTGTCAATAAAATTATGAGTATTAGGCATATTGAAAAAGTAGAATTATAGAATTTAAATAATAATATTTTGTTACAAATTATAATAGAATAAAATAATACATTAATTAAGTTATAAACAAAAATTTAGCGAACAACTTAATAACAATCAATTAAGAAATTTCAAACGAAATCTAATATATAATATTAGATAAAGACAAACAAGTAGTCATTGTAGAAGATAAGTAAAAAAATAAAACTTACCAAAAAAACTGCCGCCCACTTTTCGAAGACAACATAAAAATTTAAGTTTTTTTTGAAATACAATTTTAACTAGATAAAGTCTTTGATTAATTTATAATACTTATGGACTTATATTTTTATTTTTGTAATCATTCTAAGGACTATCAATAGTTTAGGGACTAAATAGATTTTAATTTATATATTTTAGGGATTAAGTAGATTTAATCGATAGTTAAAAAACTAAGTAAATAATTTAGTGATAATTTAGGTGTAAAAAGTGTAATAAACCCTTATTAATAATATAACTGGAAAAGTTGAGAAATAGATGTTGAGGACCGAACCATCTCAAATCCAGTGGTAGACGTTGATTCCTCCGCTTCGAAGCTATAATAAACATATAGATGAAACAAAATGAGGAATATTAAAATAAAGTTACAGATATGAAATAGAGGAAACAACCACAAATATAAAATTGTATGATAGTAAAGAAGTATATGGATGAAACAAGATAAACATCATACCGGTTTATCTTTATGTATCTCCATTATGTGTTTTATTCTATTTGGAACCGTAGTTATTGGATTGCACCGAAAGATGCCGAGTTCCTTGAGTCGTGGCATTCCTCCTTCCTCAACTATTCACTCCTCTAGTTTTTCCAAATAACCAATTTTCAATACTTCAAGTTGAGGAAAGTTACAACCACGTGCTCCGGAGCAAACCATCTCGCTCCCCACATATGACCCACAGTATAATTTTAGGATCTTTAGTTTAGGGAGTTTCTTTAGAGTCTTCATTGGGTCTTCTTTTAAAAAACTGCAGGAAAGGGAAAGCTTGGTAAGGTTTGGGGGAAGTTTATCATGTTGAGGCAACTCAGAGTTATTCCCCCACCACATGCGCTTCAGCTTCAGGCTAAGAAGATTCTCGTATCGAGACAAATTCCATGTTCTTAATATCTCACCACTGATATCCGACAACAACTTTTCAAGCTTGGTTAGTACAAGTGTTGGGTCTGACAATATCTCAATGATACGCCTAGACGAATAATTAACACCTAACTTTCTCAAATTGACTAGTTTGTGGGAAAAACTGAAATCGCCCCACACTTTTTCGTCCAACCCATATGGGGTTTGGAGATTTGGTAAACAAATTTCAGTTCGATAAAATATTCTATCCAAGTTGATCCACCAGAACAAAGGAACCTTGCAGGAACGAGGTAAGAGTATATGCCTTAGTTGCTTCATAGTCCAAAAAACATCAGGAAGGATTACACAACCACTGCTTTCTCGAACATCAAAGGTTAGCAAACCTTTCAGATATGTAAGTTCTTCAAATTGCCAATTTCATTTGGAAGAGCCCTCGGAAGATAATCACACTTTACACTCAGAACTCGAAGAAATTCAAAGTCTCGAAGAAAATTCTTAACCATTTTCCTCCGTACTAATCTAGCATTTCCACTAAAACTTAGCATAGACCGAAGCTTTGGAGTTGGATAATTCAAAGAAATGTAGTCCTCGAAATTACTACCATGAGTAGTGACTCTACGTACTCCCGTTCCATGATTACATGTGATTACATCATTTTGAGTGTTAAAGAAATTAATTTCCTTGGCCTCTTGAATGCAAAGATTGTGCAAATCATGAATGCGAACACTCCTAACCATTCCATCAAACCTCCTTTGAACAACTTGAATCAAGTTCCTTGCAATCAAGTGATTTAGATAATCATCCCCCACATCCTCAACCTCTCTCACTCCACTACCTCATATAAATCCCTCGGCTGCCCATAAATTAACTAATTTGAATGCAGAAATTTCATGGTCCTCCGGAAAAAGTCCAAAGTATAGAAAACATGGTTTCAAATTTGTAGGCAAGTCTTTGTAACTCAGTCCAAAGATTTCTGAACATTGATCTTCATCTTGACCCATGCCCTCGAGTATCCCCTTCCATGTGTTTTCTGATCTCTCTCTTAATAACAACAATCCTGCTGCTAGTACAATTGCGAGTGGTACACCACCGCATCTTTTTAATATTTGCTCACCAATAGTCCCCAGCTGAGGGGGATCACTTGCTTCAACCATAACCATTTTAAAGAAGAGTTGTCTGCTGTTTTCTTCATTTAAAGGCCGCAACTCATGCACAGAGCTCTTCCCGCCGACATGAGTACCCACATAATTGTTTCGAGAAGTGAGAATTATTCTACTCCCATTCTTCGTATTGGTAGAGATGACATTCTTTATAGCATCCCATGTGTCAATATGCCACATATCATCAAAGACTATTACATACTTGTGTTGGCTAAGGAATGTAAACAAATTGACCTCAACGTTCTCCTCCCACTTCTCTTTCTCTAAGCCCACTTGTCGTGCAATGTCCCGTAAAAGTTCTGTTATATTTGGTTGTTGAGAAACATAAATCCATGCAGAACGTTCAAAATTATGTTGAGCAGACTTAAAAATTTTCTTAGCAAGAGTTGTTTTGCCCAGCCCTGCCATGCCAATAATTGAGATCACACGACATTGTAATTCTTTATTGAGCATATTTGCCACCAAATCTTCAGTGTGTTCTTCAAAACCAACAACATTTGGTTCATCAATATAGGGAAAAGATCGTCTCTCATCCCACACGTCTCTCCCACCACTACCACTAGATTCATTGATGCCATAAGTTTGTCTGACACGATTGATATCCTCAACTCTTCTTTTGATCCCTTCGATCTCCACAGCAAAGTTACGAGCGTCATAACCATAGCAGACAATACAAGTGGCACTCTTGAGACAACCCAAAAACTTCTTCCCTCTGTGTGATGCTATCTGGGGGAAGTATTTCTGCATAATGTCCTCCACATCACAAGCAAGATCTCGAATATCAATCACCAAGTTGGCCACTCCTCTGCTTCCCCCTTGTCTGGCTTCAGCATCCTCTAAGTAGGCTTGAATATGCCTCATCTCACGTTCAATCCAAACAATGTCTTCTCGCAAACGAGACAAGCGAGAACCTTCTTTCAAAACTAGATTGCCAAGTACACCAACGGTTTGTCTGAGGGCTGCAGTAGCTCCGGCAAGAGCAATCTCTGCCATCTTTGCTTTGGTGGCTACAAATTACAGATGAGTTTATCACAGAATTGTATAAATTTCAACACAACAGAAAATTAATTAAGTGGGTTAATTAACACAATTGGTTCCCAATTTATGTGATTTGTTACACTTTAATTCCCAATCTTTTAATCTTTTTACTTTGGTCCCTAAAATATGTGATTTGTTTCACTTTAGTCCCTAATATTTAGCTCCGATCAAATTGAAAAGGGATTTTTATTTATTTATTTATTTATTTAAACCTAAAAAAAATGCTACAAAATGTAAACTTTCACACTTATATGTATTTGATCATTTTGATTTTTATTGAAATTTCATGTAAAATTCCAAACTACCAAACCCCCCATAACAGATTTTGACAACGATAACGTCACGGACTAAAGTGTAATAGATTGCATATTTTGGGATCAAATTGGAACAATCAAAAGATTATAATTTTCAGATTAACTCAAAATAAACATATTGATTTGGCGCAGAAGATTAAAAATAAAAAATAAAAAACGAAAAAACGAACCTGTAATCTGATGGCAGTCCCGCAAGAAAGAAGACAGAAATCAGATGGAAAATAAAAGCGCAATCTCGGCTGTCTCAACCTCCCCCCCAACGAATTACCGATCATGACGAGTTCTAAGAAGCCCCCCTCGAAAGAACTGAGAGAGAACTCTGCAAGGAGACTATCATGCGAAGACTCATCGTCTACTCGCTTTTTTCTACCAAAAACTCTGTGCAGTGGTGGGGTCAACCACTTTACTGCCTCGTTTGGCAACCGAATTTTTAGTTAAAAAGTCAAAAATTTACTAAATTAATTAAAAAACTAACAATTCATATCAAAAAGTTAAAAAAATTTCTTTTCTCTCTATTTTTTTGTACATCTTTTTATAAAAAGTCAAAAAATCATCCCAAACATACTAATTTTTTTTAACTCATATTTTAGCCAAATAAATAAAAAATTATTAAATTAGTCTGTTCCCAAACGAGTTTATTTTGGACAAATTTTATTTTACCCTCTTAAATTAAAAATTGATACAATATACGCTTTTATTTTTTTGAAAGTTTTTAATTGAATTATTATATCTCCATTCTGTTAATAAAATAGACAGAAAAAAGTACATTTAATATGCACATATTATATTTAAGATAAAAATATTTTTTAAAGATCTATCATAAAATTAAAATTTTTCATAAGATGTAAGGATACATTGTATCAATTTTTAGTTTAAGGGGATAAAGCAAAAAATGGAGATAGTTGAGGAGGATAAAATATAATTTGCCTTTTTATTTTTAATATTTGATTTCACAACTAAGGTGCTGATCAGGGGATTTGAGTAAAGTGAGATTGAAAAGTGGAGAGATATGATAGTATTAAATTAGAGAGTTAATATAATTGCTGTTATTTATGAGTTAACGTAATAATATCAATTGGTTGTAATTAATTACACTTTGTCCCTTTGGTCATTTTTTTACTTTGACCCTTAAAATTTATTTTTTCTCACTTTGACTTTTTATTTTCATTTTTTTTTTAATTTGCTCTTAAAACTAATTTATGAACAAAATTAGACAGAAAATGTCACTATAGCTATCACATAATATAAAAAAACGTATTATTAGACTAGGGTTTGAGTTTGTGTCAGATGTGTGAGTTATATATAATAAAATATGTTTATATCACGTGACTATTAATGTGTTATTTTTTATCTAATTTTTAACAGAAGTTAGCTTAGCAAGTAAACTGGAAAAAAAAAATTTTAAACATGAAGAGTCAAAGTGAGAAAAAATAAGCTTTAACGACCAAAGTAAGAAAGTGGCTAAACATGAACAGGGTAAAGTGTAATTTACCTTCTATAAAATTATGTAAAAGTCCTCGATTTATAGAAGGTGACTTCATTATTAATGTGCTTGTTTAGTAGAGCTTAATTTTAGCTTAACTTAGCATTTAGATTATTTTGAGTTGTTTTGGTGTGTTTGGTAGAGCTTAAAATCACTTTTGTAGCTTAGATTAAGCCAAAAAAATGATTTTTGGTTGAGTGGCAGAAGGGGTGCTTTTCGAATTCAACTTAAGAAAGAAGCTAAAAATTGAGGGGCAAAATTACTTAAATGCCCTTTACTAATTTGAAGTATTACCAAATTACCATTATATAAATCACAAAGATCACTCACTGTTCAATCTTTGTGAGAGAAAGAGAAAGAGAGGCGATTTCCGGTGCTCAACACCTATTCTAAACACCACACTCTCTCTCTCTCTCTCTCTCTCTCTCTCTCTCATGAACTAGTGTTCTCCTTCTTTCTCACACTCACGAACCAGAGCTCTCTTCTCTCTCTCTCTCTCTCTCTCTCTCTCTCTCTCTCTTTGTTTATTTGCTCTCTCTACACTAACACCATCGCGTTGTAAACCCTAGCTTCGCAATTGAGCTTCCGTGTTTGCAATCTCAATTAAGGGGCGAAACCCTAACCATCGCGATCTGAAACCCTAGAGTCACAATTAATGGTGATGATCAACCACTGCCGGTGACGATCTAGAGTTCACCGCCGTCATCGCAATCACGATCTACGATGTGAAACCCTAGCCACCGGCGACGGTAGCTAGGGTTTGTAATGGAAAAAAATAATAAATTAAAAGAATAACAATTGTTATATTATTAATTGAAATGAAAAATAATAATAATAACATAATCACAATTTTTTTAAAAATTAAAATTGAAAAAAAAAATGAAATACAAAATGAAATAACTTATATTAAATGAAATAAAAAAATGAATATTATAAGTTCTATTAAATAACTAATTGTCATTAATATAAAGAAAAATAATATGTAATGACATCACAACATTAATATAAATATTTGGATATTAATTGATATTAATTGTAATGAATTAATAAATTAACAAAAAGAAAGAAGAGAAGAAAAAAAAAACAGAGAGAGAGAGAGAAAGAAAATAAGGAGAAAAAGAAAAAAAAAGTATTGATACTAATAATAAAAAAATGAAATAATTAATGAAATAAGGAGGTCTTTAGTGTTTTTTTAATAAAGTAATAATAATAATAATAATTAACCATTTTAGCCATTAATGAAATAATTCTAATATTAATTGATACTAATTAAGCCATTAATTGACACTAATTAATTTATAATGAAAAAATGAAATAATTTTATACTAATTGATACTGTTAATGAAAATAATAATTTTTGTAATACTAATTATATTAAATTTTATTAATGAAATAACTTTTTTTAAATTAAAATTGAAAAAAAATGACAAAATAATCATTTTTATATCATATAAGGACAAAAAGGACAATTACACAGCAAAAAATTATTTTATAGCTTATCAACCAAACACTACTCTGCTGCTTAAATTCATAATCCCACAGCTACATCAAATTGGTTAACAGCTTATGTCCACAGCTATAAACTATAATCTGTTAAGTTATAATCTATAATCACTTTTCCACAACTCTACTAAACAGGCCAATGCAAAGTGATATGCAAAATAGTTTTTTTTCCCTCTAATCACAGGAGATTAGATTTTCCTTATGGGATTGTTAGTTCCCTCTTTAGTTGGGTTTCATAGTTTTATAGGACATTTATGTTTCGTTTATTTGGACGAAAACATTTTGAAAAACATTTTATATGATTTTTTTTTTCCAAAAAATGTTTTCTAGAAATAAATAATTTTTTATGTTTGGTGGTGGACATGATGGAACAAAGATGGAAGTGAAAATGGTGGCATGGTAGTGTGGCGTCAACAACAATAGCAACGGTGATGGTGGTGATAGACATGGTGTTGGTGGTATAGTAGTGGAGGTGAGTGTGAAGGTGGTAATGTGGTGACATTGGTAAAACTTTAGTCTAAAAAACGTTTTCTACCTTTTAAAAGTAGAAAAAAAAAAAATTTTGTCCAAATATGCTTGTTTTTCGTTAACTATAGAAAATATTTTTGGTTGACTTTTGTTTTTCATTATACTAAATACCAGAAAAAAACAAAAATTATTTTTCATAAGGATAAAAGACAATTTTAGTCCTTAAAGCATGTACTCTTTGTCATTTTAATTTCTTAAGTTTCAATTTTGTTATTTTGGTTCTTAAAATTGTCAATTTGAGTTAATTTGATCCTAAGTTTAACATTTATTAACAGAAATATAACTAAAAGGCAGTTTTGGTCTTAAAAATATGCATTTCTTGTCATTTCAGTATCTCAAGTTTTAAATTTTGTCATTTTGGCCTTCAAAGTTGTCAATTTGAGTTAATCCTAGCTCAAATTGACAACTTTAAGAACTAAAATGACAAAATTTAAAATTTGAGAGACTAAAATAATAATAAATGCATACTTTAGGGACCAAAACTGTGTTTTATTCATATTTATGTCCATGGTCGTTAAGGATCAAATTGACTCAAATTAACAACTTTAAGGGCCGAAATGATAAAATTAAAACTTAAGGAACTAAAATGACAAAAAATGCATATTTTAGGAACTAAAACTATCTTTTATATATTTTTTTTGATAACATTTTTTTAAGCCAAACAAATGGAGCATTAATGCCTTTGTAATTTTTTAAAACAAAGATGATTTTTGTAACTCTCACTTCCCCACTAATTCAATCCTACCATTCATTTCTGAAAATAAACGGAGAAACGTTTATCTCTGCAGCGCAAAATAAAAGAATTTTTTTTAAACATATTATTTTATTAATTTTAATTAAATTATTTATGTGAATTTAATTTATGTATATATATAATTGTTATAAAATGTACGTCATAGGCTTGAAAAATAATCTAAACCCTATCGCATTATAAAATTATAATTTATATATATATATTATTTAATTATTTATTCAGCTCACTTGAAGTCCACTTTGGTAGACTACACCATGCAGTTAGTTTACTGTGGATTTAGTCCAAGCTTATATTAATAATTCGAACCGTTTATCTTGTAGGACTCATCATATTGATTATCATAACAAAGTTAATTAGACATCACTACCCACACAATTGATTCATAATTTATCCTTTAAAAAAAATGAATGGCATGTATCATTTCTACAATTTACTATTATCTTTTGAGAAGAAAATGTGATTTGATTGGGTGCGTAATGATATTTGATTAATTTAATTTTTAATAAAAATTATCTATTAAACAAGCCTTATAAAATAAATGGTTTATATTCTGATGATGAATTCTCAGCATATTTAAAAAAATATATATATATATATCTATATGGGGAAATTAGTTATCAGTGGTTTTAGTGGAAAAAATTTACAAAAATATAATAAACATGATAAATATTAATAATTAGCATCATAATTTTTTTTTACCAATATGTAATTATTTTTCAAAAACCATCCTGAATGGTAAAAATATTGCAATGCATGCAATAAAAAGGCAATATTTTAAACAAGAAAAGTGATTTGTAAACAAAAAAATTCATACAAAAAATTTCAAAAGAACGAGGTGGTAATATGATATTTTGAAAACTATAAATCACTTTGATGAACTTTTTAGTTTGAAATGAATGGGCACAAATATGTCATGTCATTTTGTATGGATTTTTTGTATAAATTTTTTATTATATATGATCACTCATTAAACAATAGCCTTACTTAGTGTGGAGATGTATTTTGTGAATGACAGCACGTGGCTAAGGTGACGCCGAAGTGTCAGCCGAGGTGCCGCATGGCTTGTTCATGCGCCGAGGTGATCTTGGCTAAGCCGAGATTATTTGTGGAGATACCAGAATCTGAGATAAGCGGATAAGGGACAAGAGTCCTAGAATAGGGAAGGATCTCGGTCTGGATGAAAATAAAACACAAAAAGAGTTTATCTTTATCTAGATGAAGGTCCAGAATGAGTATTGAGCTTGAGTCCATTGAAGTGAGGCTTCTAATAGGACCAGGTCACTGCTGGTTATAAAAGTGAGGCACCCTCATGGGTCTGAGGTAAGTTCTTTCTTGTGAATTTAAGCACAATTTGCTATCTTTGAGAGATATTGATTACTGACTTGATCGTCGGAGTGCCGCCAGGTGGACGAACCACCGTCGAATTTTCATCTTCTTGTGCAGGTTGTTGGGGTTAATCTATCCTATCGGTACTCTCCAGCTGAGTTCCCCGTTTGGTTGTGTGGTCAGAAATCAACACTCATAATTTGGCGCATTTTGTGGGAACTTAGGGAGAATAGATGGCCAACAACGAGTAGGGAGAAAAGATTAGGGACAACATCCCTAATGAGAGTGGTAAACATGTCGATCCTAACTTGAGGAAGAAAACCATAATGAAGGAGCACAAGATCAGAATCCCGAGATAAGAACGTCGGCAAAGAGGGAGACGCCCCGAAAAAATTAGGCTGAGATGATTATTACAACAAAAGCAACCTCTAGGTATGGAATAATAAATGCTTGAGAAGGGACGGCGAGATGAAAAGAATGACCAATAAGTTGGCAGATCTACAATCAGTTGTCAACTTCATGATGTAGAACAACATCATGCAACCACCGTTTCCGTTGCAGGACACGCCGATGCCAGCGGCCAAAACTGATGCCCAGAAAGGAGGGCAGAAAATAATCCCAGCAGTCCCGTAGCATGGCAAGGAAAATGAGCCCTCACATCAGCTTTCACGGGATGTCGGACGAGGAGAGTCGATCAGAGGTGACTCGCAAAGGACGCCTCGTACCAGGGAAACTTATGTCAAAGAACCCTGTCATATCCAAGGGAATGGCCTGTGTTTTGATACGGTGAATGAAGAGAAGTCCAAAAAGACACATAATGACACCGGGAACAACGCACCAAAAAGATTGAAATCTGTTGACAGCCGAGCTCCTGGTCGGACTAAGTTTGAGGGACTACCTCTAGAGAAAGTGGCAGAATGCCGAGGTCACATCACCTGGTTTTCCGTATGACATTAGCAAGCCATTAATGCTATTTTCCTTAACAACTCTTTGCCAATTTAACTTGAGCTGCCTATATTAGATATATTTTCTTGAAAATAACTTGAGACTTCTTTCCTTAAACATGACTAGCTCACCTTCCCCTAAAGTCTGCCCAAAATAACATGAAGCCTCTTTCCTTAACCATGGTTAGCTCATCTTCCCCTAAAGCCTTCCCATATCTATATCTATACTATATATTAAGTAAAATGGGATTTTTAACCTCAAGCCTTGTGGGAGCTTCAAACTCCCAATCTAAATTTCTTGATCTTTTTATTTAAAAAAAAAAAAAAAACTTAGCATTTATTAATTTCTCCCAACTCCCAAGTCTTACCCTCATAATAATACTTTAATGCATTAAAAACAAGTATAAAAAAAATTCTTTGAAATCCAACACATATGAATTCCTTGAAAAGTCCCAACACATATGATTATTATCCCTCATAATAACACTTTAATGCATTAAGAACAAGCATAAAAAAAATTTCTTGAAAAGTCCAACACATATGATTATTATCAAAATATTAAACTTTAATATAATATAATAATAATAAAAAAAGACATTTAATTCCTTAAAAAGTCTAACACATATGATTATTACCAAAATATTAAACTTTAATATAATATAAAAAATGAAAAAAAGAAGGCATTTAAAAAAGAAGAAGAAGAAGACATTTAAAAATCGCAATTCACATATATAGATAATTGTAAACACAATTCGTGCATAGCACGGATGATATGCTAGTTAGCTATTGAAGAAAAAAGGGAGAAGATTGGTGTCACTTCCAGACTTCCATTTTTCTATGATGAAAAACCACAAGACTATTGAAAGAAATTCACAATCCTCACAACCATTCTTTTGGCTACTGTCTCTTGGATGTCATGTCCCCACCACTTTGTAAAATTAATCAGAATGGTAAGCCTTGTCATTGTGTATAGTTTCACATGATTTATATTTTGTAGGCTTTGTCAATAGCGGATCAAACTAGAAAAGCAATGCTTAGGGGGCAAGAGGGAGGTAGTTAGTTATTTACCTGCTCGGGTAGCCCAACAGTTAAAGAGTGAATTCTGGAATGAATCGTAAGCTTGAACATCTTGGTTTGACCTTTGTTAATATTTTCTGGGCTTACCGATACCTGTAGTTTGCGGGTTTCCAAAATTACCCTGCAGTGACAAAGGGGCTTACTAAGAAAAGAAAAATGAATGTGCATAGACATGTCTAGTTCCCCTTAAAACTAGCACACAAATTATGCATGCCTTAGTTCCTCTAGTTATAGCTAATCAGTTGCATGTGTTAATGGGTGCCAATTTGTCTTGAGAGCTGTAAGATTACAAGTTCATAAGGTTACAGACTAGAATATTTAACAGATTTCCTCTTCGGATAACAAGAAATCTCTTGCTTGGTTATTCTAACGACTGTGAAAGCTAATATTTTTATCTAGCCTCAATCACGGATATAGATACACAATTTAGTGAACATTCATCTGTTTTTCTTGTAGATGATGATTGAGCTTGGATTCCACTTCTCCCAGTATAAAATGCAGGTCTTTTGGGATCAGGCAGTATTGTAGTTACATTTGTAAGCATGCAAATAATATCCAACATGGTGGGTCTGTCAATTGCACAGTCTTGTACGTCGAGGAGTCCGACATGAATGCAGCGTAGGAGCTCATTCTCAGGACATTGGGAGCTGAACACCGGATCCATTAGCTCTAGACTAATACCTTTCTTCCACAAATCCCATGTCTGCAATAATGTTTGTCTTAGACAAAATGTCAATTTCTGAAGGACAAAGTAGATAGGAAAAGTTGAAGCATAGATAAATTTTAGACTTACCTAGTGACTTGCATGTTCTATAAGGCTGAGAGGGCTTGATAAATGTGAAAAAAAATAGCATTTTTCTTGCCACTCACAACCTCTAATAGTAGGACCCCAAAACTGAAGACGTCTAGACTTCACTGAGAAGATTCCGTTCATTGCATACTCAAGAGACATAACCATTGCATTAAATCGTGAAACAAAAACAAAGATGAATATCGGAAATCCATTTAGAACACAAATATATGAAAAAGGATTCCAAGTTTTCCCCAAGATGTTGCTACTTACTATATTCCCACTGTCCTATTTGTATTTACTTCGGATTCATTTTGTCCAAAAATCCTGGCCAATCCAAAATTTGATATTTTAGGGTTCATTTGGTCATCAAGTAAGATGTTGCTCGCTTTTAAGTCTCTATGTATTACTCTCATTCGAGAATACTTACGAAGATAAAGCAGTCTTTGTGCTACCCCTTCAATAATGCTGAACCGTCTATTCCAACCCAGTAGTTTGCTTTTAGTTCGATCTGTTGCAAATTGAAATCTAAAATTGGAGTGACCAAAGTTTGAAGAATACTAATTGATAAACCACAAGTTAAATTGGGAATTTCCATCTATAAAAAAAGAAAAAGAAAAGGCTTAAATGGACAGTTTACTAACCAAATAGGAAGAAATCCAAGCTTTTATTAGGCATATATTCATAAATTAGCATCTTTTCTTTTTTTTGAATGCAATAACCTAATAGTTTGACAAGAGTCATGTGTTGAAGTTCGGCAATTAGGGTAATCTCATTCTTGAATTCCTGTACTCCTTGGCCTGAACATCTTGCTAGTCTCTTCACCTCAACACTTTGCCCATCTGGTAGTATACCCTACACATGTTTTCCTTCGTTAGACATCAACTCTCAATTCTCAATTCAACTCAAATTTGTGTATCATAGTTATACCTTGTAGATTGGCCCGAATCCACCTTGTCCCAGCTTGTTGTCAATTGAAAAGTTTTTTGTGGCGGCTGCTATTTGAGGAAGACTATATAACTGCAATTTTGACCTTTGTTTTTACCAAATCCAAACTTCTCTGTATTATTACGTTTAGAGAAAGGTGTAATTTTAGATCTTAGCAGGAACATAAACTTGTCTTGGTTTGTTTTCCTCTCTCCTGCAAGCAAGTAAAAGAATTCTAAACTGCATTGACTCGTATATTTAACTCATTTGTAGGCATCAAAAGAGAAACTCTTAGCCGCACCTTCTTGTTCCATGCGTTTTAGGTTCCTCCATCTTAAGCAGCAGAAAAAACCCAACAGAACCGTTGCTACAACTAGTGCAACTGCTACAAAAGACCATATCCACCAATGCTTCTGTTTACTTCTGAATGAATTTTTCTTTCTACTTTCTTCACTAGAAATTCTCTCTAAAACAGAATCATAATATCATAATAGGTTAATTACGTTGTCTTGAACATGTTCTTAATCACCTCATGATTGCACATTTTCTTTGTTAAATCTTTTAGTGCCCCTATTGGAGAAGTCTTTTGGTAGGTCTTTAATGCATGCGTAACATTTTTAAAGGAGAAAGAAATCAAGAAGAGGATGCACTATTAAAAACATAAATTTGTAAAAGTCATCAGAAAACATGAACTAAAAAAGAAAATTTGCAAAACGCAATGCTCGATGGAAAATCAATCATGACAACACTATGCATACCTTTAGTACTGTTTTTAAGAGTGAGGGTAAATGTCTGTGTTTGCATCAGAAGTGAAATTTGATCCCCTGCCCCAAAATCCGATTCCAAGACTAGATGAAGAATAAGCAACACAAGAACAATTGTTCCAGCATATGGTATGATAATCACTGAGGGTGAAACTCAAATTATACTTAGCATACCAGGAATAGTCGAGGACATCAAAGAAACCTCGTGTAGGCACAAACTACTCAGAACCTTTCCTACACTCTGATGGCTTCTGTTTCAAGCACACTGTTGACCCATCCTCCACTGAGTTATGACATGGACTGACTGTCGCGAATCTCCAAGTCCGAGAACCATTGTTCTGAACTAATGCAAAGTACATGATTTTGCCCGAGTTGTACTCCCACCTTGCTGCAACAATAGAACTATTCTTGACAAAGTAAGAGAAGTACCTCTCATAGCCATTTGTGACAAACTTGAATTCAAATTCATAGGACTTTTCTGTCAGCTCCGGTGCCTTTTTGAAACTCCCATTTTTCCATAGCCCACTAGTCCACTGAACATTGTCATGTCGCCAGACAACCAGTTGGTTGGCACCACCAGGGTCAACTCCCAGTTTCAAAGCCCCTGAATCAGGGACTACCTCACTTGCCCATGAAGTTAGAGTCCAGCTGTGTCCCATCTTGATATTCATGCCTAGTTTCATCTCAAGGAGTAGATTGTTTGTCGAATAATCAAAATTTGCCTCAAGATTGACCCAAAGGTTCCAGTAGTATATTCCTCTCGCAAGACCAAGTTGCCAGAATCCAACAGAGTGGCAGTTACATTGTGTTGGGTATACCTTCTTATTGGAGTGTGGGACCCAATTAATTTTGGAAAAAGAGTTTAATTTGGTTTAGTATTAATTATAATATATTTTTATATATTATATTTAATTTGTGGAGACCTAATCTAATTTGGAAACAACTAAAGTTTTGAGAAGAAAACCCTAGATTCAAAATATTATGTGTATTGTTTTTCCCAAAGAAAAGTGGCAGCTGTTTTTCTTGGTGAGATAATGCTTCGGAAAAATCAGTGAAAAGCAGCAGCAAATTGATTTTGGTGAATAAGGTTTGGTGCATCTTTGTTTGGGTGCTTTGGTGGTGTTGATTTGGGTTGTTATTTTGGGTCTTCTATATTTCTGATTTTGAAGATTTTGGTTTATCTATTTGGTGAGGTCTTTCTTCTTGTTTATTTGTGATTATTTGGAATTCACTTAAGGGTGGTTCGTGAGACCATTTGTGTCTCGTTTGTAATCGTTTGGAACTTATTTGGTTGATAGTGGAATCAGATTTCGATCCCATGGACGTACCTCACATTGAGGGAACCACGTAAAAATTCTTGTGTTGCCTTTGATTTAATTTTTCCGCATTAGTTTTTATTCCCATTGATTGATTTACTTGTGGGAATCATCGATTTTCCCTAACAATTGGTATCAGAGCTTATGGTTTATTGGAGTTTATTTATTTGTGTAAATCAATGGAGGGGAATGTGGGTCGTATGTCTAGCTTTAATGGAAGCAATTGGGTAACTTGGCAAACTAAAATAGATGACCTATTATTTTGTAAAGATTTGTATAGACTCATTGAGGGTGATAGTGACAAATCAAAAGATGGTTCTTTTCAAAGAAAGACATTGAGTGTTACTATTGTCATGAGAAATGGCACATGAAGCGAGAATGCCGAAAGCTCAAAAATAAGGAGAAAAAGCGTGACAAAGGTGTGGATAAGAAGCAAGAAGACACAACGGCAGTTACTACCGATGATCTCATGGTCGTTTGTGAAGATGATTGTATCAATTTTGTGGGCCAAGAGAGTCATTGGGTGATTAATTCCGGTGCTTCTTTTCATGTGACTTCTCGAGTTGATTTCTTCACTACCTACACTGTAGAAGATTATGGTTCTGTTCGAATGGGTAATGAAGGTTTGTCCAAGATTATCGGCATAGGTGATGTTTGTTTGGAAACGAATTTGGGCTGCAAATTGTTGCTTAAAGATGTGAGGCATGTTCCCGACATTCGCCTCAATTTGATCTCTACTGGGAAGCTAGATGATGAAGGCTTCAACAACAAATTTGGTGATGGAATATGGAAGCTCACAAAGGGTTCTTTGGTGGTGGCTAAGTGCAAGAAGACTCATACACTTTATTCGATGCAAGGAAAAATTTGTAAAGGTGTTGTCAATGCACTTGAAGA
This sequence comes from Camellia lanceoleosa, assembly GCA_025200525.1. Classification (NCBI taxonomy): domain Eukaryota; kingdom Viridiplantae; phylum Streptophyta; class Magnoliopsida; order Ericales; family Theaceae; genus Camellia; species Camellia lanceoleosa. The sequence goes on from CM045763.1 coordinate 58,993,978, forward strand.
TGATACTTCTACCGAATTGTGGCACAAGCGGCTTGGTCATATGAGTGAAAAGGGGCTGCAAGTTTTGTTCAAGAAAGAACTTCTACCGGGTTTGAAAGGTACACATCTTAAAACTTGTGTTCATTGTTTGGCGGGTAAACAACATAGAGTTTCTTTTCATAAAAATGTTGCTTCTAGAAAAGAAAAGGTTTTGGAGTTGATTCATTCGGATGTTTGTGGTCCTTTAAAAGTTAGAACACATGGTGGTGCACTTTATTTTGTTACTTTCATTGATGATTATTCAAGGAAAGTTTGGGCTTTTCTACTAAAAACTAAAGATCAAGTTCTAGAAGTATTTAAGCATTTTCAAGCCATGGTTGAAAGAGAAACAGGGCAGAAATTGAAGTGCATCCGATCAAACAATGGTGGTGAATACATTGGGCCATTTGATGAGTATTGTCGTAGCCAAGGTATTCGGCACCAAAAGACAGTTAAGAAGACTCCTCAACAAAATGGCGTTGCCGAGAGGATGAATCGCACCATTGTAGAAAAAACAAGGTGTTTGCTTTCACAAGCTAAATTGCCAAGATCCTTTTGAGGTGAGGCAATGAGTACAGCGGTTGACGTGATCAATTTGTCTCCTTGCTATCCTTTGAATGGTGATGTTCCTGAAAGAGTTTGGACTGGAAAAGATGTGTCTTATGAGCACTTGAGAGTGTTTAGTTACCGAGCTTTTGTTCACATTCCAAAGGATGAGAGGTCCAAGCTTGATAGTAAGTCAAGATAATGTGTTTTTCTTGGCTATAGGCGTGATGAATTCGGGTATAGATTATAGGATCCGGTCGACAAGAAAGTCATTCGAAGCCGTGATGTTGTGTTTCTTGAAGACCAAACAATTGAAGACTTTAGTAAAGGTGATCAACCGGAGCCAAAAACTAGTGATCTCATTGACATCGATCCATCTCCTTCATCTTCAGTTGATGATGAAAATGGAGGAGATGTGCAGCCACCTATTGAAGATGTAGAGGATGATGCTAATCCTAATGAAGTTGAGCCAGAAATTGAGAAAGAGCATCCAACTCAAGAACCGCCACCACAACTTGAGTTGAGGAAATCTACAAGGGACCGATAACCTTCAAGAAAGTATCCTCCCAATGAGTTTGTGTTGATTTCTGATCAAGGGGAGCCGGAGAGCTACCAAGAAGCAATTGAGCATGCAAAGAAAGGTGATTGGAAAAAAGGCCATGGAAAAGGAGATGAATTCTTTACTTGAAAATCACACCTATGATTTAATGAAGTTGCCTAAGGGGAGGAAAATTCTCAAAAATAAGTGGGTTTTCAAATTGAAGAATGATGGCAAGAATCTGAGGTACAAGGCACGTCTTGTTGTGAAAGGCTTTGAGCAAAAGAAAGGTATTGACTTTGATAAGATTTTCTCGCCGGTTGTAAAGATGTCTTCTATTCGGGTTGTACCTAGCATGGCTGCAAGTATGAACCTTGAAGTTGAGCAACTTGATGTGAAGACCACATTTCTTCATGGTGATCTTGAAGAAGAAATTTACATGGAGCAACCGGAAGGTTTTGTAGAGAAAGGGAAAGAGAAATTTGTTTACAAATTGAAGAAAAGTTTGTATGGCCTCAAGCAAGCTCCACGACAATGGTACAAAAAATTTGACTATTTCATGATGAATAATGATTTTCTAAAACCACTTCGGACCATTGTGTGTGTGTGAAAAAAATTTCGAATAGCAAATTTATTATTCTTTTGCTTTATGTTGAGGACATGTTAATTGTGGGTCAAGATTCTATCATGATTAACGGGTTGAAATTGGAGTTAAGCAAGTCTTTTGCTATGAAAGATTTGGGACCGGCAAAGCAAATTCTTGGTATGAAAATTGTTCGTGATCGCAAAGAGGGACTGATTTGGTTGTCTCAAGAAAGCTACATTGAGAAAGTTCTTGAGAGGTTCAACATGGATAAAGCAAAGCCGGTTGGTTGTCCACTTGCAGGTCACTTCAAACTTAGTTCGAATCAATGTCCCACAAGTGAGAAAAACAAAGAAGAGATGTTGAAAGTTCCTTATGCTTCAGCAGTTGGTTCTTTGATGTACGTCATGGTTTGTACAAGGCCGGATATTGCTCACGCCGTTGGTGTGATGAGTCGGTTTCTCTCTAATCCGGGTAAAGAACATTGGGCAGCGGTAAAATGGATTCTAAGATATCTTCGAGGGACTTCGAGGGTGTGTTTGTGTTTTGGGGATGGTACGCCGATGCTTGATGGGTTCACAGATTCTGACATGGCTGGTGATGTTGATTTTAGGAAATCTACTTCGGGGTATTTGATGACTTTTGCAGGGGGAGCTGTGGCATGGCAATCTAAATTACAAAAATGTGTTGCTCTCTCAACTACCGAAGCTGAATTTATTGCCATTACAGAAGCTTGCAAAGAAGAGTTATGGTTGAAGAAATTTTTGCAAGAGTTGGGTTTAAAGCAAGAAAAGTATGTGCTTTATTATGATAGTCAAAGTGCTATTCACTTGAGTAAAAATTCTACCTTTCATTCGAGATCGAAACACATTGATGTGAGATACCATTGGATTCGTGATGTGTTAGATTCGAAATTGCTACAACTCGAAAAGGTTCACACAGATGATAATATTTCAGATATGTTGACAAAGGCTTTGTCGAGGGACAAACATTTAAAGTGTCGAACTTTGGCGGGTATGGTTGATATCTCCACCTAAGTCAGTAGGGGGAGAATTGTTGGGTATACCTCCTTATTGGAGTGTGGGACCCAATTGATTTTGGAAAAAGAGTTTAATTTGATTTAGTATTAATTATAATATATTTTTATATATTATATTTAATTTGTGGAGACCTAATCTAATTTGGAAACAACTAAAGTTTTGAGAAGAAAACCTTAGATTCAAAATATTATGTGTATTGTTTTTCCCAAAGAAAAGTGACAGCTGTTTTTCTTGGTGAGATAATGCTTCGGAAAAATCAGTGAAAAGCAGCAGCAAATTGATTTTGGTGAATAAGGTTTGGTGCATCTTTGTTTGGGTGCTTTGGTGGTATTGATTTGGGTTGTTATTTTGGGTCTTCTATTTTGAAGATTTTGATTCATCTATTTGGTGAGGTCTTTCCTCTTGTTTATTTGTGATTATTTGGAATTCACCTAAGGGGGGTTTGTGAGACCATTCGTGTCTCGTTTGTAATCGTTTGGAACTTATTTGGTTGATAGTGGAATCGGATTTCAATCCCGTGGACGTACCTCACATTGGGAGAATCACGTAAAAAATTTTGTGTTGCCTTTAATTTAATTTTTCCGCATTAATTTTTATTCCATTGATTAATTTACACATTGCTCATTGATGTTCCCAGTGCCCGATCAGAGTTTATTACAATGCCCTGTCCCTTGGCATACATGATTTTCAACTTGCCATCGCTGCCCATTGTAACGACTCCAGAAGAATCGGGTACTGGAATTTGCCGGTTGGCCAACCACACTGGGACATGTGATACCCTGTCGTACCATATTGCCAAGTAATGAGAACCAGATGATCCAGTGTTGGTGGAACCCCGATAGAGAGGGGCTAAAGAAGCCAAACCTGAAGACGGCTTGAGCAGAAATGAGTTGCTCCCAATCTCGGAGCTGTTGGCCGGGCCTTATAGAATCTGTTGCTGCATAGGTAAGATAGGGAAATATTTCCATGTAGAGGCGTGACAATGTTAGAAGGATGAGGCTTCCAGGAGACAGGACAAATGTGTCGTTGCTGATAATCACTCACAAGTTTGTTTTCTTCTTTTATATTTGAAGTTTGAGGAACTTACTGTAGAAACAATAAGATCAATGGGTCCAAGTGCGCTCAACATTCAACTTTTGAATTCAAGACTCCTTAGGCTAGAAAATTCTATAGGTCACATTCTCTTGGAGTTTGAGTTTATGAAAAAGTGTCCAACGTCTGATTATATTAAGGGTAATTACACTAATGATCTTTATAGTTTGAGTTTTGTATCATTTTGATCCTTAACTTTTTAATTGTGACATATTTGATTTCGAATTTTAAATCTTGTTCTAAATAAGGGCAATTAAAAATATCATTACTCAATTTTAAGGGAAAAATCGTCAATTTAATAAAATATAAACTAATTTGACATAAATGTTAAAGAAATATCTTTTCAATTTTTAAAAATTATTTCTATCCACTAAAAATAAAATTATGTAAAATTGATAAATCTTTTAGACATTTATTTATTTATTTATTTTTACTAAATTAATTTTTATTATGTGTTTGGATGATGATCATATAATGGATAGTTGTTTTTATTTTCATTACATTAGTTTTTATTTTTTCAAAAGTCAAATATGGCGACAACTTTGATATCATTATTAAACAAATCCATTAAATCAAAAAATTTAAAACTAAAAATATTTCATATAGGCCTCGTTTGGGAAGTGGCTATTTTAGTAGGCTATTTGGCTTTTTGGCTATTTTAGTGACTATTTTAGTTTTTGTGTTTGGGAAGATGAGATGGATTTTATTTGAGTTGTTGTATTGAAAAATGTGTTGAAATGATATTTAAAATTAAAATGACAACTTTATCCTCAAAAAAATATTTTTTTAAATTACTAGTAAGGGGTAAAATCGTAATTTACTCTTGCTAGTCCTACACCGCATGCATTTGTCTTGATGTAGGTCAAATTTTTTTTCTTTTTCTTTTTTGAAAACCCATGCACAGTGCCGATTTTAGGCTATTTTCACAAATGAGGCTATTTTAGCCTCATTTTGTGCTTCCCAAACACCCCCATAGTCTTCGTTTGGCATTGGCTTTTTTAGCTGGCTTTTTTGTATTGAAACTTTTTTAGTCTCGTTTGGTTTGGCTTTTTTTGTCTTATTTGACTTTTGTGAGAGAAAAAAGTGTAATGATTTTGATTTGAATGTGATACTTTGTCTTATTGACTTATATAGCCAATTTTGTCTTTTTGTTCTTTTTTAGCCAAAAATCTAAAACCAAACAAAGCTAGTATATATTGATTACATGTTAAAAACTTAACAACTACCCATTACATAATCATCATCCAAAAACATAATAAAAATTAATTTGATAAAAAAAAATAAATAAATATCTAAAGAATTTATCAATTTTACATAATTTTATCTTTGGTAAGTAGAAATAATTTTTTAAAATTCAAAAATATTTTTTTGGACATTTATTTTTGTCAAATTAGTTTATATTTTATCAAATTAATGATTTTGTCCTTGAAATTGAGCAATGATATTTTCAATTGTCCTTATTTGAAACAAGATTCAAAATTCAAGATCAAATGTGTCACAATTGAAAAGTTATGGACCAAAGTGACACGAGCCCAAAACTATAGGGACTTCAATTTGCACTTATATTAATTTAATTTACTAACATATTAACATCCTACCTCCCTAGTGCAAGAAAAAAGAGAAAAAGAGAAAAAGAGAAGTAGCAGCTCTCCCTTAAATGCATATGGAAAATGCTTGGAAACTCTAATTGAGCGTCCCTAATTACCCTAATGATGTGGAATAGGCTTCATTCCTCACTCATTTATCTTTCTTCTTTTTCACCTTATTAGAGGTCAAAATAGAAATAATATATTAGAGGAAGAATCACCACTCAATACATATTGAGACCAATAAGAAGTATGGGTCAGGGAGCACATGCCATGAAAGTCTCCAAACTTCCCAACTGGTCAATTATTGCTTACTCATTTGATTTGACTTAGCTGACTCTGTTGATTAGGAATCATATGACATTATTGATAATTTCAAATTACAGACAGTTTCATCTGCAATCTTATGGTTTTATTAATTTCCAATGTAACATATATTTCTCGAATCGTGGACTTATATATTTTAATGTTTTAAATTTGACTTCTCTTGATATTGCATCCGGTCTTGCTGCATATAATTTGTGGGTATCTAGGATTTTACTTTGCAGGGGTGGTTCCAATATAAACCTCTAAGGAGGTTCCTTGTGAGAAAAAAAAAATTGTAGTTGTTCTCTAATTTCATGATTGACCTGTTCCAGTATAGTTTCGTGAGATAATTAAGTTTATTCTTAGCATGAAGCATAGTCTATTCTTCAAAAGTTTCACTGTTTTTTGCATGATAGTTCGTTACTAAAATCCAAGAAGAACAAAACAAAGGCACTTCATTTGCACACTACTTTATTGCCCTCTGGTGTGACTTCTTTATGAAGAAAAATAACTGGTATAATATAACCCGTACAAATATTCTTATAATTTCATGTGCTTAATAAGTGGAGTTGACTCTTTTTTTAACCAAAGAGAGAAGATAAAAAAATCTTCATATTTTTATGTATGTATTTTTTTGAAGGCAAAACACACAAAAATTGTTTGACAAACAGTTTACAAAAAACCATTTTTGTACAAAAATAAAAATATGGCTGTTTTTTAAATTTCTTTGTTCTTGTTTTTGAATAAACAATAAAGATAACAACATTACTATTTAGACCCAAAAATTAGACTCAGTTTCTAAATATAGTGATGTATCAAGAAGATGATTCATTAATAATTAAATAATTATCAATAAATTATCTTCTTGACCTGTCACTGAGTATAAAAGTAGACTTTGTTAAAATTAATGCCATATTTACATTAGACACATTGGATACATTGCATGCATTAGATACATTGAGTTCATACATTCTTTGTATTCATGTATTTTTATATTCATGTATTTTATATTTATTAAGTACATTATCTAGATTATATTCATGTACCTAATTAATTGTAAGGTTGTTTAGGTTCATGGATCTTATTCATTGAACTTATGTGTAATCTTCTCTATATAAAAGGATGTAAGCCTATGAGCAAAATGTATGAATCAATAAGTGAGAAAAATTCAATACAAAATATAGTTCATTGTAAAGAGAGTTTTATCAAAAGCTAACATAAGTGATATCAGAGCTTTGGTTGGGTCAAGAGCAAGCTGGGCGTAAAGATCGGATACGGAAAAACAAGTCTCGAAGAAGAACAAACCGACGTCCATGGCGAATCCCAACAACCAAAATGTATCCACTCCTATCTTTAATGGTGAAAATTTTGATTTTTGGTACGTGAAAATGAGAACTATTTTTGTCTATACGGAGCTTTGGGATCTTGTTGAGAATGGATTCGAGGAACCTGAAGATGCAGGAGCTTTGACAAATCCCCAAAAGAACCAATTAAAAGAGCAAAGGAAGAATGATTCAAAGGCTCTCTCTTTTATTCAACAAGGAGTTTCAGAAGCAATCTTTCCAAGAATTATCAATGCAACAAAAGCGAAGGAGGCATGGGATATTCTTCAAAAAGAGTATAGACGCAACTTGAAGGTAAGAACCATCAAACTTCAATCATTGAAAAGAGATTTTGAAAATTTAAAGATGAAGGATATGGAATTGTTGAAGGATTATTTTTCTAGAGTTATGGAACTTGTAAACCAAATGAAAATTTATGGGGATTGTTGAGAAAATTTTGATAGTTTGCCAGAGAAATACAATCCCATTGTTGCTGTCATTGAAGAAACTAAAGATCTTGCTGATTTGAGTATTGAAGAATTGATGGGTTCAATTAAAGCATTTGAGCAAAGGTTGAGTAGGCAATCTGAAAAGTCAATTGAAAGTGCTTTTCAATCCAAGCTCAATGTTAGTACCTCTAATTCCCAAGGAAGAGGAAGAGGAGAAGGAAGAAATGCAACCGAAAGAACAAGAAATGCAAGAGGAAGAGGAATGTCTAATTTTCAAAGAAAGGAAAATGAAGAGTCCACTCAACAAAAGTGTAGAATTTGCAACCGAAGCAATCATGTTGATAAAGATTGTTGGTTTCGAGGAAAGCCAAAATATTACAATTGCAACAAATTTGGGCATGTCAAGAAGGATTGCCAAGTCAAGAGCACTCAACAAGCTAATTTTTCTGAGGAGCAAGAAAGTGCAGGGCACATGTTCTATGCTTGTCACAAGGCATTGGATCAAACCAAGGATGTATGGTTTCTCGATAGCAGATATAGCAATCACATGACAGGAGATGAAAGCATTTTTGTGAAAATGGATGCTTCCTCCAGTTCTCAAGTAAAAATAGGGAATGGTGCCTTAGTCCAAACAAAAGAAAAATGTACTATTGCTATAGAAACCAAGATGGGTACAAAATTCATTTCCGATGTTCTCTTAGTTCCAGACTTGGAGCAAAATTTGCTAAGTGTTGGACAACTTATGGAGCATGGATATCTTGTTCACTTTGAAGCGATTTTTGCAAAATTTTTGACAAAGGGGGGAAAAACCAAGTTGTAGCAAAAATCAAGATAGAGAAGAATAGAAGTTTTCCTCTCATTTTCCGGTATATAGCAAAAATACGGCTTTGAAGATGGATGTGATTGATAATTCATGGCTTTGGCATAGAAGATTTGGGCACTTGAATTTTCAAAGCTGAAGCATCTTGTTATAGAAGTTTGGTTGGAAGTTTGTTGTACTTAACTGCTACAAGACCGGACATTATGTATGCTACAAGTTTACTGTCTCGGTTCATGCACAGTCCAAGCAAAATTCATTTTGGGGTTGCAAAAAGAGTGTTGAGATACATTCAAGATACACTTGATTATGGAATTTTTTATGAGAAATTTCTTGATGCAAGGTTAATTGGATTTTGTGATAGTGATTGGGCTGAATGTATTGATGATATGAGAAGCACTTCTGGGTATGCATTTTCTCTTAGATCGGGCGTAATTTCATGGTCATCCAAGAAACAACAAACTGTGGTACAATCATCTGCTGAAGCCGAATATATTTCAGCATCATTGGCAACTACACAAGCAATTTGGCTAAGAAGAATTTTGGATGATTTTGGTGAGAAGAAAGGTGAAGCTACTCCAATTATGTGTGATAATAAGTCTACTATTGCTATGGCAAAGAATCCCATCTACCATTCTCGTACTAAACACATTGCTATCAAACATCATTTCATTAGAGAAGCTGTGGAAGATGATGAGATTCAAATCAAGTATTGCAAAACTGAAGATCAAGTTGTGGACATCTTCACCAAAGCTCTACCAAGGGACAAATTTGAATTTTTTAGAGAAATGTTGGGTGTCACATAATATGGCATTAAGGGAGAGTGTTAAAATTAATGTCATATTTACATTAGATACATTGGATACATTGAGTTCATACATTCTTTGTATTCATGTATTTTATATTTATTAAGTACATTGTCTAGATTATATTTATGTACCTAATTAATTGTAAGGTTGTTTAGGTTCATGGATCTTATTCATTGAACTTATGTATAACCTTCTTTATATAAAAGGATGTAAGCCTATGGGCAAAATATATGAATCAATAAGTGAGAAAAATTCAATACAAAATATAGTTCATTGTAAAGAGAGTTTTATCAAAAGCTAACAAACTTGTATATCATTTTTCTAAAGGTAAAAAAGAAAATTAAGAAAAGGAAACTTGGACTACAATCAGCGAAAGACCCCTTTCCATATTTTGCCAAGATGAGATTGAATTTGAAAGAGAAGACATTTCTCTCTCTCTCTCTCTCTCTCTCTCTTAAACCATTCTCTTTTCTTATGTACTCAATCTCTCCATGCTTAATGTTATCTGATCAAGTTGTGAAATATTTGACTGATGATTTTAGGGTCCTACTTGCTGAGAGAAAAGACACTCATGTCTTTGAAAATTATTTGGTCTAATGCTACTCTTAAGAAGCTGAAACAATTTGCTTGACAATGAATATTTTTTGTAGAAATTGCTATTTGGACTGCAATATAGTTTCATGTAACACTAGAGACTCTTAGCATATTATTTTTAAATTGACTCATAAGACTCGGTTGATTTCCCAACGAGTCAATGACCAGCATACAAATGATTTATATCATAAGTAAATTTAAGGATGATGTTTTACGGTCTTAAATATTTGTCAACATTCACTTTACCTTGCCCTGGAGTAGTTTACCCAACTTGTCTTTTTTTTTTTTTTTTTTTTTTGGTTGATGACTCGGTAGTTTACCCCACTTCTCCAATGTTTTGAAAAATAATAACAATGAAGATGAATATCATGAGCTTTTCGTTGGCAAAATTGATGTTACATATTTAGTCATATCGTTAACCAGAGGGCACTCCGATACTAAAATCAGCAACAACTCTCTAAAGAATATTCAATAATACAAATACTCAACTTTTTATTTAAAATTTATTTTTCTTGCTCATTGAGATGAAAATTTATTAATTAAATATTTAAATTTCATTTTCACTAATATATTCAGGGGCCAAATAAGAAAAATCCATGAAATTATGTACAGCTGTTGACAACATGAGTTAATTGAACCAAAATCAAATAGTTTAGGGCTAAAATTGATATAATTAAAAAGACTAGGATGGAAATAACTAAAAATTTACCTCTTCATATGACAATCATAATGCTTTTGATCCTCTCAAGAATCATTAGTTCAGCATTACAATGCATGTAACTTAGCTTCTTGAGTCTTGGCATTCCATCTTCTTCCACTACCAACTAGTCTAACGTATGCAAATCAATTTCCAACACTTCGAGTGAGGAAACTTATCTGGTCCTCCTGAGCAAACCATCTTCTTCCCAGTATAGGAGAGAACCCAATTTGAGGATGTTCAATTTAGGTAGTTCCTTCAGTGTCACCATTAAATCCTCTACCAAATATGCATCAACAAATGTAAGCTTGATAAGGTTCAGAGGTAGTTTACCAAGTTCCCAAAACTTGCCCATGCGTATCCGCAGATGCAACTTCCAAAGACTTTCATATCAAGACAGATCTAGTTTTGTTAGAGTGGCTACGTCGTTTACATACCGGTGATTAATAGACAACCGCAGGATCTCTAGCTTGTTTGACATAGATGCTTCTGATAATACCTTGATAATTGACTTTGTCGAATTAAAGATTCCTAGTTTTCTCAAATTGGGACATCTGTGTAGCCATTCAGCCTCCAAAAGTGGTCCAGGCACCACATACAAGGTTTGGAGATTGGGTAGAGAAACTTCAATTTGACGGAAACTATATTTGCAGACCAGATCACGACAATCTTGTGGAGGCCATTGAATAGATCTTTTATCGAGGACAATATGCCTTAGTTGCTCCTGTTAAGGAAAATATGTGATTCCCTACAAGTAAATCATTCAATGGGAATAAAAACTAATGCAGAAAAATTAAATCAAAAGTAACACAAGAATTTTTACGTGATTCCCTCAATGTGAGGTACGTCTACGGGATCAAAATCCGATTCCACTATCAACCAAATAGTTTGCAAACGATTACAAATGAGACATGAATGGTCTCACAAAACCATCCTTAGGTGAATTCCAAATAATCACAAATAAACAAGAGGAAAGACCTCAACAAATAGATGAACAAAAGTCTTCAAAACAGAATGTAGAAAATCCAAAATAATAGACCAAAATCAATCTCCACTCAAGCAAACAAATATGCATCCAAACAAACCTTCCAAGCTTCTATAGCCAAACGGTACCCACTGAGATTGAACACTAATCCCATGTAGTAGCCGTAGCACTTTTTGGAGAACTATGAATTAAATTTGTAACAGCCACACAAATCTTCCAAGTCCTCTCACCGAAATCAATTAGCTGCCACTCTATCACAGAACACACAAAACAATATATATATATATTGTTAAATCTTAGATTTGTTTTACCAAAACCCTAGTTGTTACCAAACTGAATTGGGTCTCCACAAATTAAATATAATATATAAAAATATATTATAATTAATATCAAACCAAATTAAACTCTTTTAATAAACTAATTGGGTCCCACACTCCAATAAGGAGGTATACCCAACAATTCCATCTCCCAAATAGCTTTTGGAATATGGATACGATGACCAATTTGAATATCCAAGGTCGTTAAATTTTAAGCTTGCAAAACCATACTAAGAAGATCTTTTTGGTTTTTTTTTTTTATTATTTTTTTCTTTTTCTAAACAAAGTAAGACATAAAACAAACATGCACACATTAAGTGACTCAAAAAGAAAAAAAAAAAACACACAGAAACTTAAAAACTAAAAAGAATATACAAATTAACACAAGTCAAGTTTTTGCACCCAAACCGCTTTAGTATGAAGAAAGTTGTGAGAATTGCGGTTCTTGGATGGTGTCTTGACGTTGTGGTTCCCTTTGCTTTCAATGGAAACCTGTCTCGACTTGGTTTCCGACTTCCTATTTCTAGGTCTAGGCAAATACAAACTCACTCCATGTTTGGTCTCAAGCTGATTAAAATAACGAGGTCTAATATGACCTTTAACCTCATTACTACCAATGAAGTGTCTCCTTCCCCACGAAATGTTGGAATTTCTTCCATCTCTATGAGACATTCTCCCATGCAACTTATAACAATAAGGGCGAATATGACCATGCATACCACAATGATGACAAATAAAAATAGGGTGTATAGGGTATACCTTCTTTTCTTTTACCTTACCAACTCTAGGAAGTTTGAGAAGTCCATCCTTATGTTGAATTTTTTGTTCTCCCTTTTCTTGAGTTCTTGTATCATGAGATGTAGATGCACTCTGTTTTTGCTCTTTGTTATCACCAAAGCCAATGCCACTCTTGTCACAACATATTTGTTGAGACCCAATGATATGTTCCAAAGTCTTTGATCCTTTGTTCCAAAGGCCAATGGTAACCATAGCATACTTGAGCTCTTCTTCTTTCTTGATCATTAGTTCTTCCAAGGCAACGTGAGACATCTCGAGAGATTCAATATTTTCTTCATACATTGCATAGATTTGCTGTAGCTCGTTCCTCTCTGTCTCACAAGTCAAGAGTTTTGCACAAAGAGCTTGTCGATCATTAGTTATCTTGATGGCATCACTCCTAGCCTCGGAAATCTCCTCTTTTAGTTTGACATTCTCATTTTCACATATTTTGAGTTTCATAGTGAGTTTGTCATTCAATTTGGATAAGTTAAGAGATTCCTTATACAACTTTTCATAAGCTTGCTCAAGTTTTTCATCATCACTTCCCGAGGATTCATCATTAGTGGCATTCTCAACCGGCCTCTTCGGATACTCTGTTCGTCCTTCAGTTTCAGAAGCCGCCATGAAAGCAAGGAATTGTTTATGTCCCTCTTCACCATGATCTTCATTGTCACTTTCATCTTTATCAGATTCTGATTCATCATCCCAAGTGATAGCGAGGGCTTTCTTCTTTCTTAAACAAGTGGGGCATTCTTGAGCAAAGTGACCAAATCCTCGGCATTCATAGCATTGGATTCTTTCAGAGTTCCCTTGTATCTTTCCTTTCTCCTTTTTGGCTATAGAATTAATTTTGAGTTTATCTTTGCCTTTAGATTTATGAGTATGAGTAGATTCCAAAAGATTAGGATTCTTTTTCAGAAAATATTTTTTAAATTGTTTTACAAAAGCATCCGTAATCTTGGAATCTATCTCACAATCCTTATCAGAATCCTCTCCAGCTCTACGAGCACTATTAAAAGCAACATCTTTTTGTTTTTTTTTTTGAAATTCCTATGTGCCTCATAAGTTTGGAGATTTCCAACCAAATGATCTAGCTTGAGGTTGTCAACATCTTGAGTCTCCTCAATAGCCGTAACTTTTGGTTGGAACCGATCGGGCAAGGACCTCAAAATTTTTCCTACAATCCTGGATTTCGATATTTTTTCACCTAAATTGAAGCTGGAATTTACAAGGTCACTCAACTTCGCATAAAATTCATCAAAGGTCTCACTATCTTTTATTGAAAGGTTTTCGAAACTAGACGTGAGCCTTTGAATTTTTGAGCGTTTAACCGAAGGAGTGCCCTCATGAATAGTTTGTAAAATATCCCAAGCCTCTTTTGCGACTTTATAATTACAAATTTGACTAAACTCTTCAAGTGTGACAGCGCAAAAGAGAGAATTGATAGCTTTATTATTCCAGCTACTATTTTGGTAATCAATTGTGTCCCACTTATCAATTGGTTTGGGGAAAGTTACTCCATCAACGGTAATCGTCGGTTCAGTCCACCCATACATGACAGATTGCCAAACTTTTTCATCAATAGATTTTAAAAACGATCTCATCCAAGCTTTCCAAAACGAATAATTGGATCCGTCAAGTAAGGGTGGTCGAACCATAGAATTTCCCTCACGAATTGAATCCATTATCACAAATCAAACAAGATCTCTCTCAAAAGTTTTTTAAAAAACAAAAGAGCAACCCGCTCTGATACCAATTGAAAAATCTAGAAATCCCCTAGATGTTGATTTGTGATTATGTATCAATTTTAAGCAGTAAACAACAATCACAATCAAACAATCAAGACAAATCGTCACAACGATTTTACATGAAAAAACCACAATTTGACACCTCTAATTATGATAAAAAAAGTCACGGGCAAAAGCCACAAAACAATCCACTAAGAAAATATATAGGAATTACACAGGTATACTCTCAATTACCTAGCGAATCCACTCCCGAATTGAACCAACCCCTATGTGCCTCTTCTAGCCCCGTCTTCACCTCAGAATTGTCTTGACGATGAGCCACTCTAGAATCCACCAAAGCTTCAGGCTCAAATTCTTCAGAATCCACCGAAGAACAACTCTCTCTTTTGTATAGAATGAACAAACAAACTTTTGATGTATTCTTCTTAACCCATGAGTTGAATACTCAAGTAAACATCAAAGAAAACTAGTAAAATATCTCCAGATATAAACCTTAATATCCAAAAAGAAGATTTGAAGAAGTAATCCTAAAATCTGATAGAAACACGTACTTATAGAAATCTGGGACTGCGAAGCTCGCTCGAGCGTAGACTCTCTCGCTCGAGCGAGGAACCAAAAACGCTTGTTTTCCATAAGCGGCTTCGCTCGAGCCAAACAACCTGCGCTCGAGCTTACAATCATCATTCTCAGGTTTTTTACAGACGCAGCCTTCGCTCGAGCTAGAACTCCTTTGCTCGAGCGAGCAAGGGTGGACATGCAACTTCGAATGCAATTTTGCATTTTGCTTCGGGGGCGCTGCCCCCTCGACCCCGCCTGGGCGCTGCCCCAGACCCGCCAAGGGGCAGCTTGATCCCCGTCATAATCAGTGAAGTGACAATCTTGAAAGTATTAACATCACAAACTTCTCTGCAAGACACAATTCGGGTTGAATTCACATATAAAAACTCATAGCCTCATTGAAATAAAAAATGCAAAAGTAAGTACAACTGAAAGGAGTTTTGTCAAACGGGATTGCCAAGAATAAAAACCTAACAACCTCGATAATTGGCTCCGTCACATAAGAGATTCCTAATTTCAGAAATTAGGAAAGTTGCGCAACCATTTAGCCCTTAGAACTTGTCAAGGCACCACATACAAGGTTTGAAGATTAGGCAAAGAAACTCAATTTTTATGGAAACTACATTTGCTGACCATCTGAAGATAACCTTGAGGCTATAGATTAGATTCTTTGTATAAGAGAATATGCCTCAATTGTTTCATCCTCCAGATAACACTTGGAATATGGATACGATAACTTCGCACATCCAAGGTCATTAAAATTTTCAATTTACCTATGGATAAGGGAAATTTGACAAAGTGATTTTTGAATCCAAAGTAATTTAAGTGCCTCAAATTGCCAATTTCATTTGGAAGAGGGAATGAAAAGCCATGGCCATCTACGCTTAGCACTTGAAGAAATCTAGAGCCTTTAAAAAATTCCTTAACTTGTCTCCTGCTAGGTGAGCTCCAGTCTTTTCCAAGAAAAGATAGCATGGTACGAAGCTTGGGGGTTTGAAAATTAGAAGAAATGTATTCCCTAACACTATTATGGTAGATTGTGACTCTACGAACCTTCTTTGCAGAATTAATGGCGGTTACATCATTGTGAGGGTTAAAGAATTTACACTCGGTGGCCACCCTAATGCATAAATTGTGCAGAAGATCATGAATACGACAAGTTCTAATCCTCCCATTGTATCTTCTCCTAGCAACTTGAACCATGTTCCTAGCAACCAAATGATCAAGGTAATCTTCCCCCACATCCTCAGGCGTGCGCTGTCTTTTTCCTTGTACAAATCCCTCCGCCACCCATAAGTTAATTAATTCGAATGCAAAGATCTCATAATCCTCTGGAAAAAGCCCAAAATAGAGAAAGCATGGTTTTAAATGAATGGGCAAATCTTTGTAACTCAAAGCCAAGATTTTTGAACACATATCATCATCTTGACCCATGCTGTCAAGTAATCCCTTCCAGGCATGTTCGGTTTTCTCTTTACGAAGTAGCAAACCAGCTACTACCACAATAGCAAGTGGTACAAAACCACATCTTTCTACAATTTTCCTACCAAGAGGTTCTAACTCTTGGAACTCAATTGTGTCGTTGGTAATTTCTAGAGGGTCCATGACCATCATAGAAAAAAGGTTCCAACTTTCATTTGGTTTCAAGGGTTGTAGCTCGTGTAGAAAGCTAACCCCGCATATGGACAAGCCCACTTCTCTATTTCAAGAAGTGATGATTATTCTGCTACCATTTTTACAATTTTTAGGAATGCCATTTTCAAGATCATCCCATGTTTGGGTGTCCCATATATCGTCACTCAAGATTACATACCTTTTGCCCTCCAAATATGCAGAAAGGTTGGCCTCCACATTCTCTTCCCACTTCTCCTTCGCCAAGCCCACTTGTTTTGCTATGTCTTGCAAGAGAAGTTTTACATTGGGCCTTTGAGAAGCATAAACCTTCGCTGAACACTGAAAGCGAGGGTGAAAATTATAATCATCATCATTTACAACTGAATCAAAAACTTTCTTAGCAAGAGTTGTCTTGCCTAGTCCTGGTATACCAACTATTGAGACCACATGACGCTTCAAATCAGAATCAATCACTCTAGCCATCAATGTTTTGATATGTTCATCAAAACCAACTACA
The DNA here is from genome assembly GCA_025200525.1 of Camellia lanceoleosa. Taxonomy (NCBI): domain Eukaryota; kingdom Viridiplantae; phylum Streptophyta; class Magnoliopsida; order Ericales; family Theaceae; genus Camellia; species Camellia lanceoleosa. Next base: position 59,010,894 of record CM045763.1, read on the forward strand.
ATTGGTTCGTCATGATGAAGGAAATGCCTTCTTTTCTCCCATATGTTTCTTCCACTACTGTTGGTAGTATTATTGGTTCCATAAGCATTTCTAACGCGAGGAATATTTTCAACCCTTCTTCTGATCGCTTCAATCTCTACAACAAAGTTATGAATTGCAAAGCCATGGCATAAAACGCAAGTGGCACTCTTAAGACAACTTCCCAAGCACCCTGTCCTCTCGTATAATGATCCTATACGAGGAAAGTATGCCTCCACAAAGTCCTCTACATCGAAAGCCAGGACTCTAATATTGGTCAGCAAGGTGGCTTCCACTCTGCTTTCGCTTTGCTCGCCATTAGCATCATCAACATCTTCTAGGTATGCTTGGATATAACTCATCTCATTTTCGATCCACTCCATGTCTTCCTTCAACTTTGACATGCGGCAACCTTCTTGGACAACTAGATTGCCCAATACTAGTATAGCTTGTTTGAGAACTGCTATAGCAGCGAGAATGGCAATTTCTGCCATTTTATTTTTTCTTCTTTGGCTACAAACCACCAAGAAGAGTTTAAGAGATAAAATCCATTAGCCAGTGATTTTGAAGTTGAAAACCAAATTGAAATCAATTCAACTTGGATTGGGGAGTGTTGTGAGCTACTGTCCAATACAAACCGAACACGTATGTTGATTTCAGCTGGAATTTTGGCTAACAAATCAAATTTTCTTTAATAAATGGAGAGGTCTTGATCTCGTTTTAAAGATCAAAATGATGATTTGAATGTTTTGTTTTGAGAAATTAGTTAAAAGTTGACTTTTTAATTTTTTTTGACTTTTTTTTAAAAACTGTGTAAAAAAAATAGAGAGATAATATGACTCTAAGGCTTCGTTTGGGAACAGGCTAATTTAGTAATTTTTTGGCTATTTGGCTAAAATATGAGTTAAAAAAAACTAGTATGTTTGGGATGACTTTTTGGTTTTTTACGAAAAGATGTGCAAAAAGTTGAGAGAAAAGAGAATCTTTGACTTTTTGGTGTGAGTTGTTGACTTTTTGACTAATTTAATAACTTTTTAATTTTTTAGCTAAAAATGAGGGTTCCCAAACGAGGCCTAAATAGGTTAAAAGCTGGTTTTCGATTTTTAGTCATCTTCCCAAATTACAGCAGAAGATTTCTTATGATTTTAATGAAGCAAAATTATGTCTAGGTGAATTCCTGCTCCGTCATCGCAGAAATACAATATATATATATATATATATATATTATTTTAGAGTAAATTATAAATATAGTTTTTGAGATTTACGTAATATACTAATTGCCCATGTAATTATGAAAATTACATTAAAATTTTAAATCATATAATAAATAATCTCTTTTATTAATCAATTATAAAGTCAATTAATAATTTTTAACGATATTAATAATATATTTCAATTAACGATTTTAATAATTTTATTGTTGTATATAAGAAGACAATTAGAATTTTTTTTATTTTTTATTTTTTCCAATCAACTCTTTGAATGACAAATTCTGACAGATATATTTGTAATTTATCATTTATTTTATTATTTTATTTTTATTTTTTTTACATAACAGCCAAACAAAATAACCACCCTCAGTCACTCCTTCCAACAGAGAAATATTAAAAACGACCCTTTAATCAAATTATTATTATTTTTTTTTTAATAAAACCGGCCAAAGGAACAATTCAACAAACACCATGTTAGACAATTCAACGAAGTAGTTTAGTTAAGGATAAACTATTAATAGGTTCTAATTATTAGTTTTAATTATTATTAAGTTTTATGAGAAATAAGTGCTAGTAAAATTATTTCTAAAAATAATTTTTTATGATAATTTTTTGCACGTCACTAAAAATTGACAATTAGTGACTTTTTTTTGTCACAGTTTTTATAAATTGTCGCTAAAGCTAATAATTAATAACATTGTTCTGTGAAAACATTTTCAAACTGTCGCTGAAACTGAAAATTAGTGTCGTTTTTTTGTGACGATTTTTTTAAATTGACTTTAAAACTTATTATTAGCGACATTTTTTGTGACAATTTTCAAACTGTCACTGAAAATTAACAATTAGTGACGTTTTTTAATAGTGTTTGATGAAGAATGTCATTACTTTCACAGGACTTATTGGATAATAAATTCACCTATTAGGATCTACACATAAGTTTCCCTTTAGTTAATTTAATTATTTATTTTGTTATAATTGAAGAAATACCTTTATTTCTATTATCTTCATCATGTTAGACACCAATTATCTTAAAAGTTTAAAATGTTAGGAACTAGCTGTAACAGCGTGTGTGTTCATTGTAATTTTAATCTTTTAAGTTTTAATTTTTATTATTTTGATCTTTAAAATTGTCAATTTAAGTCAATTTGATTATTAATTCCAATCATATTATGCTATATGTTTATTTACCTTGAATATGTATCCTATTATACTGTATCACTACACACAACATTTTTCTCATTCTCATTTTATTTTTCCTGGGTAGTGAGTCAAACCCTAAATCATGACCATTACAGAATGAAAAAGATTAAGGAGTCGTTTGGGATGAGGCTAATATAATTAAAAAGTTAAAAAATTATTAAAAAAATCAAAAAGTCATACACAAAAGTAAGAAAAAAAAAACTCTCATTCTTTATATTTTTTACACATTTTTTATTATTATAAAAAGGTGAAAAAATTATTCTTTTTCACCTCACATTTTAACCAAAAATCTAAAAAAATCACTTTCGGGTAGTAATTTTACGGATGACAACGATATATAATATTTAAAAAAACAGAGGGGGTGTCTACCCCAAGCCCATCCGAGTTTGGCCGGATTGAATATAAGCAATTAAGTTAATTAATTTGTTAAAATTATATTTTATTTATTTTTTTATATATAAAATTATTAATAATATCAAAATAAATAATTTATATAATGTAAGAGAACTAAAAATTAAAGAACTAATTTGCAACCACAGTCTATAGTGGCCTTCACAATTTAAGATTTGATGTTGTGCTATTTGTAAATATAATATATATATTCAATATGATCTAACAATCTAAATTACTTTAATATTATTTAATAACTAATAATTTATATGTATATTTAACATTTTGATATATACAATTTAGAATTCAAGTTGCTCGGGTTGTTCAGCATCTTAACCCAAACTCTCCTAAATTTAATTCGTTTTGAATTTTCGTCCAAATTCGCACAGAATTCAAAAATACTTTTCCCAAGCCATAAAAAAAGTTGAGCTACGCTCTGGTTGTTCAAATTGACCCGCCCAAATTGCACTCATAATATAGACGGAACATTAGAGACTAAGATGACAAAAAATAAAACTTAAGGGACTAATGACAAGAAACACATACTTTAGAGACTAAAAATGTATTTTATCTAGGTTGCCGTTATCAATTTAGATAAACGTTAGAGATAGGATTAAATTGATTCAAATTGACAACTTTCATGTTCAAAATAACAAAATTAAAACTTAAGAGACCAAAATGATAAATAACACATATTTTAGAGATCAAAACTGTTTTTTATCCCTTGATTTATCAATTTAAAATCCATCCTTCTAATTGTACTTCAATGCGATCTTTCTATTAGTTGTTGTTATTCATTTGGGAGAGGAAAATGACACATGCAAAATTAAAGAAACGAAAAAAAATATATATGGAAAAAAGTTGTAGGAATTTTTTCTCCTCACAAGATAGTGGTTAGTGTGTGACTGATTTTCCGATCACACTGCCCTCCTTAGTAATTCAGCTGTAGAACATAAGCAGAATAGATGGCACCCTACTGTCCTGCACAGAAAGAAAAGGCTCCGGCGGTGGTTCTTCCACCCGGGGGCACTCCGACGATCAAGTCAGTATCTCTTAAAGATAATTCAAGTGCTTAAATTACTACTTAAGGCTTAAAATTGCGTACCTTAGACCCGTCGGGGGTGCCCTTCTTTTATAGTTTTACTCTATCTCAGTCCCACTAGAAGTCTCACTTCTATGGACTCTAATTCCGGATTTACCTTGGACTCTTCAAGAGATAAGGATAGACTCCCTGAGAGTATTACCTGTATCCATCTTGTAGTCTTTCTTCATTCTAGGACTCCTGCCCCTTATCCGTTTATCCCGGATTCCTATATTCTCGCAGATAACCTCGGCCTAGCCGAGATCATCCTGGTATTTAAACCAGGACACGTGACATCTCGGCTGACACTTCGTTGTCACCTCGGCCACGTGTTGGTACTCAGAAAATATGTCCCTACAACTGCCCCCTAGGTTCTATTACCTCGGCATTCTGAGGTGATGGAACCTACATTGGTACTCTTGTTGAACATCAGTTCAAGAACAACATCGGCTCGAGAACTTCCCAGCCGAGATCATTTACTTTTGGCCCGACATGCTCTCTTCAAAGAACGAGAATTCCAGTGAACTCTTTCACGCGTATGAGCTGTCATGCGTCATTTTTTAACCAGTTCACCTACGTGTTCCGTTTCCATTGGCTTATGCCTGCGACGCGCTCGCAAGTCGTCTTTCATCTGTCTGCGCCGTCTGACGTCCGCGTTACCCCAGGCGCATTAAATGCTTCTGTTTTGCCGCCGTTTCAAATTTTGACAAAACTTTTGCCTCTGCCTTTTGGCTCTTCACTTTTGCATTTGATTTCCTTGCTTTCTCTCTCTCTAAACTTTCTTCTTCGAAACCACCATTGCTTCAAGCTCCAAGCTCTGCGACTGTCTCTCCTTCTCCTCTCTCGTGAAGCTGTCATCATTTAAATCACATCAGAATCTGCGTCGACTTCGTGAAACTCATTCCAGCTCTATTTCTCTGGTAAGCCACTGTTCCCTTCGCTTTCATTTCTGTTCATATTATTTGCTCCCATTTTTCTTTCAAATCTCGTGAGTCATATATCTGAAAGTATTCAAGTGAATTTGATTTCTGTCCATACACTGTTCATCACTTTCTTGCACTCTTGTCACTGTTCTTGACCGTCTACTCCATGTATTCTTTATGCTTTTGATAGCCCTACCTCTGTTCTTGATTCTGAAACTTCGCTCTTGCTTTTCTGTTTTCCAGATTTCTGCCCTCCATACTTGTTCTTCGTAGATTTAGGTTTGGGAATTGTCTATAGGACCTATTAATTCATAGGAAAACTAAAAACTGAAGCCGAGATTACCGTAACCCTTAAAAAACCTCATTTTATTGAAATTAAATACCCTTTCGCCGATATCATGGGTATGTGGAGGCACAGGGTGAACACCCCAACCAAACTAGAATATTTTAGGCAGGAGTTCTCTATTCCCGACGATGTCTATCTGAGACTTGCCGGGGATGATGACTCCATTATGCCCACTGACAACTCAATGCCCTTTCCCATAGTAGCTTTCATCGAGTGTGGACTTCGGCTGCCACTTACTATCCTTTTCCGTGAGGTTCTCCACTTCTATAAGTTGAACCCTATGCAACTTACCATTAACTCCTACAGAGTGATTAATGGTATCATAGCCCTGGCTAAGCGTGAGAATGTTAGGATTACCCTTGCCGATATCCAGTTTTGTTATACCATGTGCGCCCTGAACTTAAAAGAAAAAGGCTTTGTTTATTACCTCAAGCCGAGGTCCACCGAATTCAAAATTATAGCCGACCTCCCAGACTCCAACAAGGGGGCTGGAGACGACTACCTTATTGCCACTGGAAATTGGGAGTCTGCCTTAGACGAAGATGTCCATTTATACCCTCTTCCTCGAACTGTTAAGGAGGGCAAGGGTAAGAGCCCACTGTCAATCACTTGTTTCTTTTTTAAGTCTTCAAAACTTTGTTTGTTTCTAACGCTAGTTTTCTTGTGCAGATCTGCATTAGCCACCGAAAAATTTTCGCCAATTCTACGCCCCCAGTGAAGACTTAAAGAAACTTCTAGATCTCCCTGTAGCCAAAAAGAAAGCTCCTCTGTTGTTAAATTTCATCCCAACATACAAGTCCATTTTGCCCGACGTCCCCAAACGAAAGAAGAAAAGTCACTCTCCACCTTCTGTCATAACCCAGACTGCGTCCACATCACGAACAGACCAAGGATCAACGTCTGACCCAGCGGATTTGCCATTCACTTCGGCACCCTACTTGATCCCTATTCCTAAACGAAAACGTCGGCGACGACTTGTCAAAACTGCTGAGATGGTTCGTCGAAAGCCCGTGGCTCAAGATCTCCCAGCCGACCTTCCTACTGACGTCGATGCTCAGCCGACACACACCATGCCCCCACCAAAACCAACAAGAACCAAAAAAGCTCAGCCGAAGGCTACAGACGTTCAAATTGAGACTGAAGACACATTGCCAATTTCACAATTGGCTGGGAGCCAGGAGACTGCTTCTGTTCCCCTAAAAAGATCTGCTGAAGCACAGCCATCCTCTTCTTCAAAATCAAAGAAGCCAAGGTTGTCCTCTGGCACAACTTCTAAGTCAAAAACGCCCTTGGTCCCCTGGGAGCCAAAAATTACTCTGGAGTACAAGCCAGTCTTTGAGAGTGACAGCGCCGGGGATATTAATATCGGCGTTGCACTCAGCACTGCCCTCTTACTCCCTGGTGATCTTTAGCGGAACGCCGAGATCAGTGAGTATGAGAACTACTGTCTCATGCTTCAACATTCTGTTCAGGTAAATGTTCCTACTTGGAAATTTTTGCTTCCTTTCTGTTTCTTACTTAGAATAGTTTCTAACACTGTTTTTTGCCTTCAGGCCATCCAGCATGCCCACTCCTTCTCTATTCAGTCGTTTGAAAACCGGGAGAGGCTTACCGAGGCTAAGAGGGAGGTACAAAGCCTTAAAAAGTCCAATAAAGGTCTTGAAGCAAAAATGAAGAAATTGGAAGACCAAGCCGAGGCCGCTACAAAAGCCCAATCTGCTGCCGAGGAGAAGGTCGGCGCTGCTGAGGCTATAAACAAAGTTCTTCAAGCCCAGTTGAAGGAAGCTGAGGATAGGAGGGCCCAGGCCGAGAAGGAGCTTCAAGCCACAGCCACGAAAAGGCGAAATCGAAGAGGCTGATGAAAAGGCCTATGCTCAAGGCATGGCCGATGTTACTGAGGACTACAAGCTTCATGTCAAGCAGGCATGCAACAGGGGCTTCTCCCTTGGTTGGATGTCTCTTGCTAAGAAGCTTAATGTCCCAGATGACTCGCCATTGCGCAAGGCTGATGCCATTCCTTTGCCATTCCCTCCTCCTCCACTTCCAAGTCAAGCTGAAGATGAGGAAGAATCCGAGCCTGAAGCCGGGGAGGAGGATAAGGACGATGATAATGCGCTAGTAAAGAAGCCCAAGGATGCCAATGAGACCAAGTCTCCTCCTCAGGGTGATCAAGTCCTGGACTTAACCCAAGATAAGGAGCTTGAGGAGGTGCCCAAGGAAGCTGATCCGGGGCATTTATCATCCGACCTTCTTCTGGCTGAGAGGAGTCTAGATAAGACGCTTGCTGAGATTGACGCCGAGGTGGCTGCAGAAAAGGTTGCCGAAGTAGTTTCGCAAGAATCTATTGAGGTAATTCACCAAGAAGTGGCCGAGGTTCAAACTCAAACTGTTCCTGAAGTTGAAGAAACACAACTGTGATGCTTTTTCTTTTTCTGTCTTTTGTGCTTTTTGAACGTTTTCGTTTTCAGAACAATGCAAACGCTGTATATGGCCGATGTGCCTTTTTCCATTCTAATGCTAGATGCAACTTTCTTCTACTGAGTGTTTGTACTTTTATATTCGTATGACTGCTTCTGCATGATTCTATACTTAGAATATTTTGCAAGTCTCTCCTCCTTTGTACAATCTCCCTGGGGATAAATACCTTGGGTATGTTTACCTGAAGGTTTATCTTGGCTAGGACTTCACTTGTAAATTTTCCATAAACTTCAACAAGTATAAAGCATTTACAATTTTAAATGGCAAACTTTTCTCAAGTTTTAACAAGGGGCTGAATCAATAAACTTAATTTAACTTCATCTTGTAAATTGCTACAAAATTCAACAAGTGAAGATAAACAATTATATCGGCTTAACTTTAACTTGTAAATTGCTACAAATTTCAACAAGTAAAGATAAGGAATTTATCTCAGCTTAACTTTAACTTGTAAATTGCTACAAATTTCAACAAGTAAAGATAAACAATTATATCGGCTTAACTTTAACTTGTAAATTGCTACAAATTTCAACAAGTAAAGATAAGGAATTTATCTCAGCTTAACTTTAACTTGTAAATTGCTACAAATTTCAACAAGTAAAGATAAGGAATTTATCTCAGCTTAACTTTAACTTGTAAATTGCTACAAATTTCAACAAGTAAAGATAATGAATTTATCTCAGCTTAACTTCGGTTAAGTATAATCTCTGTTTAACTTCGGTTAAGCTTTATCTTAGATTAACTACGGTTAAGCATAATCTCGGCTTAACTTCGGCTAAGCTTTACTGTCTTCTCTCTGCCCCCAATGTGAACCTAAGTTCCACTTGGGTTCTCATTATTCAAAAAACAACATTGTGTATAGTTTCATAAGTTCTGGAAAATTCTGCTAAGATTTTATTGATCATATCGGCAAAAAATCAAACAGGCATCTAATGATAGAAAAACTTTAAATTACAAGTGTTCCATGGTCTAGGCAATGCTTCGCCTTCATTATCTTCGAGCAGATATGCCCCATTTCCTAACACCGAAGTAATTACAGAGGGTCCTTCGATTTGGGCCAAGCTTGCCCTCTCTGGGATCCTTCTTATTGCCGACGACTTTTCTCAAGACTAGGTCGTTGACTTGAAAATCCCTTGGATTGACCTTCTTGTTGTAAGCTTTGGCAAGCTGTTGCTGGTATGCCGCAAGCTGGATTGCAGCTTTCTCTCTTCTTTCTTCTAGTAGATCCAGATCTCGGGCTAAGAGCACATCATTAGTCCCGTTCTCAACTCTCTGTGTTCTGATCCCTGGGATGCCGATCTCCAATGGAATGACTGCTTCTATGCCATAAGCCATGGCAAAAGGGGATTCCTCTGTTGATCTTCTCGGCGTAATGCGATATGTCCAGAGCACGTTAGGCAATTCGTCTACCCACTTTCCTTTTGCTGCCTGCAGCCTCTTCTTTATCCCATCCAGAATTACTTTGTTGGATGCTTCGGCTTGCCCATTACTTTGGGGAAAGCTTGGTGTTGAAAAGTAATTCTTTATCTTGAACTTTGCACAAAAATTCTTGATGAGTTTGCTATCAAACTGTGTTCCGTTATCGGCAACTATTGCTCTTGGAATCCCAAATCTGGTGATGATGTTTTTCCATATGAAGTTCTTCACATCCACATCTCGGATTTTGGCAAGAGGCTCTGCTTCTATCCACTTTGTGAAGTAGTCTGTTGCTACCAGTAGGTACTTCCGCTGCCCAGTTACTTGGGGTAATTGTCCAACGAGATCCATGCCCCATTGGGCAAATGGCCAAGGGCTGGAAACCGGGTTCAGGTCAGCAGCTAGCTGATGTATCAAGGATGCAAACCTCTGGCATTGTTCATACTTCTTCACATAGGCTTCTGCATCTTTTTGCATATAGGGCCACCAATACCCCTGGGTAATGGCCCTGTGAGCTAACGATCTGCCCCCTGCGTGGCTTCCACAAACTCCTTCGTGAATTTCATATAAAAAGTCTTCGACCTGAAGAGGGTGTACACACCTTAAAAGAGGTCCAGTGAAGGATCTTCTGTAGAGATGTCCTTCTCATTGTCGGCCGAATCTTGCCGACTTCAATCTGACCTTGTGTGCTTCCTTTCGTTCTTCTGGCAGCTTTCCCTCTTTCAGGAATGCAATAATTGCATCCATCCATCTTGGTCCCATGTCCACACATAATGCTTCTTGCATTGTGTTTGGTGGCTCTATGCTCGGGCCTGATAGGTAATCGATCATTATTGTCCTTGTCTTTCCGATTTGTATTGAACTTGCTAAATAGGCCAACGCGTCGGCGTGGCTGTTATCATCTCGGCTAACCTGAAGAAGTCGGCAATTTTGAAACAAGGCTGCCAGCCTGATGACTTCTTTTGCGTATGCCGACATCCTTTCGTCTCGGGCTGCAAACTCTCCTGTAGTTTGATTCACTATAAGTTGTGAATCACAAAAAACTATTACCTTATCGCCTTCGTCATGTCGCCGACTTGATCCGGAATCAATGCTTCATACTCCGCCTCATTGTTCGAGGCTTTGAACCCCAGTCAAATGGACTGCTCCAATATCTCTCCGTCGGGGGATATCAATACTACTCCTGCCCCTGCCCCATGCCGGTTTGAGCTCCCATCAACAAAAAGTTGAAAGGAGTCGCCGATGTAAATGTTGCAGGGTCTGAGTTTTTCCTTCCTTAGTTCTTTAGCCTTTGGCCGGGCTTCTCCTTCCTTGTTTGGACATTGTTCATCTCGACTCAACGGAGCCCAATGTTCGATGTATTCTGGCGAGAACTCGGCCACGAAGTCGGCCAAGACTTGGCCCTTAATTGCTGTTCTCGGCCTGAACTCCAGGTCATATTGGCCCAAAACTACAGCCCATCTTGCTATTCTTCCAGTTAAATCTCCTTGTTGCAACAAGGATTTCGATGGGTGCTCTGTTAGTACCACAATCTTGTGAGCCTGAAAGTAATGGTTTAGCTTCTTTGAAGCCATTACCAAGGCCAGTATTAATTTCTCCAGTGGTAGATACCTTGTTTCTGCATTGGCCAAGGTTTTACTTACATAGTAAACAGCCTTCTGCTCTCCCTTCTCTTCTCGGATTATCACAGCACTTACTGCGTGCTTTGAAACTGCTAAGTATAAAAACAGCTCCTCCCCAAGTTCAGATGTTGAGAGGACTGGAGCTGGGGTAAGATATTTCTTTAAGTCGGCCAAAGCGGCCTCACGTTCCTCAGTCTATAGAAAATCCGTGGCCTTTTTCACCAGATTGAAAAAAGGTTTACATTTGTCCGAGCTTCGGTTTATGAACCTGTTTAGGGCTGCGGCCCTTCTGGTAAGCATCTGGACCTGTTTTGCCGATGTCAAACTCTGTAATTCCAGGATGGCCTTGATCTGATCTGGGCTGGCTTCAATGCCCCTTCTAGTCACTAGGTATCCCAAGAACTTACCGGATCCGACTCCAAACGCGCACTTTGATGCGTTGAGTCGGAGCCGATATGTTTTGAGTATGTCAAAGACCTCTCTTAGGTTAGCAAGATGATCCTTTGGTTCCTTGGTCTTTACGACCATGTCGTCAATGTAGACTTCTACTGTTCGGCCAATCAAGTGTTTAAACATCTTGGTTACCAGTCTTTGGTAAGTTGCTCCTGCGTTTTTCAACCCAAAAGGCATAACTCTGTAACAATACAGACCTTTTGGGGTGATAAACGCTGTATTCTCCTCATCCGGGGGGTACATGGCTATCTGGTGGTACCCCCTATAAGCATCCAAGAAGCTCATCCTTCCATGTCCAGATGTGGTGTCCACCAACTGGTCGATCTTTGGTAGAGGAAAACTGTCTTTGGGACAAGCTTTGTTCAAGTTTGTAAAATCTACGCAGACCCTCCACTTGCCATTCTTCTTCTTCACTACCATGGTGTTTGACAGCCATGTCGGGTAATTGGCTTCTCTGATGGCCCTGGCCTCCAGAAGTCTGTCCACTTCCTCCTCCACTGCTTCGACGTGTATCAACGTCAGTCTTCTGGTCCGTTGTATTACAGGTTTGGCTGACCTGTCAACGTTGAGTCTGTGACATGTGACCTCGGGGTCAATGCCAGGCATTTCATAAGGTGTCCAGGCGAACACCTCAATATTTTTCCTTAGAAAGGCTTCCAACTCCCTTTCCTCTTCTTCGGCTAATCCTGTGCCGAGAAGAAAGAAGCGTTCCTCATCGCCCTCCTGGACGAGGATTTTCTTCAGTGCTTCTTCACTTTTCTCGGTCGGCTCCTTGCCGACATCATCTAGGACCTTCATGTCCTCTTTTTCAACTTCTGCCTTCTCTGGTTCCCGAATGCTGCAGGTTAATTTCATTGCTGCCATGGAGCAATTTTTTGCCTGCAACTGATCTCCTCTGACTTCCTCAATCCCATGTTCTGTTGGGAACCGTAGCAGTTGATGCAGTGTTGAGGGAACTGCCCCCATTGCATGCAACCACGGCCTCCCCAAGATAATGTTGTAAGGCGAGGGCGTGTCAATCACAATGAATTCTGTTTTGATCTTTTTTGTGCCAGCCTGTATCTACAAGCTTGTTGCGCCTAATGGCCATGTCGGCGTTCCATTGAAGCTGACCATCGGGCCATTTGACTGCTCCATGTCATCAGGGTGAAGGCCTAACTCCTTGTAACATCTGACATATATGATGTCGCAGGAGCTACCTTGATCAATGAGGATACGTTTCACCTGGCACTCCCCAACCTGGAGGGATACTACCAAGGCATCATTGTGCGGGTGCTGGACTATATCAAGGTCGGCTTCTGTGAAGGCTATCATCGGTCCTTGGCACTCTTCAGGCCAAAGTCTTTTCAGTCCGACCTGGTTGACGTGCTGCAGGTGTTTTACCTTCTGTGTCTCCCCCCATATGTCGTTTTCATTCACCTTTGAGTGGATCACATTAACCACCCGAGGTCCGCCTGCCTGTGGTTGCTGCGCTGGAGGAGGCGGGGCTGCTGGTGCTTGAGGCAATCGTGCCTGTTCTTCCCTTGTTTTGGCCTCATCCACAAGGTCTCTCAGATGGCCTTGCCTCACCAAATCTTCTAAGTGTGCTTTAAGGGCTCTGCAACCCTGAGTTGGGTGCCCCTCCTCATTGTGGTAAGCACAACGCCTACCAAGGTTTCTTCCCATAAATTCTCCTGGTGCCCTTGCCAGCGCCCTGAAGTAGGGCTGATTTCGAATTTAATCAAGGACTTTGTGGACCGGAATTTGGAATACCGTTGTCACTGCCTGCTTAGCCCTCAACTCTGTCTCTTGTTTGTTGGGTCCATTGTTACCCCGGCCACGCTTCGGCGAGCCGTTGCCTTTTTCTGGCTTTATCTCCTTATTCCCCGATGTATCTTCCTCGGCTCTGGCATACTTCTCGATTCTCGCCATGAGCTCTTCCATGCTCTTTGGCAGTGTCTTTGCCAAGGACTTCCGCAGTGGACAGTTATCCTTCAGGCCGTTCTTGAAAGACACGACCGCCACCTCCTGGTTGCATTCAGGTATTCGATTGAACACCTCGTAGTACCTTTTTGCATAGGCCCTAAGGCTTTCATCTTTGCTGATCTTTAGAGCCATCAATGCATCCACCCTCAATGGCTGCAGTTTGTTTGTTATGAACCTGGCCACAAACATCTCGGCCAGGCCTTCCCAAGTCTTCACACGTCCCTTTGGTAATTTGTGGAACCAATCTGATGCAATCTCCTTGAAGGATGAAGGGAACACTTTGCAGAGCAACGACTCGTTCCCACTATATAATGCCATTGAATTCAAAAATAATCCAACATGGAAGTTAGGGTCTGACTTACCATCATATATTTGGAACCTCGGCATACTGAATCTTTTTGGCATGGCGAATTTGTCCAATTCCACCGAGAATGGTGTTCTCGGTTTAACCGGGGAGGTTACTTCGACTTCGGCATTTTCTCGCTTCCTCTTGAGGTAATCTCTCAAGTCTTCTTTACTTCTCCCTGCAGCCCGGCTATCTTTGGACTTCAGCTTTTTCGGCGCACTACTCTCCGCCTCATGGTGGCTCCTTTTCGTCCTTTCCCCGTTGGATGCATCGAAACACAATACCTACCCCTGAACATGCCGATGTTCTTTGGGGTCTGCCTCCTTCGCGTGATATGTCCTTCGGGACTCTTCTCTTCTCGGCCGACTTCCTTGGAAGGTCGGTGAGAGTGCCTTCCACTCTTCGTGTGCTGAGGGGCTTCGGGGATTTCTTTCTGCCCCTTCTTCTGGGCGTTTGCTGCTGGCATTGGCGTGTCCTGTAGCGGGTATGGCGGCTGCATGACATTATTTTGCATCATGAAGTTGACGACCGATTGAAGGTCTGCCAACTTGTTTGCCATCTCCTTTACTTCTTCATCCCTCCTCAGACATTTGTCTTTCCAGGTCTGGAGGTTGTCTTCGTTATAGTACTTGCCCTGGTCCGCTTTCTTTGATGTGTCGCCATCCTGGCCGACGCCTTTCTCTGCGTGATTCTGATCACGAGTTTCTTCGTTGTGGTCTCCTTTTTCAGCGTTAGGGTCGACGGGTCTTCCACTCCCAGCAGGAGTGTTGTCTTCAACCTTTTCCTTCTGTGTGTTACTGGCCATCTACTCTTCTTTCGTTCCCACAGACGGCGCCAAATTGTGTGAGTGATTTTCCGATCACACTGTCCTCCTTAGTAATTCAGCTGTAGAACACAGGCAGAATAGATGGCACCCTACTGTCCTGCACAGAAAGAAAAGGCTCCGGCGGTGGTTCTTCCACCCGGGGGCACTCCGACGATCAAGTCAGTATCTCTTAAAGATAATTCAAGTGCTTAAATTACTGCTTAAGGCTTAAAATTGCGTACTTTAGACCCGCCGGGGGTGCCCTTCTTTTATAGTTTTACTCCATCCCAGTCCCACTAGAAGTCTCACTTCCTTAGACTCTAATTCCGGATTTACCTTGGACTCTTCAAGAGATAAGGATAGACTCCCTAAGAGTATTACATGTATCCATCTTGTAGTCTTTCTTCATTTTAGGACTCTTGTCCCTTATCCGTTTATCCCGGATTCCTGTATTCTCGCAGATAACCTCGGCCTGGCCGAGATCATCCTCGTATCTAGACCAGGACACGTGACATCTCGGCTGACACTTCGGTGTCACCTCGGCCACGTGTTGGTACTCAGAAAATATGTCCCCACAGTTAGTATGTTAGTAGTTAGATTATAATTACGGATGTGTGCGGCTCGGTTCGAGCAGTTTCAGAGTAAAATTATAGACCGAATGGTGGGTTAGCGAATTAGCAGATTGATAAATTGCGGTTTGAGCGGTTTTTGACGGATTAGAGGATTAAAGAATGTTCTAATCAATTCTCAAACCTTTGCATAATATATAACACTAATTTACATAATAGTTTTCATATATATAATACAAACTAATTTTTCAAATATATAACTATTAATTTGTAATAAATTTCACATATTAAATCTCTTTCACGCTCATTTTTACTTTGATATTTCATTATAGGTTAAAAAAAATATATATGTATTAATTATAGAGAAGTGGAGCAGTTTCAAAGGCAGATTATAAATTTTAAAATTTAAACTCCGATTAGTGGATAGAGTGGTGCGGATTGATGCTTATCAGTGTGGTTTTAGCGGATTTGACGGTATTTTGCATAGTCCTAATTACAACGCAGGTTAACGTCTCTTCATGAACTTGAACCTAAAATCTCACTCATCTTGATACCTAAGTGTCCTCTCCATAATCACTTGGCAAAAGTTGGATTAACAAAAAAAAAAAAAAAAAACGAGTGACTAAATTGACAAAAACTTAAATGAAATGCTGCAATTGAAACTAGATTTAAAATGTAGGGATTAAATTGTTCAATTTAAAACTACAAAGACTAAAACAAATTTTACTCGAGGATTAAAAAAAAAAACAGTTTTAGTCCCTAAAATATGTGTTGTTTTTCATTTTAGTTTCTTAGGTTTTAATTTTGTGATTTTGGTCCTAAATCTAACGTTTGATAACAAAAATATATATAAAAGACAATTTTGATCCATAAAGTATGAGTTTCTTATCATTTTAGTCCCTTATATCTTAAATTTTGTTATTTTGGTTATCAAAGTTGTCAATTTGAGTCAATTTGGTCGCATAACAACTTTGATGATCAAAATGATAAAATTTATAACTTGAGAAACTACAATGATAAGAAACGCATACTTTTTAGAGACCAAAATTGTCTTTTACTTGAGAATAAAATATTTTTCACGTTATCTATGTAAACGGATGTTAGAGATAGATCAAATTGATAACTTTAAGAATCAAAATGACAAAATTAAAACTTAATAAACTAAAATGATAAAAAAACACATATTTTAAAGATTAAAATTATCTTTTATCCTTGAATCAAACTACAAGAAAAAAAATATAATTAACTCTTATTATTATTTATTTGTCTTCATCATAATCTTGTTTTAGGTTAGGTCCAAAATTTCCCTTTTCCTTACGAAAGCTAAGGTTATTTTATGCAACATTTAATAATTTTATATAGCTTTATACGTTACTCCACAAAACAATCCAAAACTTGAAATTTTCCAGGATGTTACCTTCCACCTTCTAACATGCCCACCAAAGCATGTAGACTTTATCAAAATTTATGTTAATACTAGAATTTTAGTTGTCGGGATTGTTTTACATGTGTCAAGTAGATGTAAAACGAGAAAGGTCTTTCATATTCATTAATTGATTAATTTTGAAATTAATTGAGCGTTAAAAATTTAAGAATATAAATTAAAGTTTTGAGTTTAAGTTATTTTAAATGGCAAGTAAAAGTTTATTCGGTTGTTAATTTAAGACATTGAGATTAGGTGAGGTACGCATAAATTAATTTGAACATTCAATTATAAAAATAAAAAATTATAATAATTTTGAATTTAGCACTAGCTGACTTCATCTTTTAAATTGATTTGATTCTTGAAACAATATATTTTTAATTTGGATAAATTACAAATATGCTTCATGAGATTTGATTAAAATATGAATTGTTTCTTGTGATTCTGGAAATTACATTCCACCCCCTGAGATTTTCAATTTCATAATAAACTGTCCCTTTTATTAACAAATCATCAAGTCAATTAATAGTTTTTAATGATATTAGAAACATATTTTAATTAATAATTTAAGTAATTTTATTATTGTATATGAGTATAATTAAGAATTTTATTTTTTAATTAATTCTGTTAAATAAAAAATTCTGACAATAAAGTATTTGTAATTTTTCAAATTATAAGAAATAATCTATACTTTAGGCAAATCTCAGAAAGTGTATTTGTAATTTACTCTTTTAATTTTACTTTTAAAAAAACATGGCTCTAGTTAGATTTGTATGGAAGAGACCGGTCCATATATTTCCCAGGAATTAATTCCCCTAGTTAGGTTAATTATTAGCCTAATATAAAACCAACCAACATATCTTAATTCCAAAAAATTTTATTTACAATAAATTAAGATATTGTTTATCAAATGTCACGGGAAAAATTTTTGAAAAATTTTTCTACAAATAAGTTTTCAAAATAATCAAACAAACAAATCAAAAAAACAAAATAAAAAACAAAAACAAATTTGCTCTCTCTCACACATAAAATCAATCACTTTTTTTTAAATCTCTCAAAATAAATTTTTTTAAAAAATCTTTTTGAAAAAATAAAAAAAAACACTTTTTTTTTTTTTTTTTTCTAAAAAACACAAACTAAAAACAACACAAACCACACATACTTTATATTAAATATATTAATATTATATCATGTCACACGACGGGGGACGGAGGGGTTGAAAGTTTTTGACATTGTTACATAATAACAAACAATAAAAACAAAAATAAAAGACAAAAAAATATTTGCACGCAATATCGGGTGCAATCTGGCGGGACTTAACCCAAACAAAGTTCAACTCTCAATTTAAAATATTCCCCCCAAAAAACTCCCAGTCTAAAGTTTAGATTGCATAATTTTAAAGAGAAATGTTACAATTTAAGCTTATAAAATCACGAAAAACGTTTTCCCTTTTAAAAGTTTTTACAATTTAATCAATAATGATGTCAACTTTTGATTCATTAGATATTCCATAATGTAAGATTTAATTGTTTTGTCATATCATTATGAGTGAATTTAAGAGTCTAAATTTTGAATTTCTATAATTTATCTAAAATTACCCACAATAATATAACAAGAGAGTTTGACCATATATGATTGTATGTGATAAATCAAAAGTTAATGTTTATCTTGTCACAATTATAAGTAAAATTAAGTGGGGGCAATTACAAATCAGTATAGTTGACAAAAAATAATTATCAGTGGCCTTGTTTAGAAAGGCGGTTGGGTCAAAATAACTCACTAAAAAATAAAACAAGCTAAAACAATTAATAAAATAAAATGTCACATCTAATCCATAATCATTTCATTTTTTTTCTCACAACTATCAAATCAACTACAAAAAAAGCCAACTAACTTTTTAAACATAATTTTTTTAATTAGGCTAAAATAGTAAAAAAGTTAAATAACCAATTGAAATAATTAATTTTCCAAACAAGGCCAATACATGAGAGTGCAACTCTTTTTTGTATAAAAAAATACAATAAAATTTGAACTCCGCAAATATTTATATCCGCAAATATTTATATTCTCACCTGTTTATAAATGTTTGCCCAACTTCACACTTATTGTTAATTTCCTCAATTAAGGGAAGCATTTTTATGATCTCAAACACTTTCTAATTATAATTTGATCAAGGTTAGGGCTAAAATTTGTATACCCGGATTAACTTTGGACAATGCTTGGGCATGAGTTTCTACAGCCCGAATAACTTGAATAATCCAAATTTTTTTTATTAATATATGTTGGATCATTTTAATATCTTTAATTTATTTATTTATATATTTTTTGTTCATGAATCTTCTTTTGTCTTATTCATGAATCTCGTCTTGTTCATGAATGGAGATTCATTGTTTTGGTGACCTTTTGTCTTGTTCATGAATGAAAATTAATTGAAGTTCATGAACTTAGTAGTGAGTTAATATTTAGAGACTCTCCTTTTTTTCTAAGTTTAATGGTCATTATTATTTTTTGGTGTATTTTGTAAGTCCTAATGGCCTATAAATAGTTCCTCACATCTACTTCTTTCTACACCAACATACCAACTATTTTTGTATACTTAAGAGATTACTAGGCAAAGAAGGGTACTTTTTCTTGGTCGAGCTTTGGGTTCACCATCTTGTGTAGAGTTGGCCTAAACCATATGACAAGTGGTCGGGCTGTTGTATCTTGGAGGGGACAAGTCATAGTTTTGTGACTACTGCATTAGTATTTGGGTTCTTTTTACCGCAGTGGACTTGATCTCCTTAAAAAAAACGAGATATCCGTACCTCAGCTTGATCTATTTGTATCTCACTATTCTTTGTATTATTTATCAATAAAATATAATTTTTTTCTAATGAAATATAATTTTTTATGGTACTTTCACCATCAATTTTAAGGAGATCAACCATGGAACAAGTACCAGAAAAAACCAATGATGGAATTGGAGATCTCAACAAGCCTTTCAAGTTCAAGGGAGTTCATTTTAAGAGGTGGAAATGAAAAATTCTTTTTTACCTCAGCTTTTTGAAAGTTGCATATGTTTTTACCGAGAAGAATCCAAACAAAATCTCAATCGAGGTGATGAATGATGAAAACTATGAGGCACATAAAGCAAAAGTGGCTTCCTACAATACATATAAGTATAAATGTCATTTTAATCTCTTAAATTTCCTTACTGATTAATTTTATGATTATTACTATGACATTACTTACACTTTGTCTTCTATTAATTTTTTGCATGCTCGCTTGTGTCATATTAATAGTAAATATGTGGGAATTATGAGTAGTTTAGGATTAATTTCTAAAGTGATAAAATTTTTTGAGAAATGTGAAGTTTGTAGTAAAGAAAAAATTACCAAAAAGCTTCATAAAAGTGTTAAAAAAAATACCGAATTGCTAGAATTATTTCATACTGATTTGTGTGAGTTTGAAGGAATTTTAACTCGAGGCGGTAACCGATATTTTATTACTTTTATTAATGATTTTTCAAAATACACAAACGTATATTTATTAAAAAATAAAAGTGATACTTTTGAGAAATTTAAAGAATTCCTTCTTGAAATAGAAAATCAATTCGGTAAAAAGATTAAGAGAATTAGAAATGATAGAGGCCGGGAGTATGAATCTCTTGGATTCAACTCTTTTGTTCAATCATTAGGAATTATTCATGAGGCTACTCCACCATATTCACCTTCATCTAATGGCGCATGTAGCTAAAAGAAAAAATAGAACATTAATTGACTTGACGAATGCTATGCTTATTGATTCAGGTGCTCCCTCAAATTTTTTGGGCAAGGCTATTTTGACAACTCACCATGTGATAAATAGAGTGCCACACAAAAAGACTAAAATTGTACTTTATGAGTTGTGGCGAGGGCATAAACCAAATCTAGGTTATTTGAGAGTTTAGGGTTGTTTAGCTTTTGTGAGGCTTGCAGATCCTAAACGGCCTAAATTAGGTAAACGAGCTACCACCTGTGCTTTTCTTGGATATGCGTTACATAGTACAACTTATAGATTTTTTGATATGGAAAATAATATTATTTTTGAATCAGGTGATACTATTTTTCATGAAAATAAATTTCCTTTCAAATCTAGAAATAGTGGGGGTTAAATAATTTTTAAAAATATTTTATCCATGCCTAACTCTTCTACTCCATCTCAAATTTTTCAAGAACAAGAAAATTCTCAAATCTAACCAAGGAGGAGTAAACGAGCTAGAGTTGAAAAAGATTTGGCCATGACTATTATCTTTACAATGTGGAAGAAATTCCTCTTACGATGCAAGAAACTTTATCATCACCTGATACTATTTTATAGAGAGAGGCTATAAATGATGAGATAGATTCACTACTTTCAAATAAAACATGGAAGCTAGTGGATTTACCTCCATGTTGTAAAACTATTGGGTGTAAATGGGTCCTTCGTAAAAAACTTAAACCGGATGGAATTATAGATAAGTATAAAGCGAGGCTTGTCGCTAAAGGTTTTAAGCAACAAGTTGATCTTGATTTTTCTTTGATACTTTTTCTCCAGTTACTAGAGTTACATTCATTAGACTGTTGATAGCACTGGCTGCAATTCATAATTTAAAAATTCATCAAATGGATGTAAAAACAGTATTTTTAAATGGAGATCTCGATAAGAAGATTTACATGGACCAACCCGAAGGCTTTGTGGAGCCTGGCCAAGAAAGCAAATTGTGTAAGCTAACTAAATCTCTTTATGGTTTAAAACAAGCTCCTAAACAGTGGCATGAGAAATTTGATTCCTGCATACTTAAGAATGGCTATAAGACTAATGAAGGTGATAAGTGCATATATTATAAAACTTGTGAGAATGCACATGTAATTATTAGCCTATATGTGGATGATCTACTTATCTTTGGCTCTAATTTGCATATTATAAATGAGACTAGAAATATGCTTAATAGCCACTTGGATATGAAAGATCTTGGTGAAGCCAATTTTATTTTGGGAATTAAAATTACCAAGACTAATGATGGCATTTTTCTTGATTAATCGCATTATGTTGAGAAAATTTTAAAGAAATATAACTTTTTAGACTGAAAACATGTTGCTACTCCTTTTGATGCAAGCATATATTTATCTGTTGTAACAAATGAAAAAGAAGTGATTAATCAAAAGGAATATGCTACCATGATTGGTAGTTTGAGATATGCTACTGAATGTACTAGACTTAATATTGCATATGCTGTTGGAGTACTTAGCAGATTTACTAGCAAACCAATCGAGATCATTGGCTAGCCATGGGAAGAACTATGAGATATTTATTTGGTACCAAAAATTATGGTTTGTTTTATAACAAGTATCCTGTGGTACTTGAGGATATAGTGATACCGATTGGAACACTTTGTAAGGTGATTCTCTCTACCTCGGGTTTTATTTTTACCTTGGGTGGTGGTACTATATGTTAGAAGTCTAAAAAACAGACTATAATTGATAATTCTACTATGGAAGCTAAACTTATAGCGTTAGTTTCAGCATGTGAGGAAGCAAATTGGTTACGAGATTTGTTACATGAAATCTCTTTTTGGGAAAAATCAATTCCTCATGTGTTAATTCTTTGTGATAGCACTGTTGTTATTGGTAGAGTGAACAACCATTTTCATAATGGTAAATCCAGACCTATTCGAAGGAAACATAGTAATGTGAAATCCTATTTGAGTAATGACATCATAACTATGAATTATGTAAAATCTTGTGATAATCTTGTGGATCCGTTGACCAAGGCCTTGGTGAGAGATAAGGTCTGGAATATATCGAGGGGGATGGGTTTGAAGCCTATAAAATCATAAATCATGTATGAGAATACCCAACATAGGGACTAGAGATCCTGTAACTAGGTTCAATGGAAAAAACAAATCATATGATGGTTGTAAAAAATGCACTCCTTAATATTTTACTGTTCATCCCTATGATGTAAGTGCATTTGTCCTATAATGTTGGAGGGTTGAGTTTTTGTACTCTTAATGAAATTCTGTAACTCTTGTTCAGTGGGGTGTATAAATTACAGGAAAATCCTTGATAGATTTCACTTATGTGAACGTGAAAGTGGAACCGCTTTCTATGAGAACAAGGCTTATTATCCAATATGCTCATGAAAACTGAGATAAGCAAAAGACCGTAATGTGCTGACTATTAAAAGCTCATGTCAACACCTGAATTATTATGTGTGAGCAATAATATTTTATTCCCCCCTAAGTAGTCATAGTTTAAGTCTAAGACCACTGCTGACTCTAGAGTAGAGGTTGTTGTTTCACTAATGAAGGTTCAATGCAGAGCACACCTTCATGATGCATACTAGTCTATCTTTGTTTGGTAATCTCTCTTATTCTTATTGATATTAAAATGAGTAGGGGATTGTTAGACCATTTTAATATCTTTTATTTATTTATTTATATATTTTTGTTTATAAATCTTATTTTGTCTTGTTCATGAATGGAGATTCATTATTTTGGTGACCTTTTGTCTTCTTCATGAATGGAGATTAATTGGAGTTCATAAACTTGGTGGTGAGTTAATATTTGGAGACTCTTCCTTTTCTCTATGTTTAATGATCATTATTATTTTTTGGTGTATTTTGTAAGTCCTAGTGGCCTATAAATAGTTCCTCACATCTACTCTTTTCTACACCAACATACAAACTATTTTTGTATACTTGAGAGATTACTAGGCAAAAAAGGTATTTTTTTTTTTTTGTGGAGCTTTAGGTTCACCATCTTGTGTAGAGTTAGCCTGAACCATACCACAAATGGTCAGGCTGTTGTATCCTGGAGGGGACAAGTCATAGTTTTGTGACTGCTATATCGGTAATTGGGTTCTTCTTACCGCAGTGGGCTTGATCTCCTTAAAGAAAATGAGATGTTTGTGCCTCAGCCCGATCTATTTGTATCTCATTTTCTTTGTATTATTTAACAATAAAATATAATTTTTTCTGGTATTTTTACCAACAATATATATAATAAATATGAAATATTAGAAATTAAAAAATATTTTATCAATGTTTAAATTAAATTATATTGCAATGTAATATATTTTATTATTTTTCTTATTATTATTATTTTTTTTCATCTTCAAAGTGTAATAAATTATCCGTTTAAAAAAAAAAAAAAAGTGTAATAAATTAGTTTCAGACAAACTCTCTCTTTTTTATTTAATTATTTGGATAATTTGAGGCAAACTCGAATTTTTTAAATTAAATTCAGAATCTAACTTGGACAAAATGTTCGGGCAAGAGTCAGCCTCAAGGGCGAATTCAGGATCCGTCTGTACATGAGATTGAGCTTGGATTGACATTCAATTCAGGATATCCCTTTATTTATTTGGGTAATATATTTTATTATATTTTCTTGGAAATGCAATCCCTTAGAAAATTCTCATTCATGGGCGTTTCTACGCTTCCCACATATTGGAGATGAAATACTAGAACCACTCTATAACATGTTGAAGTTCAAGACTTTCTGTTAATATTGTTGTCTCTTGTAACTTTGCTCACAAAACGTAAAACATTGATAGAAGAAGTGAGGAAATAAAAATTATCACAAAAAATATATGGGTCTTGACACTATCATGTGACGCAGTAGAATACAATTGTTAAATTCTACAATAGTCTTTTATATTGTGCGAAACTTATCAAAAGATAAGAAGTCTTAAATAATCAGAGATTATTCAGAACAAGACTTTTGAAGCGCTCAAACTACTGGCTAACCTCCATGGATTGAGGTATGCTATTTTTCTCTATGAAATTTATTCATTAAATATTTTTATAATATTAGAAGATTAATTTAGACATCGGATGACTCCCGACCGTTTAGTGACTGTGAGCATTTCAATATTTTTATAATATTAGAGGATTAATTTAGACATCGGATGACCCTCAACCGTTTAACGACTGTGAGTGTTTTCTCTTGTAGATGGCGATCACGTGATGGTTCTAATCATTTTTTTTTTTTTTGTTGAGTTTTCTTCATTACAAGTATTGAACTTTCTGTGTCCGTACAATTGACACTATTAGTATGAAACGAAAAACTTAAATGAAGGAGATGAATATGATGTTCTTAACATTAAATAAAAACCCGTTAATTTATACGCCAAAATAAGGGGTTCTCAAAAGGCTTTTGTGGATCTTCTTTGGAGAAGACTTAGAGCTCGTTTGGGAAGGGAGGGGTTGGGTTTTTTTTGTTAAAATAATCACAAAAAATAAAATAAACTTTTTAATTCAATAAGACAAAATATCACATTCAACTCATAATTATTATATTCTTTCTCTCACAAAAAAGTCAAAAATCCTTTCCAAATAAAACTTTTTAGCCCCTAAATAAAACAGCCAAAAAGTCAATCCACTTCCCAAATGACCATCACTTGGTTCATATTGATGAAACTTGGCAGCGCAGCTTACCAAACAAAAAGCATTACTTGTTTATATTGGTGAAACTTGGCAACATCTTAGGCAATTAATTTTTTTAAAAAAATAAAAAAAAAGTCGGTGTCGTGAAACAATTGCACGATTTCTTCTATAGCAAAAATAGGAAAGTTTTTAATTAAATTTTTAGAATGCATAAATTTTTATGTATTATTATTTTGAGTATAGCGATATTTTTATCGTTTATTATGTCGGATCTTTATTATTTGTGGAGTATAAATTTTTATACATAATTATTTTGAGTATGGAGATCTTTTTATCATGTCTTATGCCGGACCTTTGTTATGCATTATTATTTCGAGTATGGATATATTTTTATCATGTATTATATTGAATTTTTATTATCTGCAAAGTATAAATTTTTATGAATTATTATTCTGATTATGGAGATATGTTTTATCATGTAATATGTTGGACCTTTGTTATCTGCGAATCGTGAATTTTTATGCATTATTAATAAGAGCATGGTGATATTTTTATCATGTACTATACCGGACCTTTGTTATGTTCGAATCAGGAATTTTTTTTATTAACGAGTATGGAGATATTTTTTTATTATGCATCATACCAGACTTTATATTAAGAGAGAGGGATATGTACTATAGTTACCATAGTATCTCTCCTCCTTATTAGAAATAGAAGGTAAGAGATGAGGGTAAGGAAAAAGACTTTTCAAATTCTGATTTTCTTAGAATTTATGAGAGAGACATGAAGTAAAGAGACATTAAGGTCAAGTTTGGGTACTCCCAAATAATCTAAAAAATTAAAAAGTTATTCAAAAAGTTAAAAAGTTAACACTATATTAAAAAAAACAAAAAATTATTAACGCACAACTCTTCATTCATTTTTTCTCTAAAAACTCTTTTTTTTTTTTTTTTTTTTTTTTTTTTTTAAAAAAAAAAAAAAAAAAACAAAAATATTTTATCAATTTTTTTTTTTTTTTTTTTTTGAAAAAAAAAAAAAGAAAAAAATTTAGTCTTCCCACTAAATGTCTTTGAAAAGTATTACTCCTTCTGTCCTAAAATAATAATTTTTTTTGAGGAATTTAACCTTTTTTTGATAGTATAATTATTGCATTTGAGAAAAGTTAATTTTCTAAAATTATTCTTTTAATAGTACATTTTTTAGGAATATCAATGTCATAATTGTACTTTTTATATTGTTTATTAATTTAAAAGAATGGCAAAATAGAAAATTTACATTATTTTTGTACTTGATTTTGAAGAGGGACTAATATTTTGGAACAATGAAAAATAGAATAAGAGACTAATATTTTGGGACGGAGGGAGTATAAAAAAAAAAAAAAAACAATCTGTCTCCGTTTTTATATTTGCCCGGAGAGTATACATAAGTCAAGTTTGGTATCTACTAAATAATATAAAAAGTTAAAAAGTCAAAAAATCACTATCCTATTTAAATCACATCATTTTATTTAAATTACATTACTTCTCTAACATATCATATCAAACCAAACCCATATAAACTAATAAATTAAAAAATACACTTATTCAAAACATTGCGAACCAACCCATAGTCTTTCCTCTCACTTTTTAAAAGCATTTAATGGGTATGTTTGGTTTGAGTTTGGGAGATGAGTTTGGGAGATAAAAAGTATGAAAAGTTGTTTGGTTTGATTTTTTTGGAAAGATGTTTTGAAAAATTATTTTGAGAGAGAGTTTTGGAAAAAGTAATTGATTTGATGTGTATGAGAGAGAGATTTATTTGGAAAACTTGTTTGGTTTACAAGTTTTGAGAAATTATTTTAGAAAAATTTGTTTAGTTTGAGTTTTTCTGAAAACTCATTTGTAGAGAAATTTTCCTAAAATTTTTTGAGAAATTCAAACCAAACGAACCCAATATCTCTTGTTAAATGTGTTTAAAAAGTCAAAAAAGAACGATCTGTGTTTCTGTCTTTGTATTTGCCTTGAAAGTACGCATAGCTTTTGACACTGCTCCTTCCTACTTTTGAAAGGCATTTAATGTCTCGTACTTTTTTTTTTTTTTCAAACATAAATTTCAAGAAGGATAATAATTTTTCTTTCGAATTTTTCTTTTCCGAATTTTTTGATTGTCCAAAACGATGTTATTTTAAGCAGTTTCTTTTTTCTTTTTTTTTTCTTTCCTCCTTTATGTCTGAAATGCAGAGAGGAAGAGGAAGAGGAAAAGGAAGAGGGAGAGAGAGAGAAAGAAAAAGAGAGGGGAAGAGAGAATGGAGAGAGAGAGGGTTGAGGCCGTCGCCGATCGCCGCCGCCTCCGCCGATCGCTGTCGCCTCCGCCTCCGCCTCCACCGATTGAGGGTCGAGGCCGTCGCAGCCCAGCCCGATTTTGTTTTTTTTTTTTTTTTTTTTCTGAATCTGAAATGAAGGGAAAAAAATAATGGTGATGTTGATGATGAAGATGAATGGTTGATTTTTTTATTTTTTTTTTGGATTTGGTGGTTGAAATTTTTTTTTTTTTTTTTGGGATCTGATGATGATGTTGATGATGAAGATGAATGGTTGATGTTGGTCTCGGTCTCTCTCTCTCTCTTCTTCTTCTTCCTCCTTTTTTGATTTTCTTCTTCTGAAAAAAAAAAAAAAATCAAAACAATGAAACGACGTCATTTTGATTTCGGGAGGATTCGGGAAAGGACAAATTCGAGCTACATAGCACAAAAAAATTAGAAATTGAAAAGTCTTTCTCACCTTCGTCTCTTGTCTCTTTCTTTTTCTCATTTTTCCTCTATCTCTCATAAAACCTAGGAAAGAGAAAGACTACCATCCTTTTTATATTATGGGCTTTGTTGGGAGATTTATTTTTTTTTATATTTTTTTTTTTTTAATTTATTTTTTTTTTTTTTTGTTTGTTTTAGTTAGCTTTATATACTTTATATAACTGTGGAAATCAATCAATCTTACTATTGGGATCTGAGAGAGGGAAAGAAAATTTAAAAAAAAAAAAAATAAAAGTTGAAAATTTATAATTATATAAAAAAGTTTTGACTTTATAAATTTTCATTCTTCCCTTTCCAACATATACATCTCATAATTAAAAAAATAATAATATAATTCTATATTTTTTGAGTCATAATTAAAATAATAAAAAAAAAACATAATCAAATATCACATAAGACATAACCAAAGATTCATGAGTTATAACTAAAATATTGTCATAATTAAAAGAGAAAATTGATCATAATTAAGAAATAAAATAATATAATTAAGAATGCATATAATATACTCCTTTTAAGGGTGTGCACTGTGTGTAGTAAAATTTTTCAAATATTATATAGTTAATATTCTTTTAGTCGGATTGGGATGAGTGGGTATATATACATATGGATGATTGGTTATCGATCGCAAATCCACGGAATTTTAGTACAAAAAACTTGCAACTGATGATTATGTTCTTCGGAATCGTTCGTAACAGTCCGAGTCGACTCGAGTTGGATGATTTGGGCGAGTATTTGGTTTTCATGAACAACCCTTTTGTTAGAGACAACAAAAGCTTTGCCTTGTGTCCCTTATGGGCTTCGCATTTTTGGTTTGGCATAGTTTAAAAAGGTTAAAGTTAAGAAGTTATTTAAAAAGTTAAAAAAATATTATTATTCATCAAAAAAATTAAAAAATTAATTTTTTACAAAAGGTATAATTTTGAATGGATGTATGTGCAGCTGCTGTGCTGCGGGGTGGACAAAAATGAAATCATTAGGTGTGATTTTCATACATTGTTGTTCGGCCTGTGGGGGTCATCACGAGTCACGTTTTGATAATCTGAACCGTTAAATGTGTAGAATTCGTCGAGTAATATATGTCTGTAAAAAATCACATTAATCGGATATCGATAATTATATGATCAAATCAGTTATGTACAACAAATGGATGGTGTTATAATTAATGATTGAACAAAAACAAATCTGATCAGATAGCTATCGATATTGGATCAACGTGATTTTTTATAGATATATAGTACTCGACGAGTTATACACATTGAACGGTTTAGATTATCAAAATGGGACCCGTGATGACCCCCACGGGCCAAACAAAACCGTCCATTGCAATGCCTGAAAAATAGCCAATAATTTCCTACTCCCACTTCTGTAATCTTTTCCTACATACTTCTTTATATAATTTTTTAATACATATTTTTTCATAAAAAGTCAAAAAGTTAACCCAAATATCTATATTTTTTTCCTCAACTTTTTAGTCTAAAAAGACAAAAATTGCACTTATTTAGGACACCCCAAATAACCCTAGTCTCTTAGGCTTTGTTTGTTTCTGAACCAAGTTAGATGAGATTATTAATATGGTAAGATTAATATGATTATATTAAGTTAAAAATGTAAGATAACATGTATTTATTTTTTACATTAGTGTAGTGGTTATTAGTTAAAAAATTATTTGTCATGAACTAAATAAGTGAACTTATTTGATAATATCATATTTTTCTTTTTTTACATATCATTATGTAAAAAGTTAAAAAATATATTTATTTAGATCATGCTAAATAACTCTTAATTTGAATAAAATATATAAATTATATAAAAATTCTCATTATATAAAATGTGATTTTTACTTTTGTAAAATGGCGATTGAGGAGCAATGAAGTCTTTTCACCTACAATCTCACCTACAAACATAATGACTTGTTTGGTTTAGAATTTTTTTTTTTAAAAAAAAAATTTGAGTTTTTATTTATTTTTTATTTTGTGTTTTTTATTTTATTTTTAGAGAATTTTTGTAATATTTTAAGAATTTTTTTTTTTTTTTACTTTTTAAATTTACCTAATCTAGATACATTAACAAGTAAAAATATTTGTGAAAATTTCCAAAAAAAAATTAATAAATACATAAGGATATAAAAATATATTGAATTTTAATATTTTTTTGTATTTAGTGAATTTAAAAAGAAAAAATTACTTAAAATATTAAAAAAAATTCATTAAAATTAAAAAAAATACAAAAAACAAAAAAACTAAATTATCAAAAAAATCAATCTAAATCAAATAATATTTGTAGACTCCACCTCACTACTAATTCAGTTCGATCATTTATCTCTCAAAATAAACGGGCCTTATCCTATTAAAAATTAAAATAAAGCCCAAAAACAATTCCTGTTGGACCAAATTGAAAAAAAAAATACAATAATAATAAGTCCATTGTGACTGAAATCGACAGAAGGAAACAAAACAACTTCGGGGTGTTTTGAGAAGTTAGTAAAAAGTTAGCTTTTGACTTTTTATCAAGTTTTTTGGCTTTTTTAGAGGTGATTTGAGAAGTTAGTAAAAAGTTGACTTTTTGATTTTTGGTTTAATATTTTTTAAAAGTGTCAAATCACTGCAAAATGACGAAAATACCCTTACCTTTTACTGAAAATTACGATGCTGCCCTTGTGTGCATCAACACTGTTTTCACATGTAACAGCCACTGAAATGTTCCAACAAATTTTATTTTATTTTTATGAGTACTACAATTTCCAAAGTTTACCAAATACTTTATATTATTACAAATTTATTATTATCTTTTTTACGAATTTATTTTTTTTATTATTACAAGTTTATTAGTAAATGTATTTTTTTTTATACAAACAATTACCAAATTATCCAAACAATTATTGCAAAAGACCAAAATACCCGTAGCAAATTTTTTAAAATTATTATGACAGTTTTGTTAATTATTTTTACTTTAATTTTTTTTATTAGTACTACAATTTTCAAATTTTACCAAATACTTTTTATTATTACAAATTTATTATTCTCTTTTTTACGAATTTATTATTTTTATTATTACAAGTTTATTAGTAAATGTATTATTTTTTTTATACAAACAATTACCAAATTGTCCAAACATGTATTGCAAAAGACCAAAATACCCGTAGCAAATTTTTTAAAATTATTATGACAGTTTTATTAATTATTTTTATTTTAATTTTTTTTAGGCATATTTATTTTTTAAATTTTTCCCAACAAATTGCGCTCTTACATTAATTAATTTCCACATTACAATTTCGTAAACGCCCTTCAGAACCTGCAACTTACCAACAGAACCGTACATTTTTTTTGACACTTACAGCAGTTTCACACATTCATTTCGTTTGCCATCACCTTGTACAGACCGAACAGGATTTACAACCCAAGTTGACGCCAATGTTGCACTAATTCATTTCGTATTGATTTCCTCACTTCGTTCATATGTACGTCATCGTCGTCCTCTGGTTCACCATCATCATCGTCACCAAGACCGTCAACATTTGGCATGTCGTTGAATGTAAAATTCTCTGCATTCGCAACCTTGTTGAATGCTTCATCGTCGCTCGAGTTGCGGTGTATAAAATTACGTATTGCCATTGAAGCACCAACCAATGGCACCTGTACTTTCACGAAATCATATCGCGGCATGTTATGTAGGAATCCCCATTACGCTTTCAATACGCCGAACACATGTTCAATTGCACTCTGTGAGTGCACCGTGTTGAAAATTTCGTTTGCATTTTTTGGCCGTCCTGTTGCGCGAAACACCTCCTGGTGGTAGCGGCATCCCTTAAACGGCGCCAAAAATCCTTTTTGGTTCTTGTACACCGCATCAACAAGGTAATATTTTCCTGGTTGTAAATAAATAATTTCGCATTAGTACGGTGGTCGATTACAAATATGAAATGCACACCACTAATAAAAACAAAAAAAGATGTGTCGTTCATCCTACCTTTCTCTGGCATGGGGAATTGTTTGGCTGGGTCCTATGTTACTTCGTTAAAAACTCTACTGTCATGCATACTTCCCTCCCATCCGCAAGATATAAAAGTAAAACACAAATCAAAATCACACACTGCGAATATGTTTTCCGTGTGCCGTCCTTTATGGCCAAAATATGGCGGTGCCTCTTGAGGCGAGAGATGTGCCTCCACATGTGTGCTGTCAAGCGCGCCAATACAGTCCTACAGAATCACACAACATCATGTGAATAAGAAATGCTACTACCCAAAAAAAGTTTGTGAGTATATTCCGAAAGTGGCTACTATTCATAATTAAAATGTGCCAAAAATAAATACCCTCACTTTGAATGGGAAATATTTTCGTCGGGACTCCAAATACGGATGTCTATTGTGTTATGACCTTGTCGGTCGGCAGTATGCTCTCGTGAACAACTTCGTCGCTTTAAGAACTCGCATTACGTGATGCCAGACTGTTTCTCCCGAGTGTTGAAAACGGTCTTCTATGTCCCAACTAGTGAAGCCCTGTAACACCAAAATGAATGCCGACACTCTCAACTACGTCTATACCATGGGGATGCTGTGGTACTAGGAGGCCGCAATCCTTAACTAATGTCTTGCACAACATCAAGAACACATCTTGTGACATCCGAAAATTTCGCTGAAATGCTTCATTCCTTCCTCGAAGCATCTCCTGCATCCATATGCTACCAGTCAATGCGGATGTGTGAAATGGAGTCCTGTCAACATACGCGTACTCATTGGCAACGCGAGCAATTTCCACCCAAATTATTGATGTCGTCGACTCCATTTCTCCGATCTTCTCTAGTATCCAAGTATTTATTTGGCCATTGCGTACGACTCCCGAGCTAGTACCTTCTTATGCATCCATAGACGTTGCAAATTATATGAAATAAGAACTACCAGCTATAGATTTGATTTGCCGAAATGAGTTGCACAACTCCATGATATATAACACTCCTGCAGAAGTATATTCAACTACTATCAACGTGTGTTACTGTGGGCATGTAATTGTCCAAAGCATAGTACACCAAACACTACCATGTGAATGCTACTACATTTGCAGGTTTGTACAATTTGTAGTTTGCATGCTTGCATATAAGCATCTAACTTTCTTGTGCTTCTGATTGACATATGCCACATCCACTTTTTCAATATTTGATGTGAATTGTTTTAGAATAAAATAATGTACATAAAGAAATGTAAATAAATAAGATAATGGAACTAATAAAATGTTTTTGCATTAAATAAATAAAAAGCACCCAATAAATAAATAATTTTTCTATTTATTGAAATGTAAGTATTTTTCTGCCTATATTAAATAATTTGAATAAATAAGTGTACACAATAAATAAAATTAATAAAAAATAAATAAGTCAATTAAAGAAATGTAACTTCTTTGCATCCTCTTTTTTTTTTATTAAATAAATAAAAAGCACCCAAAAAAAAATATTTTTTTTTATTTATTGAAATGTAAGTACTTTTCTGCCTATATTAAATAATTTGAATAAATAAGTGTACACAATAAATAAAATTAATAAAGAATAAATAAGTCAATTAAAGAAATGTAACTACTTTTCATCCTTTTTTTTTTCGTCACAAAAATTAATTTCAACATAGTTCAAAAAACTCATCATTTTCAATGTTGTTTTAACCTTCCTGGGGATTACAAATGTAACTTTTTAATTTTGTAGGAAATTACTATTTGCTTTTGTAAGACCAATTTTCATTTTGTCAATTATAAAATGAAAAAAAACCTGCAAAGAGTTGCATGTACATTCCCTGGACAAACCCAAAAACTTTTAAAAATTTACGAAAAAAAGCCTGCAAAGAGTTGCATGTACATTCCCTAAATAATAACACAACAAACCAAAAAAAACCTACAAAGAGTTGCATGTACATTCCCTGGACACAAGTTGTGCATAACATAACAAGCATGTGACACCAAAATAATGCCACATTGCGGCGTGTATACTCGCATATCAGTTGCAAAGTCCTACAGAATCATACATACACGTCCACACCAAAATAAAAGCACAACAAACCAAAATAAGCCTGCAAAGTCCTGCAGAAGCATACATACACATCCACACAAAAATAAAAGAAATGCGAACTGTCTCGAGACTTCACCATCCCAAGAAAAAAAAAAACACAATACAAACACACATAATATACTACAATCTCATGATAAGCAAATAGTAAAATGACAATCCAACAACAAAGGCCTAGTCCAAGTCAACAGCACCACCACTTCTGAATAGCCGTGTCCCCCCTTCACGATCCCTGTCAACATTGGTTGGCGTGCAAGCACGCTTCTCTGTCAACCAGTTGACAATGTAATTCTGGGGGAGGGCCATGATGATGTCCCGATTATCGGGTGAATCCATTATGCCGCATACGAATGAGAAAAACTTACCGCCTGGCTCTAAT
This sequence comes from Camellia lanceoleosa, assembly GCA_025200525.1. Lineage (NCBI taxonomy): Eukaryota > Viridiplantae > Streptophyta > Magnoliopsida > Ericales > Theaceae > Camellia > Camellia lanceoleosa. The sequence continues at coordinate 59,044,740 of CM045763.1, forward strand.
CCAGGCGTGCTCATAAGCCGTGCAAGACAGTCCCCCACTGTGTTGTCACCTTTACCCGTGACAACGTATTGCGTGATTTTCAGCTCCCTGCTTTGTTTGCTCACTACTTCCACGAGATTGTCCATGCTACTAGCAACAGTACCAGGCGTTGCCCGCTTGCGCTGTTTTGGATTGGCTGATCCGTCCACGGCTGACTGGGGGGGAGCATCCTCAAATAGGCTACTATAAACCACGTTCTCCCCGACAGTGTCATGGCCCGGCTGTGGTGGTGTGCTTGTATTGAGAGGTCCCATCCCGCTATCCATGTCCATGGCATTGGTCGTAGCAGTAGCATCATCTTGCACTTCTGTTGGAGTCCATGTATGTTTTCCAATCGCTTCTGCGCCAGAGTACACCCGCTCCATGAGATACACGTGCTCTAGAGGCTTACTCTTGAATTTAGCACATCGGTTGTTCATCTGTGAAGGAGAAAACACATATGTTAGTACAGCTTGAAATGTAATTACAAAACAATAAATGTAACTCGTCATATAAAAATTTTGTGAAAACATACTGCTTGCATTTTCGCCCACCAATGGTCAGGTGCAGTGAACAAGCCTGTCTCATGGTCGTACCCAAGCCCTGTCAAGCCGTGGCTGGCATTCTCCAACTTCTTCCAGGCGACCCAATCTTTCTTCAAGTTGTCAAACTTGTTTTTCATTTGTTTTGCTGAATGTAGTAGACCGGTTTTCTCTAGAAATTTGTTTGCTACGTTCTTATACCCTGCCATAGACAATCCGCACGGTTGTCGATTACCACCTTCCATTTCAACAATGATGAGTTGAAGAAACAGCTTTATATTGTCGCTATCGAATTGGCATTTGTGAACTGGTTGGGGTTGGATTGCTGTGGCAGCGTTACCTCGATACTTTGAAGGGATACGGGGTGATGATCGGTTTGTTGCCATGAGTAGTGATGTCCTGCTTGTAACATTTACAGTGCAATATCAGAAACAAATGAAGTACAGTTCATATTGTTTGCATGGCCAAAAGTGAAATAAAAGTGTAAACACAGTTACTGCAGTAATAACAACAAAACAGTACAACACTTTCCAAAAGACAAAGTCCGTTTGTACTACACGTTGGGGAAGTCTTATGTAACAAGACCAAAACATCTAACAGACAGCAAAGTACATATGTCATACAAAAAGTAACTACGCAGCAATATCCATGTCAACACATCACATGCGAAACAACAACACCAAAACAACGACGCACAAAAAATCGACGACGGTCCTAAGCATACGTAGGCTCTGATCTATGCGCACAACGTCCGCTCGTAACCCCTGATCGACATCATTATGTGGTTGGTCAGTACGCAAACTGGTGCTACGAAACTCGTCACACCAACCAACCCACGACGCACATCTCTGCTGGACAAAATTGCAGTAGATAGTTAGCATATATACTACACAAGACAACCACAAATGAACGACGACATGACTAAGTGCATAAGAGAGTGGCAACACAAACGCATCGTAGTTCTAGGGCAAACGTAGAACGCACGACCAGGGTTTTTGGCGGATCGTGATATCTTTACAACGCAATGTCCAAACCCACAATCACACATCCTTGGTGGCCATGATGAAGTGGCACTTGACGTGGAGGACGCCATCTGTATACTCATTTATTTTTTTTGTTCATGTTATAAATTAAACTAATATAATCTACTGTGCGGAATGAAAGACAGTAATTGAAACAAGTTTATTTTGAATTTAGGTTAATACTTGAACATGCCAGTTTAGTGGTGTGTCGGGACTCATGTTCCATTTTGTTGTCTACATTTGCACTCTAAATTTTCAGTCCCTTTGATTTGTTTTTACTGACAATGTGCTTGCATTATGCTTTAGCTGACTCATTTGCTATGGTTATGAATAGGGACGAAAAATGCTCCAAAAATCTACTTGCTCAACTGTTCCTGGTTAATGGTCCCTAAATATATTGAGAGAATGCTACTAAACTAATTAGCAGTTAGCAGTTAATATAGCCAAGTATAAAATGTAAAAAATAACCCCTTACATTCAAGGCAACCAAACAAATACGTGGAAAAATGTAATGATTTTATGTAAAAGATGTAGTAAGAAATGACTTACAAAATTTTTCTATTTAGAAATTATTTATTGAATTACATGTCGAATTAACTGTAAATACCACGTGAGTGTTGTATGACCTTCTGTGTGTGTGTGTGTGTGTGTATGTGTGTTTGTGTGTGTGTGTTTGTGCGTGCGTGCGCGCGCGCGCGCGTGTGTGTGTGTGTGTGTCTGCAAAACTGTGATGGTGTCTTAATAATTTGAAATCCCAGTAGAGAATTTCTAGTGGCTGTTAGGATGAATTTGCCATCACTACAGGGGTTAGTTTAGTAAAAGGTTTCACTGTTTTTCTGGTGGCTGTTAGGATGCATTTTATAATTCTCTTTTTGGTAACTGAAATTGAAAGTTAACTTGTGTCTCCTTCTAGTTCTTATGATCAACAAAGTACATTTAGGTCTAGAGTTTTTCTAACATTGATAAGTCAAATAGACGCTAAACAATAATAAAGGGACAAGAACATAGAGCATAGAAAGAAATCCTTTTCCCATTAGTTCATTGTCTTTCTTTTGTCAATGATCTTGTGGAGGTTCCATGTGTCAATATGCCACATATCATCAAGGACTATTACATACCTGTGTCAGCTAAGAAATGTAAACAAATTGACCTCGATGTTCTTCTCCGACTTCTCTTTCTCCAAGCCCACTTGTTGTGAAATGTCTCGTAAAAGTTCTTTTATATTTGGTTGCTAAGAAACATAAATCCATGCAGAACGTTCAAAATTATGTTGAGTGGACTTAAAAACTTTCTTAGCAAGAGTTGTTTTGCACAGTCCTGCCATACCATTAATTGAGATCACATGACATTGTAATTCTTTATTGAACATTTTTGCCACCAAATCTTCAATATGTTTTTCAAAACCAACAACATTTGGTTCATCAATATGAGGAAAAGATCGTCTTTCATCCCATATATCTCCTCTGCCACTACCATTAGATTCATTGATGCCATAAGTTTGTCTGACACGATTGATATCCTTAACTCTTTTTTGATTCCTTCAATCTCCATAGCAAAGTTACGAGCATCACAACCGTAGCAAACGATACAAGTGGCACTCTTGAGACAACAAAAACCCCTTCCCTCTGTGATGCTATCTGGGGGAATTATTTCTGCATAATGTCCTCCACATCACAAGCAAGATCTTGAATATCAATCACCAAGTTGGCCACTCCTCTTCTTCCCCCTTGTTTGGCTTCAGCATCCTCCAAGTAGGCTTGAATATGCCTCATTTCACGTTCGATCCAAACAATGTCTTCTTGCAAACGAGACAAGCGAGAACCTTCTTTGAAAACTAGATTGCTAAGTACACCGATGGTTTGTCTGAGGACTACAATAGCTCCAGCAAGAGAAATCTCTGCCATCTTTGCTTTGATGGCTACAAATTACAAATGAGAAGTTTTGACAAAAACATTGAAGACAACAGCTTCTAAGAAAAACACACAAGAATTAGAACAAGAGTGAACCACAATCACAGATTTGTATAAATTTCAACGCAACAGAAAAATAAATTGGATAATTTACACAATTGGTCGCCAAATTATGTGTTTTGTTTCACTTTAATTCCCAATATTTTAATCTTTCAACCTTGGTAAAATATGGGATTTGTTTCACTTTACTTCCAATATTAGCTTTGTTCAAATTGAGCAAGGGTAAAAGGGATTTTTTAATTTTATTTTGATAATGCGGTTACTTCACTAGAGGATGGGTCTGACCGATCCACGTTTCAAACGGGTTCGCTGGCCTTGGTGTCCTTAAAGCACACCTGCAAAAAAGGTCCAAAGGGGGAGGAAGTCCCTCGACGCACACTCTGACGATCAAGTTAGGTTAAGGCAGATTAATTTCTTAGAGAGAGAAAGGGGGATGCATGGGGGTAAAGAACTTAACCTCGACGTATCTTGAAAGCTTTCTTATATCCTTTACTCATCATTTCCTTGTCCATTCCAACTTGTCTTGTTGCCTGAAAGTCTATGGCCTAGTTGTCATCGTTCATGGTGATTCTGCATACTCCGGCGTGAGGGGTCTTGCCGTATTTAATGCTATAGCGACCTCATTAAATGGCTGATGCGTTGGTGCATTAACTTTGCAGGATCTTTTTCTACTTATGTGGCCAATTCCCTGTTAGACAAGTGTTTGGACATTATTAGTCCTGGCCCTGCATTGGCTTCTCAAAGTTACCGGACTTTAATGCCTGGCCGTGGACTGGACCTTGAGCCGTGACCTGGGCCCCCTTGGGTGCCCATCAATATCATATTTAAACCTAAAAAATGCTATAAAATGTACACTTTGACACTTATTTATTTGATCATTTTGATTTTATTGAAATTTCATGTAAAAACCCAAACTACCTCACCTCTCATAACAGATTTTGACAGCGTTCATGTCACTGGCTAAAGTGTAATGGATTGAATATTTTGGGAGCAAAGTGGAACAATTAAAAGATTCAACTCTGGACATTAACTCAACTGAACACATTGATTTGGCACAGGAAGTTAACAAAAGGAAGAAAAAGAAAATAGCAAAATCAAACCTGTAATCTGATCGCACTTTCAGATTTGTATAAATTTTGAACACAACAGAAATTAACTCTTTGATTTGGCCCAGAAAATTAACAAAAAGAAGAAGAAACTTTGGTTTTTTAACTCTTTTTTTTTTTTTTTTTTTATTTATAAGTCATATCACTTCTTTATTTTTTTATATTTTTTTTTTCAAAAAAAAGTTTAAAAAATCTAAAAAAATCAACTATTACTCTATTTTTTAAAATAAGTAGACTTTGTAAAATCTTTTTTGTACATCTTTTAACAAAAATTTAAAAATTATCAAAATAACCTATTTTTCAACGAGACTTTTATTTTTTTTTATTATTATTATCAAAAAGTCTGTGTAGTGGTGGGGTCAACCACTTTATTCATTTTATTTTTTATGTTTGATTTCATTTCATGATTTTTCCGGAATTAGGTTGGAATAGTTTAAGCTGAGAATGACTAAAAAACTTATTAGTGGGATGGTTTTTGTGGGGACATATTTTTTGAGTACCAACACGTGGCTAAGGTGATGTCGAAGTGTCGGTTGAGGTGTCACGTGTCTTGGTCATGACGCCGAGGTGATCTCTGATAGGCCGAGGTTATCTTCGAAGATATCGGAATCTAGGATAAGCGGCTAAGGGACAAGAGTCCTAGAATGAGGAAGGGCCTCAGCCTGGATAAGGATAAAGCTCTTAGGGAGTTTATCTTTATCTATTGGAGAGTCCAAGATAAGCACAGAGTTGAAATCCATTGAAGCTAGGCTTTTATTGAGACTATGATTGAGTTGGCTATAAAAGAGAGGCACCCCCATGGGTCTACCGTACGCAATTTATATTCTGAATAGTGAGTTAAGTATTTTTGCTATTTTTGAGAGATAACTGACTTGATCATCGGAGTGTCCCCGGGTGGACGAACCACCGTCGGAATCTCTTCTTTCTGTTGCAGGTCGTTCGGGCTTAATCCATTCTGCCAGTGCTCTCCAACTAAGTACTAATTTGACAGTGTGGTCAGAAATTAACACACACAGTTTTAAGTTAAAGATTGTAAGATAAATTGTATTTATTTATGAACTTAATGTAGTAATATCAGTTGATTGGAATTAAATTTATAAAATTATGTAAAAGCCCCTCATTATATAGAAGATGATTTTTGTTGTTTTTGTAAAGTGAGTGACAAAATAGTCTTTTTACCTCCTCCAATCTCATGAATTAGATTTCAATACCATTTCCTTGTGAAATTGCTGCTCCTGTTTTGTCTCTGAAAATAAACAGAAAACGTTGATCTCGGCAGTGCAGGATAAATAAAAACTTTTTAAAAATAAATATATGTATATGTAAATATTGTTCAATTATTTACTTAATATATATATGCAATTATTGTTCAATTATTTATTTATCATATATAAGATTCAGGTTATCATTTTTTATTAGCAAAAAAATGCGAATTTTATTGATAAAATCCACGAAACTGAGACACACAGAGATAAAACATCAAGCCTATATTGATTCAGCTGCAGTCTACTTTGGTAAACTACACCATCATGCAGTTAGCTTAGCGTGGCTTTACTCCAAGCCTATATTGATAATCTGAACTATTTTATTTTGTAAACTTGTCAAGTTGATTATTCATAACAAAGTTAATCAGACACCAATAGTCATACAATCGATTCGTAATTTATCCTTAAAAAAATGAATGGCATGTATCGTTTTAAAATTTATAGTTCATCTTTTGAGAAGAAAATGTGATTTGATCTTGTGAGTAATGATATTTAATTAATTTAATTTTTAATATAAATGATATATTAATTGAATGTTACAAAATGAATGGTTTATATTATGAAGATGAACTCTTGGCATGTTGGAAGGCTTTATATTATGTTTTTTTGGATAAAATATTATGGTTAAAAAAAAAAAAAACATTGCAATGCATGCAATAAAAAGATAATAATTTAAATAAGGAAAATGATTTCTAAATAAAAATTTATACAAAAAGTCTTACAAGAATGACGTAATAATATTTTAAAAATTATAAATCACTTTAATGATCTTTTTAATTTGCAACGAATAGATACAAATATGCCATGTTCTGTATTGTATTGGCATCTCGCCAAATGCTTTGAGATTTGCATATGATTTTTTTTCTCAATGTTCTTGTGCCAACGATATGTTTTCTGAGATATGATGCAACTATATCCTCGTTGCTTTGATGTATTTTGTATTGTTTGTATTTTATTTCTTCATCAATGAAATCTTTTTTTGCCATTCAAAATAAATAAATACTATGCACTATAAAAAAAAAAAAAAAAAAAAATCCATTTTCAAATGAAATGTGTTGTTGGTTAGATTTATTCTACATTAGACATAAATCAACACCACACACTACATTTTTGGTACTTGATGAAATATTTTTCCTAAAAGGAATATTGCACATTAATTACTTTGAACGTTGTTTATACATTCATTTATTCATTATTAGTCAATTCTTAAACACAAAAATCTAAAATCGAACATCAATTAAACCAGAGTTCATGCATTAGTTTATTGGAGACCAATATACACACACCAATATAGTAAGTTCAAACCACACACACAAATAAAATTACAACGCAAATCACAAATATCAAATTACAAAGACACACCATTATTGATTACAACAAACAACTAAATGTCGCACAGAAGGTTAGAGAAGAAGAGCTTTGCCAAATAAGCAGGTTGAAGGTAAGAATCAATAATTTGTTTCTTCAGCATAATAATAGAGATCTACTAGAAATGATCTTATGGATCAGAAAGACCATATATGTTCATCCAATGAAATCATGTTATTTCTCCACCATTTTCTTATTTTAAGCTAGAACAATCTGATGCAAATCTTATTTAGTGTCCACCAAATCTGATGCACTGTTAGGAGCATCGCCATCTTCAAAGCTAGGACAACCGGACCTATGAGACAAAGACAAATCCAATCAAAGTTAACCATCATTAATTATTATAAAATAAATAAATAAATAAATATATATATTTTAATTCATTGTTCAAAAATTTTAAAAAGGGAGTTCATATATTAGCGCTTGTTAGTTAAGGGTAGGTGTTAGTGTGGCAGTGCAGTTATTTCACTGTAAACTAGACGTTATGGATTCAAACTATATAAACAATCTCCCAATACTTGCTCCATTGCAATTCGGGCTTCATAGATTTAAACCACGAAAACAACCTCTCCATATGCGAGGATGATTAAGGCTGCATGACATTTCTCAAATCCTGCATTTGCGGTTCCATATAGGATCCACCTAATATCTTTTACAAATTTGTATTTGTTGAGAGGATCAAGCGAGCATATTATATGATATTTTAAAATTACTTAATAATGTTTCAATTCGGTGTGGTTGTATTAAAAAAAAAATGTCCGTAAATTTTTTTAGGATAAATTCATTTGATCCCTTTGTAGTTTGGATGTGGAGGACTTTACCTTCTTATGGTTTAAATATAATCATAAAATCACCATATAATTTTGGACTAAAATATCATAGTTAATTTTTTCATGCAAACTAACGAAAAATATATCACACATATCATTTTTTAGTGCAGGTTTATTTTCTGAAAAAATTAAATGAAACTAATACAACAAAAAAAAAAAAAACAATTTTTTTCTAAACTTAAAATTAGATTAATATGTTAATTAAAATAAAATAAATTAAAGTACAATTAAAGATGGATCTAAAATATAAAATATAATTAAAGATTGATTTAAAATTTAATTACATAATAAAAAATAATAATTAAAAATTAATCTAAAATATAATTAAATTAAAATTAGATTATCATGTTAGGAATTATAATAAATAATTAAGAATTTAGGATTAATTGTAATCTAAAATATAATTAAATTAAAATTAGATTAAAAAGTTAAGAATTATAATAACTAATTAAATATTTAGAATTAATTGTGATATAAAATATAATTAAATTAAGATCAAAATAAAAAGTTAAGAATTACAATAAATAATTAAAATTTTACAATTAATTATGATTTAATTGAATAATATTAGACATTATAAATTGTAGGATAAATTACAAATACACCTCCTAAAATTTGCTTAAAATACAAATTGTCCTCTGTTATTTGAAAATTATAAATACCATTCTGTTAAAATTTTTTATTTAACAGAATTAACTAAAAAAATAAAATTTCTAACTGTTCTATTATACAATAATAAAATTATCTGAATTATTAATTGAAATAAAATTTTAACATCCTTAAAAACTGTTAATTAATTTTATGATTTATTAATAACATGGGGTAATTTTCAAAATCACATGGGATAATTCCTAATTTAAGTAAACCTCATGAGATGTGTTTGTAATTTATCCTAAATTTTTATATGTATAAGAGAGGAGAGAAGAAAAAAAAAAAATATATATATATAGAGTTTAAGAGAATTACAGTTACTTTACATCTATTGTTAACGATTGCATTTTGATTCAAAACCACCTAGAGATTTTTTGACTATATTTGATTCATAAAGGATAAATGATTTTGACTTAAAACCACAAGGGCATAAAACACATTTTGCCCCAAATTCTAATACTTTAGGATTACCTAATTTCTCATGAATTATTATTATTATTTTATTTTTTATTTTTTATTTTTTATTTTTTATTTTTTATTTAAAGGAAAAATGTCTGCAATATTTAGGTTGTGTTTGAATTATGAATTTGGGTAAGAAGTTTGAAAGAAAAATGGAAATATGGTTGAAATGTGAATGAAATATAGTTATATTTTACCTACATTTTCTCTTTCAAATCTCTATCCAAATCCATAATTCAAACACGACCCTTATAGTTCTTTTTTAACTGGATTTATTACACTTTCTGTCCCTAAACTATCACCAAATTGTCTACTTAGTCCCTAAACTATCGATTGAGTCTACTTAATCCCTAAAGTATATAAATTACATTCTATTTAGTCCTTAAACTATCGATTGAATTTATTAGGGTCAATTACACTTTTATCCCCTAAACTATCACCATTTTGTTTATGTAGTCCCTAAACTATTAAATTTGTCTTACTGGTCCCAAAATTTTCAATAGCTCATGCTACTTACTCCCCAATGGTAGATGACGATAATTATTTAATAGAAAATGGGATCATGTGCACTGCACATGAGCTAGAAGGATGGTAAAAGGGCTAAATTAGACATTTTACATATATTAAAAAAAAAAAATCAATAGGAGGGAAACTTTCCTGCCAGTTTCATAAATGGTTTGATTTGGATTTGATGAGCATATATAGATGTCTATCTAATGATGAAACTAGTGGGAAAGTTTTCCTCCTATTGATTTCCTTTTTTATTTTTTTAATGAAAATATATGTAAAATGTCTAATTTAGCCTTTTTACCATCCTTGTAGCTCATGTGCAGTGCACATGATCCCATTTTCTGTTAATAATTAATGTCATCTATAATTGGTGACAAAGTAGCATGAGTTTTTGAAAGTTTAGGAACTAAGAAGACAAATTTAATAGTTTAGGGACTACATAAACAAAATGATGATAGTTTAGGGGGTAAAAGTGTAATTAACCCAATCTATTAGGACCCTAAAATATTTAATTCAAACATATTTAGTTTCTGAAGGGATTACAAAAATAAAATATATGCCTATAAGTATTATAAATTAATAGAATATCCTACCACGTTAAGATTTTATTCTAGAAAAATCTTAAATTTCTATTTTATCTTTAAAAAGTATTTTTTTTTACTGTGTGTTTAAATTAATATCAGAGTTTGATTTTCAGTCTTGCCAATAAAATTATGAGTATTAGACATATTAAAAAAGTAGAAATATAGAATTTAAATAATGGCATTTGGTTACAAATTATAATAGAATAAAATAATACATTAATTAAGTTACAAAAAAAATTTAACGAAAAACTTAATAACAATCAATTAAGAAATTATAAACGAAATCTAATATATAATATTAGATAAAGACAAACAAGTAATCATTGTAGAAGATAAGTAACACAATAAAATTTACCAAAAGAACTGACGCTGACGCCCACTTTTCGAAGACAATATAAAAATTTAAGCTTTTTTTGAAATACAAATTTAACCAGATAGAGTCTTCGATTAATTTATAATACTTATGGACTTATATTTTTATTTTTGTAATCATTCCAGGGACTATCGATAGTTCAGGGACTAAATAGATTTTAATTTATATATTTTAGGAATCAAGTAGACTTAATCGATAGGTAAGAAACTACGTAAATAATTTAGTGATAATTTAGGTGTAAAAAGTGTAATAAACCCTTCTTAATAATATAACTAGAAAAGTTGAGAAATAGATGTTGAGGACCGAACCTTTTGTCAAAATCCGGCCGTAATTGGGTAATCTCCTTCCAAGCTATAATAAACATATAGATGAAACAAAATGAGGAATATTAAAATAAAGTTACAGATATGAAATAGAGGAAACAACCACAAATATAAAATTGTATGATAGTAAAGAAGTATATGTATGAAACAAGATAAATATCATACCTTTTCACCGGTAGTTATCTATCTCCATTATGTTTTTGATTCTATCTGGAACATAAACCCTAGTTATTGGATTGCACTGAAAGATGCCAAGTTCCTTGAGTCGTGGCATTCCTCCTTCCTTAACTATTAACTCCCTTAGTCCTTCCAAACGATCAATTTTCAATACTTCAAGTTGAGGAAAGTTACAACCCGGTGCTCCGGGGCAAACCATCTTGCTCCCCAAGTACGAATTGGAATATAATTTTAGAATCTTTAGTCTAGGGAGTTCCTTTAGAGTCTCCATTGGGTCTTCTTGTAAAAAATTGCGGAAAAGGGTAAGCTTGGTAAGGTTTGGGGGAAGTTTATGATGTCGAGGCAATTCAGACCTAAACCACCAAAAGTGCCCCAACTTCAAGGTAAGAAGATTCTCGTATCGTGACAAATTCAATGTTCTTAACATCTCACCACCGGCATTCAACAAGACCAACTTTTCAAGCTTGGTTAGTCCAAGTGTTGGGTCTGACAATATCTCAATGATACGCTCAGACGAAAATTTAACATGTAACTTTCTCAAATTGACGAGTTTGTGCAAAAAATTGAAATCGCACCGCACTACTTCCGTCAACCCATATAGGGTTTGGAGATTTGGTAAACAAATTTCAATTCGATGAAATGTTCTATGCAAGTTGGTGACACAGTAAAGTGGTAAGAGTATATGTCTTAGTTGCTTCATAGTCCAAATAACATCAGGAAGGATGACACCTGCTCCTTGAACATCAAAGGTTAGCAAACCTTTCAGATTGCTTATGGTGTGAGGAATTTCTATATAACCTCTGGATCCCAATCCAAGGTAATGCAAGTTCTTCAAATTGCCAACTTCATTTGGAAGAGCCCTCGGAAGATAATCACACTTGACACTAAGAACTCGAAGAAATTCAAAGTCTCGAAGAAAATTCTTAACCATTTTCCTCCTTACGAAACGTAGATTTCCACTAAAACTTAGCATAGAACGAAGCCTTGGAGTTGGATAATTCAAAGAAATGTAGTCCTCGAAATTACTACCATGAGTAGTGACTCTACGTACTCCCGTTCCACGATTACAGGTGATTACATCAGATTGAGTGTTAAAGAAATTAATTTCCTTGGCCTCCCGAATGCAAAGATTGTGCAAAATATCATGAATGCGACAACTCCTAACCTTTCCATCAAATCTCCTTCGAACAACTTGAATCAAGTTCCTCGCAATCAAGTGATTTAGATAATCATCCCCCACATCCTCAACCTCTCTCACTCCACTACCTCGTATAAATCCCTCGGCTGCCCATAAATTAACTAATTTGAATGCAGAAATTTCATGGTCCTCTGGAAAAAGTCCAAAGTATAGAAAACATGGTTTCAAATTTGTAGGCAAGTCTTTGTAACTCAGTCCAAAGATTTTTGAACATTGATCTTGATCTTGACCCATGCCCTCGAGTATCCCCTTCCATGCATTTTCTAATCTATCTGTTGATAACAACAATCCTGCTGCTAGTACAATTGCGAGTGGTACACCACCGCATCTTTTTAATATTTGCTCACCAACAGTCTTCAGCTGAGGGGGATCACTTGCTTCAACGATAACCCTTTCAAAGAAGAGTTTTCTGCTGTTTTCTTCATTTAAAGGCCGCAACTCATGTAGAGAGCTCTTCCCGCCAACATGAGTACCCACATAAGTACCCACACAATTGTTTCGAGAAGTGAGAATTATTCTACTCCCATTCTCCGTATTGGTAGGGATGACATTCTTTATAGCATCCCATGTGCCAATATGCCACATATCATCAAAGACTATTACATACCTGTGTTGGCTAAGAAATGCAGACAAATTGACATTGAAGTTCTCCTCCCACTTCTTTTTCTCTAAGCCCACTTGTCCTGCAATGTCTCGTAAAAGTTCTTTTATATTTGGTTGCTGAGAAACATAAATCCATGCAGAACGTTCAAAATTATGTTGAGCGGACTGAAAAATTTTCTTAGCAAGAGTTGTTTTGCCCAGCCCTGCCATGCCAATAATTGAGATCACACGACATTGTAATTCTTCATTGAGCATTTTTGCCACCAAATCTTCAATGTGTCCTTCAAAACCAACAACATTTGGTTCATCACTATGGGGAAGAATTCGTATTTCATCGCACATGTCTCTCCCACGACTACCATTAGGTTCATTGATGCCATAAGTTTGTCTGACACGAGGAATATCCTCAACTCTTCTTTTGATCCCTTCAATCTCCACAGCAAAGTTACGAGCGTCATAACCATAGCAGACAATACAACTGGCACTCTTGAGACAACCCAAAAACTTCTTCCCACTGTGTGATGCTATCCGGGGCAAGTATTTCTGCATAATGTCCTCCACATCACAAGCAAGATCTTGAATTTCAATCACCAAGTTGGCCACTCCTCTGCTTCCCCCTTGTTTGGCTTCAGCATCCTCCAAGTAGGCTTGAATATGCCTCATCTCACGTCCAATCCAAACAATGTCTTCTTGCAAGCGAGACAAGCGAGAACCTTCTTTCAAAACTAGATTGCCAAGTACGCCAACGGTTTGTCTGAGGGCTGCAGTAGCTCCGGCAAGAGCAATCTCAGCCATCTTTGCTTTGGTGGCTACAAATTACAGATGAGAAGTTCTGGCAAAATTATTGAAGACAACAGCTTCTAAGAAAAACACACAAGAATTGGGACAAGAGTGAACCACAATTACAGAATTGTATAAATTTCAACACAACAGAAAATTAATTAAGCGGGTTAATTACACAATTGGTCCCCAATTTATGTGATTTGTTACACTTTAATTCTCAATCTTTTAATCTTTTTACTTTGGTCCATAAAATATGTGATTTGTTTCACTTTAGGCCCTAATATTAGCTCCGATCGAATTAAAAAGGGATTTTTATTTATCAATTTATTTAAACCTAAAAAAAATGCTACAAAATGTACACTTTCACACTTATATGTATTTGATCATTTTGATTTTTATTGAAATTTCATGTAAAATTCCAAAACTACCAAACCCCCCATAACAGATTTTGACAACCATAACGTCACAGACTAAAGTGTAATAGATTGCATATTTTGGGATCAGAGTGGAACAATTAAAAGATTATATTCTTGAGATTAACTCAAAATAAACATATTGATTTGGCGCAGAGCAGAAGATTAAAAAAAACAAAGAAGAAAGAAACAGCAAAAGCGAAAAAACGAACCTGTAATCTGATGGCAGTCCCGCAAGAAAGAAGACAGAAATCAGATGGAAAATAAAAGCGCAATCTCGGCTGTCTCAACCTCCCCCCAACGAATTACCGATCATGACGAGTTGCAAGAAGCCCCCTTGAAAGAACTGAGAGAGAACTCTGCAAGGAAACTATTATGTGAAAAACATAAATAATAAAGGCGTTTGGTTTGGATAAAATGTTTGAAAATTTTTGAAAACATAAACTAAAAAACATGTTTGTTAAGGCCTAAAATGAAGAAGAAGATCTGCAGATTAAATATCTTTTAAATCCAAATTAGCTTCAGGCAACAATATCATTAAAATGAAGAAGATCTGCAGATTTAAAAAAAAAAAAAAAACAAAACAAAACAAACAAACAAATTTACAAGGATCTAGCACAGATCTACAAACAACCATGAAAAAACAGATTTGTGGTTCGGAAATTTTGCAGAACAGATTTGCAGAACAGAGAGAGAGACTGACCTGAGACTGAGATCAATGTGGTTCGGAAATTTTGCAAAAGATCTGCAGAACAGATTTGTTGTTTCAGAAAAAAAAAAAAAAAAAAAAACCACCATGGCAGCTCGGTGAAACACAGAGAATAGAGAGAAGAGAAGGGAGAGGGGAGAGGGGAGAGAGACTGACCTTATTTGCTGAAGTTTCAGTCAACATGAAGTAGAGGAAGATGATAAGAGAAAATAAATTGAATTCGGGTGATCCGAAGATTTGAACCGGGTATGCCGACAACTAAATTATTGTAGCTCCGTTACAGTGACTTCGGCTTCCGTGTCAAATTTATAAATCAATGAAAATATATATTTTTTAATTTACATTTTAGAAAATGTTTTGTGCCACTAAATTGAGGGTATTGATGTCCCTAATTTTTATTTTGAGTAACTGTTTTGTTTTTTTTTTTTTTTTGTCTTATATGGAAATTAGGGGCATTAGTGTCCCCAATTTAGTGCCACAAATCAAAACCCTTACATTTTTTGAATCAATTTTATAAACTAAGAAGCAGTATTATAAATTAAAAATTTATCAAATAAATTTTCAGTGTAATTTTTTAAATTTTTATAAATATAAATTGTAAATTGAAAATAAAATGATTATCGAATCTTAAAAAGTGGAGAGATGTGATAGTATTAAATTAGAGATGTAGGGAGTGTTTGGGAAGTAATTTTTTTGATTTTTTTTGGGGTTAAAATAGCATTAAAATATAAAATAGGTTAAAATAGTCAATAAGATAAAATGTTACATCAAACCTATAATCATTTCACATTTCATCTCATAAATATCACATCTAATTACAAAAAAATTCAACTATCTTTCCAAACACAAAATTTTAGCCTTCTAAAATAACAATTTTCCAAACATCCACGTAATATAATTGTAGTTATTTATGAGCTAATGTAGTAATATCAATTGGTTGGAATTAATTACACTTTGTCCTTTTATGTTTGGTTATTTTTTCACTTTGACCATTAAAATTTATTTTCTCACTTTGACATTTTATGTTTCATTTTTTTTTTAATTTAGGGTTGATTTGGGATGTTCTAAAAAAGTGCACCTTTTGACTTATTGGCTTATATGGGTTGGGTTTAGGTTGGTTTGATGTGATGTGTTAGAGAGGTGATGTGATTTACATAAGATGATGTGAGGCCTTGTTTGGCATGAACTAAAAAATCCAAAAAGTCAAAAAGTCACTATCCTATTTAAATCACATCTCTTATTTAAGTCACATCACCTCTCTATCAAATCACTTCAAACCCAACTCATGTCCAACCCATATTTCATAAAAAGTCAAAAAGTGCACTTATTTAGTACATCCCAAACCACCCCTTAATAAGATAGTGACTTTTTGTATTATTTAGGTTATGCCAAACTTGGCCTTACTCTTAAAATTAATTTCTGTACAAAATTAGATAGAAAATGTCACTATAGCTATCACATAATATAAAATTTGTATTATTAGTCTAGGAGTTGAGTTTGTGTCAGATTTATAAGTTATATATAACAAAATATATTTATATCACGTGACTGGCAATGTGTTATTTTTTATTTAATTTTTAACAGAAGTTAGCTTAAGGAGTAAACTGGAAAAAAAAAAATTTAAAACATGAAGAGTTAAAGTGAAAAAAAATATGTTTTAAGAACCAAAGTAAGAAAGTGGCTAAACATGAACAGGGTAAAGTGTAATTTACCTCCTATAAAATTATGTAAACGTCCTCGATATATATAGAAGGTGACTTCATTGTTAATGTAAAGTGATAGGCAAAATAGTTTTTGAGATCTTTTTCCATAAATCCATCTTTAATTACTTATATTCCATTCAATCCATATTATTTTTTACTATTCCTTAGGTCCTATTTGAGAAAAGAAGACCAAAATACCCTTTTCATCTACTTATGTTCTATTTAGTTCATATTATTTTCTTATGTTTCAATAAGTTCTATGGGTCACATAATTACCAAAATACCCCTAATGTGAATATTCACACCGTTAATGTGAATGTTTATATCGTCAATGTGTAGGGGCCCGGCCCATGTACAATGTGAATATTCACATTGACATGTTAACATTCACATTGATAGGAGTGTAAAATTAGCCCGCGGCCTGTGGACGGCCCGGTGCGAGCCCAGTCTGGCCCGTGACAATGTGAATATTCACATTGACATATTAACATTCACATTGATAGGACTGTAAAATTGGCTCGCGGCCTGTGGGCGACTCGAAGCCCGCCCGTTGATAATGTGAATATTTACATTGACATGTTAATATTCACATTGATAAGAGTGTAAAATTGACTCGCGTCCCATGGGCGGCCTGAAGCCCGTGGGCAGCCCGGGGAGAGCCCGGTCCCGCCCGTGACAATGTGAATATTCACATTGACATATTAACATTCACATTGATAGGAGTGTAAAATTGGCCTGCGAACTATGGGCGGCCCGAAGCCCGCCCGTTACCAGGGGCGGGCCCGGTCTGGCCCGTGACAATGTGAATATTCACATTGACATATTAACATTCACATTGATAGGAGTGTAAAATTGGCCTGCGGCTCGAAGACGACAGCCTCAGGTCGAGCCGGTGGGCCTAGGCCTAGGCTTGAGCTTAGACCGGGCTTGGGCGGGCCTGGCCATTTTTTTTTAATTCTTTTTAATTTTTTCTACCAAAATTTTATTATTTTTCACAAAAAAAGACATTGTGCCTCAGGCGGGCTGGGCCTCGGACCGAGCATTGAATGGGCCTTAAGTGGGCCGATGGGCCGGGCCGGGCTTCAAAGTGATGGCCTAAGCCCTAGCCTAGGGTCTCGGACATGCTCGGGTCCGGACCCAAACGAGCCTGCCCCAGGCCGTGGGTGAGCTTCGAGCAGTCCACGGGCGGCGGGCCAATTCTACATTCCTATCAATGTGTATGTTAACATGTCAATGTGAATATTCACATTGTCAGCGGGCGAGCTTCGGGCAGCGTGCAAATTTTACACTCCTATCAATGTTAATGTTAACATGTCAATGTGAATATTCACATTGTCACGAGTCGAAGCTGCCACCGTTGCGCCGTCAGCCGGGCCAATTTTACACTCTTATCAATGTGAATGTTAACATGTCAATGTGACTATTCACATTGTCAATAAACGAACCAAGCTTCCCTGTGGGCTTTTGGCCGCCCATGGGCCGCGGGCCAATTTTATACCCTTATCAATGTGAATATTAATATATCCATGTGAATATTCACATTGTCAACAGGCCGGGCCGAGCTCACTCTGGGCTGCCTACGGGCTGTGGACAAGTTTCGAGCAGCCACGGGGCACGGGCCAATTTTATACTCTTATCAATGTGAATTTTAACATGTCAATGTGAATATTCACATTGTCAACAGGCCGGGCCCGCTTGCCGCTTACTGGTATGGGTTTTGGTCGACCACGGGCCAATTTTATACTCTTATCAATGTGAATATTAACATATCAATGTGAATATTCACTTTGTCAACAATGAGCCCACCCCTGCCACCCACTAGGCGGGTTTCGACAGCTATGGCAGCGCTAATCTTATACTCCTATCAATGTGAATGTTAACGTGTCAATGTGAATATTTACATTGTCAATGGCCGGCGGACGCCGGGACGGGCGGGCTTTTACGCCACGGGGAATGACTAATTTTATACTCTTATCAATGTGAATGTTAACATGTCAATATGAATATTCACATTGTCAATGGGCCGGGCCCGCCCATGGACCAATTTTATACTCTTATCAATGTGAATGTTAACATGTCAACGTGAATATTCATATTGTCAACGGTTCGGACCGGGTCCGCCCCGGGCCGCCCATGGGCCGCGGGCAGGTTTCGCGCCACCACGGGACGCGGGCCAATTTTACACTCCTATTAATGTGAATGTTAACATGTCAATGTAACTATTCACATTGCCATAAACGTGCCCGCCTCATGAGCGGGTTTCGAACCGCCCACGGGCCAATTTTACATTCCTACCAATGTGAATTTTAAAATATGAATGTTCACATCATAAAATTGCTAACCGTTCAAAAAATATTTATAAGGGTATCAAAATTAAATATAAGGGCATAAGTGTCCAAGAAAATAGTGTAAATCAAGAAAAAGGACTTTATGGAATAAAACTATACATACATGGGACTAAATGGGTTAAAAAATTCTTTCATGGACTTCTTGAGTTAAAACACTTCTAAATGGGATTTATCAATAATTTTTCCATAGTTTTTTTCTCTCTAATCACAGGAGATTAGATTTTCCTTGTGGGGTTGCTAGTTACCTCTTTAGTTGGGTTTCATAGTTTCATAAGACATTTACGTTTCGTTTGTTTGGACGAAAAACATTTTGAAAAACATTTTACATGATTTTTTTTTCCAAAAAATGTTTTCTTGAAATAAATAATTTTCTATGTTCGGTGGTGGACGTAGTGGAACAAAGGTGGAAGTGAAAGTGGTGGCGGGGCGGCAACAACAATAGCAACGGTGATGGTGGCGATAGACATGGTGTTGGTGGTATAGTGGTAGAGGTGAGTGTGACGGTGGTAATGTGTTGACATTGGTAAGACTTTAGTCTGGAAAACGTTTTTCGCTTTTTAAAAGTAAAAAATATTTTGTGTCCAAATTGGCTTGTTTTTCGTTAACCATAGAAAATATTTTCAATTGACTTTTGTTTTTCATTGTACTAAACACCAGAAAATATAAAAATTATTTTTCATAAGGATAAAAGACAATTGTAGTCCTTAAAGTATGCACTCTTTGTCATTTTAATTTCTTAAGTTTTAATTTTGTTATTTTAGTCCTTAAAATTGTCAATTTGAGGCCAAGTTTGGCATCTACTAAAATAATACAAAAAGTCAAAAAGTCACTATCCTATTTAAGTGACATCATCTTATTTAAATCACATCATCTCTCTAACACATCACATCAAACCCAACCCAACTAAGCCAATAAGTCAAAAAGTACACTTTTTTAGAACATTCCAAACCAACCCTTAATTTGATCCTAGGTTTAACATCTATTAACAGAAATATAATTAAAAGACAGTTTCGGTCCTTAAAATATGCATTTCTTGTCATTTTAATCCCTCAAGTTTTAAATTTTGTTATTTTAGTCTTCAAAGTTGTCAATTTGAGTTAATCCTAGCTTAAATTGACAATTTTGAGAACCAAAATGATTAAATTTAAAATTTGAGAGACTAATATGATAATAAATGCATACTTTAGGGACCAAAACTGAATTGTATTCATATTTATGTCAACGGACGTTAAACTTAGGACCCAATTGATTCAAATTAACAATTTTAGGGGCCAAAATAATAAAATTAAAATTTAAGAAACTAAAATGACAAAGAGTGCATATTTTAGGAACTAAAATTATTTTTTATCTTTTTTATTTGATAAAATTCTTTTAGCCAAACAAATGGAGCATTAATGCCTTTGTAATTTTTTATAACAAAGATGATTTTTGTAACTCTCACTAATTCAATCCTACCATTCATTTCTGAAAACAAACAGAGAAACATTGGTCTCTGCAGCATAAAATAAAAGAAATTTTTTTCAAATATATTATTTTATTAATTTTAATTAAATTATTTATGTGAATTTATATATATAATTGTTATAAAATGTATGTTATAATGTTGAAAAATAATCTAAACCCTATCACATTAGAAAATTATAATTTAAATATTTGGTATTTAATTATTTATTCAGCTTGCCTAAAGTCCACTTTGGTAGACTACACCATGCAGTTAGTTTACTGTGGATTTGGTCCAAACTTATATTAATAATTCGAACAGCTTATTTTGTAGGGCTCATCATGTTGATTAATCATAACAAAGTTAATTAGACATCAGTATCCACACACAATCGATTCATAATTTATTCTTCAAAAAAATGAATGACATGTATCATTTCTACAATTTACTGTTATCTTTTGAGAAGAAAATATGATTTGATTGTGTGCGTAATGATATTTGATTAATTTAGTTTTTAATATAAATGATCTATTAAACGAACTTCATAAAATAAATAGTTTATATTATGAAGATGAATTCTCAGCATATTTAAAAAAATATGGGGAAATTAGTTATTAGTGGTTTCACTATAAAAAAATTGACTTTTTGCGACGACAAAATGCCGTCGCAAATACTCAAAATGCCGTCTCAAAAGGTTTTTTGCGACGGCAGATGACTTTTAGTGATGGCAAGTGGGGGGTCGCAACAAAGGGGTCGCAAAAAGGTTTTAGCGACGGCACGTTGCCGTTGCCTTTTTTTTTGCGACGGCAAGTTGCCTTTTTTGCAACGGAATTTTTCTGTCGCCATTAATATGAAAAAATCTGAGATTTTTTGAGATGGCACTATTTTGCCGTCGCTAAAGATGTTATTTGCAACGGCAAAAAAGCCATCTCTAAAGAATTTTTTGCGACGGGATACCTGCCGTCGCTAAAAAAATATTTGAGACAGCGTGATGCCCGTCGCTAAAAGAGTATTTGCGACGGCTAAGGGTACCGTCGCAAAAGGAGTTACCTCAATTCTGCCAATATTATTTGCGACGGTAATGTGTTGCCGTCTCAAAAAAAAACTGCAATAAAATTATTAAAAATATGAAAATTACCTGTATTAAATGACAAATAATTGAAAAAGAAACTAATAATTACATAATAACATAAAAATTCCAGTATAAAAATAACAATTCATCAATAATAAAAAATTTCCTTGCATTCATTCATTCATTACAACACATTAGCAAAATTAATCTACTACATAATATTGCATAATACATACACAATATTTAAATACATAATGTTGTTCACAATTCAAAATAACGTAAATCAAAAACAAAAGTTTCCCTTATGATTCTTTCATGGGTAACAAAAACAAAAGTAAATCGCAATCTTCAAACCGCTGTATTCCACAAAAGCAAACTGCTACTCGGGAAATATCTGAAAACAAAAAATAAAAATAATTAATGACAATATAATTATGTTTTAATATTTTAATTACAAAAAAACATAAAAAATTAACTACTATATAATTACAAAGATAATTAAGTAAATAATTTTGGCTAGACGAAAATCTGGCTCTAACTCCCAAACCGGGAACCCAGTTGGAGTCCCGTCTTCTCCCATAAGTCTCTCTTGCCTAGCCGGTCGTGTGAGCCAAGTTTCGTGCTAAACCGATGCCGTTTGGTGCTTTTGGGGCGTCAACACCTCCGATTCAAATTTCTTAATAAACTAGTTTGCCTAGACTGAAATTCGGCTCTAAATCCCAAACTGGGAACCCAATTGGAGTCCCGTTTTCTCCCACAAGTCTCTCGTGCCTAGACGGTCGTGTGTGCCAAATTTCGTGCTAAACCGACGCCGTTTGGTGATTTTGGGGCGTCAACACCTCCAATTCAAGTTTCTTAAGAAACTAGTTTGCCTATAGTGAAATCCGGCTCTAACTTCCAAACCGGGAACTCAATTGGAGTCCCGTCATCTCTCACAAGTCTCTTGTGCCTAGGCGGTCGTGTGTGCCAAGTTTCGTGCTAAACCGATGCCGTTTGGTAATTTTGGGGCTTCAACACCTCCAATTCAAGTTTCTTAAGGAACTAGCTTGCCTATAGTGAAATCTGGCTCTAACTCCCAAATTGGGAACCCGATTGGAGTCCTATCTTCTCCCACAAGTCTCTCGTTCCTAGACGGCCGTGTGTGCCAAGTTTCGTGCTAAACCAATGTCGTTTGGTGATTTTGGGGTGCCAACACCTCCAATTCAAGTTTCTTAAGGAACTAGTTTGCCTAAAGTGAAATCCGGCTCTAACTCCCAAACCAGGAACCCAATTGGAGTCCCGTCTTCTCCCACAAGCCTTTTGTGCCTAGACGGTCATGTGTGCCATAGCCCCTTGTATCATTCCAATCATATCATCTCCAATGTCTAAATTAGCTAATGTTTCATTCTCTCGATTACCATGCAGAGATATGTAAGATTCCCCATGATTAATCCAATGTTTGTATTTTAAAAAAAAAACATTCAAAATCAGATGCTCCCGTACACCCTCTCATACAGGATGGTATCAATTCTCACACTTCGTACATGGACAACTGATCATCGAATCTTCAACCCTATTGGCGTAGGCAAACACAAGGAATTCATCAATCCCATTAATGTATTCGTTCGACATCCTATTTGGCAAATCAATCCAACTCTTATCCATCATCTGTACACATCCACAAAAATATCTCATCAAAGTAACTCTAAATATAATACCTACGTATTCATGTACCATGATACCTATCCGTCCAATTTCTCTCAAATAGATAGATGGTCTTATCCCAGTTAGTTATTTACTGATTTGATGGGAGAACATAAAAAATGAAATACTTATATAACAACACGTGAGACATAAAAATGTTGCAAAACACCAACTATTCCATCACTAATTCAACATGTCTAGAACATCAAGAGATGCACAGAACATCATAGGCGTTAAGAGCTAGGAAAAAAAAATGCAGACAAAAATAATTACACCCTCATCTCCCAAAACAAGTAATACACTTCCATTCCATAGCAATGAATATAGCTATCCATTAAATTTTAAGGATCTAAAATGAATTGATTTGAGACGGAATATGAAGATCATATTCATTTAGACTCCTTAAGTTTAAAAAACGGTTGAGTAAGACACTTAGTTCTAAAACATACAACAAGTTTTGACATGAATAAGACACTTAGTTCTAAAAAACACGACACTTAGTTCAAAACATAGTGCAAGCACCATGTTATTCTATCATACTAGAGCCTTGTAGGCAAGCACTTGGTTATCTAATTTTAGCACTATTTCTAATTGAAATTGCTACTATTTTTAATTATTAAACTTTGGTCCTTGTTGTCTTCATGAGGAGAATACATATATGACCAAAAAGACCACTACCTTGACTTTAAGTGCTCCCTTTAAAATATGTTAATAAGTGTACTTAAATCAATCATTAACTTGAGTATCACATGTATATTATTGACTAATATACCATGTTGGACGCATCAATCAATTTTAAGTTTGTTGATTTGAATAATATATATGCTCTCCCTTTAACTTGAGTATCACACAATTTGGTTTGTTTTACCATCTTAGTTTTATTTCTATTTTGTACATGAGTGTTTCATAAAACAAAGAATAGAACATATACAAATTCATAATTTATACACCTTTTTGGTAAAAATATTAACTTATTTGATGTAACTATTGTAAGATGAAAATAAAAAATAAAAAATAAAAAACACACTTTCCTCTACTTTTGAATGATTAATTTTTTCAAATTATTTAAGTTACTTTAGTCTCATAAATATGCACAAGATGAACCAAACATTTTGAAATATATTTTCAATAAAAAATTTTAAAAAAACAATAGTAAATATTTTTGTCACATGCAACACAAAATAATTTACATGAATCAAAATTACATGAATAATGAAACACTAAATTATTCATGTATTCATGTAAATTACACTAAATAATTTACACTAAGGAGCCAATCCGAGTGCATCTTCTAAGAAGAGAGAGCATATATATTCGTGTATATATTTTACACTAAATAATTTTCCACTATTTGCGATAGGTTATGAGGACCATTTAAATAATTTTACACTAATATATTTTACACTAAATTTACACTAAATAATTTACACTAATCATATATATTCATGTATATATATATATATATTTTGAACAGCTAATACATATATATATATATATATAGAGAGAGAGAGAGGGAGCATACGCTGAGTGAGAAAGCCGTCGCTGCACCACCGCTATATTAGTAAATTAGTCGTCGCTTGATTCCACCGTACCATTTAAAGCTAAGTCGTTCATCGCTTGTTTGGGGATTTTGGGGGAAAAAAATCTGTTTCAAAGATTTAGGGATTTCGATCCAAATGATTGCGTGCCAAACAATGGGGAGAGCGGAACAAATTTTTTTTATGACTTTTTGCGACGGTACATTTTACACCGTCGCAAATGATAAATAAATATAGATAAATCGACGCCGTTTTGATAATGGTTTTTTTGCGACGGGCATTTGTTGTCGCAAATTGTCCACTATTTGCGACAGCAAACTTTTGCCGTCTCAAAAAATTTCTTTTTGCGACGGTAAAAAATGCCGTCGCGAATACTTCCATATTTATCACACTTCCCGTGTAGGTTTATTACCGACGGTACAACTGCCATCACGAAAGCTATTTATTTGCGATGGTTTAATCTACCGTCGCAAAAGATCATTTTTTGTGACGGGGAACGCACTGTCACAAAAGGTTCCGTGTTTTATACTCCATTTTCTTGTAGTGTTTTAGTGGAAAAAATTTACAAAAATATAATAAACATTATAAATATTAATAATTAACATCATAATTTTTTTTACCAATATGTAATTATTTTTCAAAAACCATCCCGAATGGTAAAAATATTGCAATGCATGCAATAAAAAGACAATATTTTAAACAAGAAAGTGATTTGTAAACAAAATATTCATACAAAAAATTTCACAAGAACGAGGTGGTAATATGATATTTTGAAAATTGTAAATCACTTTGATGAGCTTTTTAGTTTGAAATGAATGGATACTAATTTTTTGAAAACTATAAAATTCTTTTGGGACCAAATTTTTTGTCTCAAAAGATACACCATTATGAAACCAAATTATTTTGTCTCTAAAAGTCTGTTTATTAGTGCCATTTTCAAAAAATTGTAGCTAAAAGTTTTGTTTTGGACTTTTCGGGACGACCTTTTAGCGACTATCCTCATGACAATTGAAATTGGTCTCTAAATGTCTTTTACAACAAAATTTTCACTTTTAGAGACCAAAATATTTGGTCTCTAAAACTTTTATTTGTTGTAGTGGCATGCAATAAAAAGACAATATTTTAAACAAGAAGAGTGATTTGTAAACAAAAATTCATACAAAAAATTTCACAAGAACGAGGTGATAATATGATATTTTGAAAATTGTAAATCACTTTGATGAGCTTTTTAGTTTGAAATGAATGGAAACTAATATATCATGTCATTTTGTATAGATTTTTTGTTTAAATTTTTTATTGTATATGATCACTCGTTAAACAATAGCCTTGGTATAGTTTATTATAAATTAAAAGTTGATAATCAGAAAGTTAAATCTAAAAACACTTCTTATATAACTTCTAAATAATTAACTTTTCTTAATTTATTTAAGTTATTTCAGCCTAATAAACTGAATTTAGTATCATTGATTTGGTATTTCTTATTGTAGAAGTTAGGAGGTTGAATTGTGAGTTCTTGCGGGCATGTTGAGGCAGTGTTTCATTGTATTGGCATCTCGCCAACTTGATTTGATATATGCTTTCAGATTTACTTGTGATTTTTCTCAGTGATCATATGTCAAGTAAATTGATATATGTTTTTTGAGATATGATGCAGATGAATCCTCCTCATTGCTTTCGGTTAATGTATTTTGTTTTGTTCGTACTTTAATTCTTCATCAATGAAGTGCTCTTTTGATGATAAAAATAATAATAATATCAATTTCATACTTAAATTATTCTTTTTATATTAATTTTGCCTCCATTGTCAATTGCCGTCTATGATTAAACGAAAGTTGTTGATGTGGTACCCAAACTTCATTTGAAATTTTATTTTACTCCCAAAACTATTCCCAAAATATTAATTAGTTTGAAAACTGAACAACAAATTTGGAATGCACATAATTAAAGTAAATATTAAAACGTCATAATTTAAAATACAGAAAATAACTTACAATTACAATTGTAGCAACTGCAAGGATCTTTAATTGGGTTACAAATGAAAGGAGTAATTGTCACTCAGAACTCTCTGTTTTTTCTAAAGACTGAAGAATGAAAAACTTGAAGCTTTCTGAATGAATACATTACAATATATAGAAAAGGAAAATACAGTAATCATGTGACTTCCTTGAACAGTAATCATGTGACTTCTTTGATTGATGAAAGCACCTGGCAGCTTGTAAGGCAAAGCAAATGCTGTCGGTTGCTTTCGGTGGAGTGATAGCACGAACATACAGCTTTAACAAAAGTTGATTGGGTGAATAGTGATGGTGAACAGTAAAAGTGAACAGTAACTTTTACTATTCATCACTTTTGGTGGATCATGTGAATATAGGAATCAATATAGATACAAATTAGCAGCTTTTCTCAAAAGAGTATTAATTGAAGCTAATTTATATTTATAGGGAATTCTATGTTGATCAGGCATATGGGTCCTGAGCATTTTGGAACTCGGATCTGCCATATGAGATGTGTTGAGTAGTTGATCCTTCAGAAGATTGTGACTGGTATGAACTGTCTTCTGAATTTTCTGAACTGGGTGATTGAGCTTCTTCAGCCTGCTCTGTTAATTGACGGGCTAACTGGAGTAGTTCATCTCGGGATAACTTGGTCTTGACCTTTGATTTAGCTTTGGGTTGAGCAGGAGGTGAAATGGGCTTAGCCTTAGCTTTGGATTTTGATTTGGGCCGTGAATGTTCCTTGGGCTGGTCTGGAATTGCAGGAGCTTTGCACTTCACCTTGGATTTTGATTGGGCTGGTTGAACTGATTTGGATTTGGAGGATTTGGGCTTGGAACCACTAGATGAGGGGCTTCCAAGGTTGACTGGAGGAAGACTGGGCTGGCTTCCTTGGCTGATTGCAGCAGTTGGGTTCTGCTGGGCTTTGGATATAGAAGGAGTTGGAGCACATTGATCAATGGGGAATTCTTCTTGAACAATTTCAAAAATTATGGGCATATTGAATTTAGCCCACCATTTAACTGAATGTTGACGGGTGATTATGTTACCATCAATTCCATAATGCCATTTAAATATCCATGGGAGTTTATATTTGGATATAAAAATTAACAAAGATGGAAATTGTCTCTGATGAGTGGTGAATGGGTAAACAGAGGAGAAATAGTTAACTAGTTCAATGAGATCACCAGGAAGGATGTCTGAAATGGCACCACAATGAGTCCACCATCTCAGAAACCAGGTAGGAAACTCGGATTTGAATTTTTGATCAAAGGAGATGAACCAGGAGTGACTAAAAGTTTCATTTTGGTACAGGAAAATCTTGAACCAGGCATCAACATAATCATGGTAATTATGCTGGATGGAATGACCAGGTAAATCTCGAAACTGATAAGGAGGACCCCATTTAGCTTGGGAAACAATACTATGGATGTAAATGGAATGATACAGAACCTTGCTGGCATAGGTTCGATCATAAATGGGTTTAATCAAGACTGATTGATGATGGATCAAAATATCTTTGTAATAGGTGAGTGTTTTCTCTAGATGTGGGAGGATGAAATGGCATCCAGAGCCAAAATGGGATTTAGCAATTTCATGGATTACTTGGCCTTTAGGGTGACTGGGTTCTATATAGAACAGATTAGTAGTGTGTGATTTGGTATAATCAGATCGAGATGACCTGACTGGGTTAGCAGGGAATGGAGTAACTAAGACTGATTGGCTTGGAGCAAAAGGATCAGTAGCCAAAGCAGTTGAGTAAATAGGCCTGGGGATATTTCCAAGGATTTGGTAACGGTTGATCATTTGAATGGGTCGAGGGTATTGTCCTATTAACTCCAAAGGAGGAGGAACAAAAGGTTGACTAGAAGGAACCAAAGCCTTAGAAGGAGGCTTTGGGCGAGACATCTGTTGAAACAAGAAACAATGATCAGTAGCAGAGATTAACAACCAGAAAGGAGATCTAGATAATTCTGGAAATAATGTAAATGGTTGTAATAATCATGTCGTAAAATACGACGGGCTTGAATCTGTTGGTGAATGATGTATTGGGCTCTTTTAGTAGTTGGTTTGGCGGATTTGAGGCGGTTAATACGGCGATTAACTTGTTTGAGCAGGGTTTGGTAAAAGGTAATTTGGTTTTTTAAATATGGAATATGTGGAGTAGCACTCATCCCTTCCCCCCCTGTAAAAATTCCCGGGTAAGAAAATCAGGAAGGGAATTTTGACAACCAAGTATATAGGTAATATCAAAATCAAAAATACTTAAAATAGATTGCCAACGAGCAAAAATTTATTTACTAGCAAGATTTTGAACATCTTTTTCCAAAACATATTTAGCGGATTTGCAATCAACACGAAGTAAAAATTTTTGATTTAAAATATCATCTTGAAATTTTTGTATACATAAAACTGTAGATAAAATTTCTTTTTTAATAGTACTATAATTTAATTGTGCTTTATTCCAGACACCAGAATGATAACGAACAATTTGTTCAGATGATTGAGGTGTGACTTTCTGGAGAAGAATGCCACCATAACCAATATCAGAAGTATCAGTTTGAATAATTTTGAATGAATTTTCAGTAGGAATACCAAGACAAGGAAGAGACTTAACATATTGTTTGACGTTTTGGACAATAGAAGTATGAACAGATGACCAAGGGGGAGGATTATCCTTTAATCTATCAAACAATGGTTGACAAGTCTTCCTAAGGTCTTTGTAAAAATCAGCAATGTAATTAAGGGAACCTAAAAACCTTTGTAACTGGGTTTTATCAAGAATTTCATCAGGGAACTTGGATGCAAACTCAATTGATCTACTAATTGGCAGAATAGTATTGTGGTGAATATTATATCCTAAGAATCTAACTTTAGTTTGAAAGAGTTTGATTTTAGGAGCTGAGATAACTAAACCATGACTTTTAATTGTATAAAAGAATGCAGTTAAATGTTTCTAATGTTCGTTAAGGGATTTGGAAAATATTAAGATGTCATCAATATAAACAATAGAAAAATGACTAAATGGATTGAAAATATCATTCATTCTATTTTGAAATTCACTATGAGCATTTTTTAAACCAAATGGCATTACATTCCATTCATATTGACCAAATGGTGTGTTAAAAGTAGTTTTATATCGATCTTTATGGTGAATTTGTATTTGCCAAAACCCACTTTTTAAATCAAATTTACTAAAAATAACCGCTTGACTAAGTCTTTTAATCAAATCTTTTTTTATTAGGAATAGGATATCTAATCCATTCTAAAACAGCATTGAGTGGTTTATAATTAATAACTAAGTGAGGGACACCTCGTTCTAATTCAGTATTTTTATTAACATAAAAAGCAGGACAAGACCAAGGCGATTTACTTGGACTAATGATTCTGTTTTTTAATAATTCATTAATTTCTTTCTTACACATTTCAACTAATTCATAATTCATTTGAATAGGTTGAGATTTAGTAGGGATGTGTTTTTCATTAAAATTTTTAATATATGGCAAAGTAACTACATGCTTTTTTCTATGCCAAAAGGCAGTAGGTAAATGGGAACAGACAATAGATTCTAGTTTTAATTGAAAATCATTAATTTGAGAAATAATAACAGGATCAGTTAATTGTTGATCAATTCTTTTATAATTAATTTCTTCTTTAAGAAAATTGATTTGCCTAGTTAAGCGATTAATAGTATGGGAAATAGAACAATCTTTTAACAGTTTTAATTTGAACATTTCAGGCGGAAATAAAAATTTAAAAGTAACAGGTTGGCCTAAAACATGAGTGGTAATTCCTTCAGCAGATGTAGTAAATGGATAAAGTAGATGTATAAATGGGGTACTTAATATGATTTTATCAGTCATGTTTCTTACTAAAACGAATGAGGTTTTGAAACATACATTATCTTGACAGACATGAACGTTAGGTAATTTATATTTAATACGCATTTTACTACCATTAGCAGAGGTTAATTTCTCATGGCATTTTTCATAGTATTTAGTAGGGAGCAAACCTTCTTGTATATAGTTTAAATCAGCACCAGTATCTATTAGAACAATTAAGTTTAATTCAAAATCATTAATAACTATCTTAATTCGTGAATACCATTTTTCCATATAGATTTTATTGATTAGATTTAATCTTTTATCGTCAAGAGTATGGGATTGTGATCTATTGTCAAATATTAAATTATCAGGATTAGTGTGGTCAGAATCAGGGTCAGAATTATGTTCAGATTCATTAGGAGATTCATGGACTGAGTTGTGGAATTTATCTAAACTTTTATTAAGTTTTAATGTAATAATTTCATCTTCTAATTTTTGATCTTTTTGTCTTAATTCAGTAATAGTTTGTTTGATTTGATTGATTTCAGATTGTAAATCTTGAAGTGTAATTTCTTTAGTTTTATTTTTAAATCTTTCTAAAGTCTTAGATAAACTGATAATAGGTTTATCAATCTTAGGTTTATCATCAGAATGAATTAATAAAGATTTTAATTTATCAATATATTTTTGTTTTAAATTGGGATCATCTAATTTGCTAATTAATTCAATAAGGGCAGATTCTTCTTGGGTGTTTTTAGTAAACGCTTATTTGTTTAAGCGGTTTCTGATGAACATCATTACATCCTAGATTAATATTATTGTCGAGAATCGTCACTAGGTGAATGATAATCGATGAAGTTCTTGGATGATCGTAAGAGAGTCGCTAATGATTGATTTAATTGAAAGATTTCAAATAACTGATTTTTGGAATTATCATCAATTTGAAGTTGGTTAACTCTATCCTTTAATTTTTGCTTTTCTTTACATTTATTTGAATAATGTTCTTTTTTACTGCAATTATAGCAGGTAATGTCTTTATTGAATTTGGATTTGGGATGTGATTTTTTATAATATTTCCTTTTGGGTTTAGTATAAAATTTATCATGAGATTTGGAAGGTGAATAATCTTTGCGATATTTATTAGAAGAGTATTTGGATTTATGTTTATGTTTAGAGTACTTGTGTGATTTCCTACGGGAAGGAGCAACAGGAGGTAAACCATATTGTTCACAGAAGTTTCCTAATTCATATTTAGCTTTATGTTTATCCTTAGTGGCTTTTTGACTAAGTTTTAAATCAATACACATTTTTAATCCTTCTTTTTGAATAGTGCTAATTATATATCACCATAGGTTAAATTGTCATATTCAATAACACCAGTAGGTTGACTAAGAACATCTCTAATTTTGTGAGCAAATAGACTAGGTAATCCATTAATGAATTTTTCTTTCCAAAATGATTTAGTACAGTCTTCACGTAACATAACTCTAGAAGTAAATACATCCTTATACCATCGAAAATCACTTAAAGTTGGGCAAGTAAGGTTACTAAGCTGATCATGTATGCGAGAATAAATATTAGTCGGTGTACCAATAAAATGTCGAACAATAGTATAAATTAATGTATTAATACCATCAGGGTGGCAACATCCAATAGACTCCTAAATAAAATAAAGTTAGGGGGTCTAATTAATATTTTAGAGATAGTTTAGGGGATAAAATAAATTTCAAACAAAATTTCGCTATTACATCAGTAACTTTCTTTTGATTATAAATGCCAGCTAACGGCGGAGGTAAAATTGATTCAAAATCATATAATTTAGGTGTAAAATTGATATTATTAAAAGAATAGGGATTTAATTGATTTTTAAGTAATAGTTTGGGGGACAAAATGATATTTTCTCAACAAAAAAAAAAAAATTACTATGCACTAGAAAGAAGAAATAAAAACTATTTTCAAATGAAATGTATTCATCAAATTCATTCTAAATGTAACCCACGTCACAACAAACTTAAATCAATACACTTCGTTTTTGGTACTCTATGAAATAAATTTTTCTAAAAAGAATATTGCACATTAATTAGTTTTAACGTTGTTTATACACTCATTTATTTATTATTGAATAATGTTATATGCACCAATTAATGTACTAACTAGTGTACCAATTGATGATGTGACATAATTTAAAAGGTTTTTGATATTTGTAATTTGTATAATGAGTGAGGTCAATAATAATGTCATAACATATGTTAATATACTAGTTAATAAATTAACAACAATGCTAGAGAGCCCAAATTTTGTGGCTCAAAAGTGGCTTAAATAGCCAAAACGACGTCGTTTTGGCCATTTGAGCCATTTTTGAGCCACAAAATTAGGGCCCCCCAAACATTTTCCATAAATTAATTAGTGCATATAACACTACCGTTCACTATTAGTCAATTCTTAAACACACAAACGTCTAAAATTGAATATCAATAAAAACATAGAGTTCATGCATTAGTTTATTGGATACCAATAGTAAGGCTAGGTTTGGCATCCCCTAAAAAAGTCAAAAAGCTAAAAAGTCACTATTCTATTTAAGTTACATCATCTTATTTAAGTCATATTACCTCTCTACCCTAACACTTCAATCCCAACCCATATCAAAAAGTCATAAAAAGTCAAAAACCACACACACATGACACACGTAAATAAAAAGACACTGCAAATCACAAATACCAAATTACAAAGACAACCATTACTAAAAACAACCAAATGTCACAGAGAATAAAAGAAGAAGGGCCAATTTTTTTTTTAATCAGCAAAAATAAAAAAATTTATTGCAGAATAAATTAGTACAAGTAGGTAGTACAACAAAATACATCAACAAGAAATACTTGGGATATCCAACAAGGATACCACAAACCAAGACACACTAAGCAAAAACCAATCCCAAAGAAAGGCTATACATAGATGAGAGATGATTACCAGAAACACTACCAGTAGACCCACAAGACCTGAAAATGGCAGCACCAGCTACTATATCATCAAAACCAATTAGAATCCAAAGACCGCCAAGCTCATATACTTTTTCTTCCAAAATCTTCACTTCAAAAACATGATGATTCTAACAGAGAAACCACAACAATTTGATATGTCAATCACTTTATCCCAGCAAATCTAGACAAGGCCTCGCCAAAGGAGGATGGCTGTCAAAGCGAGCCAACATCAATGGCAAATAGAAGAGAAGAAAAGCTTTGCCGAATAAGCAGGTTCAAGGTAAGAATTAACAGTTTGTTTCATCGGCAATACTAATACAAATCCCACCTATGAGACAAAGACAAATCCAATCAAGGTTAAGCACCATCAATTATATAAAATAGATAAATAAATTGATTGTTTTAATTCATTGCTCAAAAATTCTAAAAAGGGAGTTCATATATTAGGACTTGTTAGTTGAGGCCAAGTGTGTTGGTGTTATTCCACTACAAACTGGGCATTTTGGATTCAAACCACATAAACAAACTCTTCATATTTGCTCCATTGCAGTCTGGGCTTCATAGGTTCAAACCACGAAAACAACCTCTCCTCATGCACAAGAACTATTGTGTGTTGGTGTAGGCACATGCTAATTACTTTGTATGGTTTAGTGGGTTCATTATTCGGTAGTCCTATATGACCCACCTATTATCTTCTGCAATTTTTAATTTGTCGATAGTATTATGTGTATAAATTACAAGATATTTTAGCATTACCTAATAATGTTCCAATTCGGTGTGGTTATGCTAAAAAAAAAAAGTCAAGTCATATTTGCTACATAATACACATAATATGTAATAAAATTTTTAAAAAGTATCAACAATGTTTGTTTAAAAAATACAGGAAAATTTTTCAAGAAAGTTTCTAATTTTTAGGTTGTGTTTAGATTATAGATTTGAGTTGAAATTTGGGAAGGAAAAAGTAGGTTAAATATGAATAAAATATACTTACATTTCACTAACCTTTTCCCTTTCTCTTTCTATATCTCTATCCAAAATTTATGATCCAAACACAATCTTAATAATATAACTAGAAAAGTTGGAAAATAGATGTTGAGGACCTAACCTTCCAAAATGAAGTCATGGGGGTTGAAACTCCTTCCCCTTAACCTATAATAAACATTTAGACGAAACAAAATGAGAAAATATTAAAATAAACTTACAGATATGAAATATAGAACAAACAACAACAGATATAAAATTGTATCATATGGATGAAACAAGATTAAGATCATACCTTTTCAACGGGTATTTCTCTTCAATATGTTTTTTATTCTATCTGGAATCGTTGCTATTGGATTGCACCGAAAGATGCTAAGTTCCTTCAGTCTTGGCATTCCTCATTCCTCAATTATTAACTTCTCCAGATTTTCCAATTGATCAATTTTCAATACTTCGAGTTGAGGAAAGTTAAACCAGGTTCTCCAGGGCAAACCATCTTGTTCACCCAGTATGAATGAGAGTAAAATTTTAGGATCTTTAGTTTAAAAGAGTGTCTTTAGGGTCTCCATTGGGTCTTTTTTAAAGCAAGTGCCAACAAGGGTAAGTTTGGTAAGGTTTGGGGGAAGTTTATCATGTTGGGGTAACTCAGTTACCATCAGCTAGTATAGATTCAGGCTAAGAAGATTCTCGTATCGAGATAAATTCCCCATACTTAATATTTCACTTGTGACGTTCCACAACCGCAACTTCTCAAGCTTGGTTAGTACAAGTGTTGGCTCTGATAATACCTCAATGATATGCTCATACGAAATACTAGCTCGCAAGTTTCTCAAATTGGCGAGTTTGTGCAAAAACTGAAATTGCACACCATTTTTTCTCTCAACCCATATAGGGTTTGGAAATTTGGTAAACAAATTTCCATTGGATGAAATCTATCCAAGTTGACCCCATAGAATGAGGGAACCTTCTCGTAGAAGTTAGGTAAGAGGATATGTCTTAGTTGCTTCATAGTCCAAATAACATTAGGAAAAATGACACCATGATTGCATTCTCGAATATCAAATGTTAGCAAACCTTTCAGATTGCTTATGGTGTGAGGAATTTCTAGATACTCAAACTTATTATACCCTGTGAATCCCAATCCAAGGTAATACAAGTTCTTCAAATTGCCAACTTCATTTGGAAGGGTCGTTGGAAAATAATCACACTTAAAACTTAGAACTCGAAGAAATTCAAAGTCTCGAAGAAAATTCTTAACCATTTTCCTTCATATGTTTCTTAGATCTCCACTAAAACATAGCATAACACGAAGCTTTGGAGTTGGATAATTCAAAGAAATGTAGTCATTGAAATTACTACCATGAGTAGTGACTCTACGTATTCCCAAACCAAGATTAGAGGTGATTACTGTAACAACCCGGACTCAAGATTAACGATAATCCATGATTTAATATGCCTAATAAGTTATTAAGATTAGATTTTGAATTAATTGCATATGTGGTGCTTTATTTAAGTTTTATCTATTCATTATAGGAGTATCTGTTTGAAATTTCTGTTACATTTTATCAATTGAAGGCCTTATCGGCATCCGATCACGAAATTGACTTGGTATATGTGTTATGTGGAATTTGTAGAATTTTATGGTAGGTTTAATTGAAATTCGATTTGGAACGATTAAATTAGAATAATTGATGTCAATGTGATTAACCTAAGTCAATCTTAATTAAGCCACTTTAATTAAGCCTATATAAGGCTACTTTGACTCCCTTATTCTACTTTACACCCTCATTCCCTACTCCTTGAGCTCATAAACATGAGAGGAAGAGAGAACTAGAGAGTGTGAGTTGATCTCAAGAAGCAAAAAGGGAGAAATTGCTAGGAAATTAAAGAGGAATTAGAGAATTGAGTTAGGATTCACCAAGAGTTCAAAGAATTGAAGACTTTAGGTAAGAAACTCAGCCTTTAGTCTTGAAGTTGAGTTGATTCACTCATGAATGTAAGTGCATTGAGCTAGGAGATGTAAGAACCAAGCTTAAGAAGTAGAAAGGAAGACCAATTCATACATGCATGTACATTTTATTACATTTGGAGCATGTTTACTAGGAATTCTCTCATGCATGTCATAAATTGAGCTTAGCTGTAAGAATTCATCATGTTTTACATCCTCTCATTTCATTTGATCATGATTTGGAAACTTGAAGCTCAATCATTTCATGCATGTCATGTTTTTGGAGAGTTCATGAAGTTTAAGTTGAGTTTGCAAACAATTGGCATGCTTTTGGGCCTTGATTTCACAAAAGGACCTTTAAATCATGATGTTTTGTGAATGTATAAATGTTTTTTAGAATTTTGGCCCAGGAGGATGAGTTTTGAAGTGTTTAGTTTGAGTTTGAAGCTTGGAGATCAAATCTGGAAATTCCAGAACTTGAATCTACGCTCGAGCATAGGAGTTCACGCTCGAGCGAAGCACTCTGAATGTGTGCACTTCCGCTCAAGCGACATGATACCCGCTCGAGTGTGAAATGCATGTATCCTAAAGGTCATATGTTTTGCAGCAAGCTCGAGCGAGGGCCTGAGTCTCACGCTCGAGCAGAGATCGAGCGTTCGAGCATCTGTCGAGCGTGAAAAATAAGCAACCAGTACTTTTTCAAGAGTTTACAGTCCGCTCGAGCTAAGGAAGTCACGCTCGAGCGAACCCTCACTTTTTGCATGTCCGCTCAAGCGAGGAAAGCCACACTCGAGCATGGACTCTGTTTTTAGCAAACTTTGGAAAAGAGTTTCGAATGCAATTTTTGCATTCTCATTCCATCCTAGGCATACTTAGGCCATGGTTAAGTCACCATAATAAGAATAAGGGTAGAAACACACTAAGAACAAGTGAAATAAGTTATGTACAATTCGAACGTGTGTTTCAGGTGCGTATTTGTTATGTGTTAGCCTGCTTTGTCTGTCTGCACCCGAAGCCAACTGTGAGTAATAATTTAGTAAAGCTATGTTCAACTTTATTTATTTTCTATATGATGAATTAAGATCTGTTTTTTGAAATGATATGTTTTGTACAATGAATCATTGCCCAATTTCTAACAATGTATTCGTGGCATCCTTAGTATCATGTGATATCTATTAGCTGTTACCCGGTATCGGAGGTTCCATTATGGAACTTAATATGTCTGCACTCTGTTACCCGTACCGAAGGCTCCATCATGGGGCTCAGCATATCTATTCTCTGTTACCCAGATCCGGAGGTTCCTTTATGGAACTAGTTACTCATAACCACCATATGTTCTACATCTGTTCTGTATCTGTTCTGTTGGCGCTAATGGATGTACCACGTATGATTAAGCATGAACTCTGATTTCTGTATATGATCTAAACAAGAATATGAATATGAATCTGTTATGGATCTGAATTATGATTTCTGAATCTGTATAGATATCATTCGTTTAAACCCTTTAATCCATTATTATTCACTGGGCTCCAGCTCACATTAATATTATGTATGTAGGTGAGCAGGCACGTGACCAGACCCAAAGTTGACGACCTATGTTTCAGTTTTTGTCAGCCAACCTTTGTGCCTCCCAAGGAGGTTCTGGATGGAAGCAAGTTTAGTGGCTGTTTTTGTGATGTACTAGACTTTGCTATTTTTATGTGCGGGCAAGATTTCTATTTATATGTTCATGGGATGATGTGTAAATACTAAATCTTTTGACTTTGCTCGCAAGTTTTTAAAAGTTTTAAATTATTTGTCTATCTGTCCCATGTATGTCATCACAGCTCATTGGACCATGCATATTTTGTATATTTGCTTCCGTAGCCCCTAACTATATGATATTCTGTTAAGAGGACTTTGGTAATCCAAGGATTACTGTCCGGTTACGATGCTAAACCCGTATGGGCGGGTTTGGGCCGTGACAATTACATCATTTCGAGTGTTAAAGAAATTAATCTCCTTAGCCTCCCAAATGCAAAGATTGTGAAAATATTATGAATACGACAACTACTAACCTTTCCATTAAACCTCCTTCAAACAACTTGAATCAAGTTCCTTATAATCAAGTGATTTAGATAATCATCC
Source organism: Camellia lanceoleosa (assembly GCA_025200525.1). Classification (NCBI taxonomy): domain Eukaryota; kingdom Viridiplantae; phylum Streptophyta; class Magnoliopsida; order Ericales; family Theaceae; genus Camellia; species Camellia lanceoleosa. Next base: position 59,083,281 of record CM045763.1, read on the forward strand.
CCCACATCCTCAACCTCTCTCACTCCACTACCTCCTATAAATCCCTCAGCTGCCCATAAATTAATTAATGTGAATGTAGAATTTCATGGTCCTCTGGAAAAAGTCTGAAGTATAGAAAGCATGGTTTCAAATTTGTAGGCAAGTCTTTGTAACTCAATGTAAAGATTTCTGAGCATTGGTCTTGATCTTGCCCCATCCCCTCGAGTATCCCCTTCCATGCATTTTCTGATCTCTCTCTTAATAACAGCAATCCTACTGCTAGTACAATTGCTAGTGGTACACCATCGCATCTTTTTAATATTTTCTCACCAATATTCTCTAACTGAGGAGGATCACTTGTTTCATTAATATCTTGTAGATCAACCATAACCATTTTAAAGAAGAGTTTTTTGTTGTTTTCTACATTTAATGGTCGCAACTCATGTAGAGAGCTCTTTCTGCTGACATAGGAACCCATATCTCTATTTCGAGAAGTGAGAATTATTCTACTACCATTCTCAGTATTTGTAGGGTAGACATTTTTTATAGCATCCCATGTTGCAGTGTGCCATATATCATCAAGAACTATTACATACCTGTGTTGGCTTAGAAATGTGAACAAATTGACCTCAACGGTCTCTTCCCACTTTCCTTTGTCCAAGCCCATTTGTCATGCAATGTCTCGTAAAAGTTCTTTTATATTTGGTTGCTGAGAAACATAAGTCCATGCAGAAAGTTCAAAACTATGTTGAACTGACTTGAAAACTTTCTTAACGAGAGTTATTTTGCCCAGGCCTGGCATGCCAATAATTGAGATCACATGGCATTGTAATTCAATATCGAGCATTTTTGCCACCAAATTTTCAATGTGCTTCTTAAAACCAACAGCATTTGGTTTATCAATATGGGGAAAAAATCGTTTTTCATCGCATACATCTCTTCCACCACTACGACTCGATTCATTGATGCCATAAGTTTGCCTGGCACAATTGATATCCTCAAGTCTTCTTTTGATCCCTTCAATCTCCACAGCAAAGTTACAAGCATCATACCCGTAGCAGACGATGCAAGTGGCACTCTTGAGACAACCCAAAACCCCTTCCTTCTGTGCAATGCTATCTGAGGGAAGTATTTCTGTATAATGTCCTCCACATCACAAGCAAGATCTCGAATATCAATCACCAGGTTGGCCACTCCTCTGCTTCTCCCTTGTTTGGCTTCCGCATCCTCTAAGTAGGCTTGAACATGCCTCATCTCACATTCAATCCAAACAATGTCTTTTCGCAATCTAGACAAACGAGAACCCTCTTTGAAAACTGAATTACTAAGTACACCGACCGTTTGTCTGAGGACTGCAGCAGCTCTAGCGAGAGCAATCTCTATCATCTTTGCTTTGGTGGCTACAAATTACAGATGAGAAGTTTTTATAGAACAGCAAAAAAATAAAAATAAATAAACTCTCTCACCATATCTCCAATCCTTCATAAATTCCTATATCAACTTTGAATTTGATGAATAAAAAGTTAAAGTGAGCTCTAATCAAATTTGTATCAAATCAATTAAAAGCCAAATTTTTTACCAAATTAAGGTTGAACCAAATCATTCACCAAATTTCCTACACTCATATTTTACTCAAATTTGATGAAATTTTAAAAAAGAGTAATCATTGGAGATGATTTTCTTTCATAAAAAAAATGGTTAAAGGAGGTTTTCAGGTTAAAGGAGGTTTTCAGGATAAATTTGAAATTTAAAAAAAAAAAATTGATGAAGAAAGAGAGTAAGGATTGGGGTTTTGCATGCTGTAAACACCCAATTTTTAATCAACCTCAAGACTTGGACGTCATCGTTTGTGCACTCGATGATTGTGCTTGTTTTGAGCGCCCGAAGTTCTCGGCGGAACGCCTTGTCTTTGAGACTCTAAACCCATTTTGTTTTGTGCTTGTTTTTGGGCCAAACCTTGTTGCCTCTTGCCTGGAAGGGGGAGGGGCCTTGTTGGCCACTTTTTGTTCTTGTCGACCACTTGAAGTGGCCGATCGGCTACTTAGAGTAGCTGACGGCCATTTGTCTCCTTTTTCAGATATTTGTTTGCCAGCTATGCCAGTTGTTGTTCACTGAAGTGTATCTCCATACACGTGTATGGAGGGATGAATACAAGCTCTAAGCTTGTTTTTCTATATATAGGGGATGCTCTCCCCCATTTGGGGAGGTTGGACATTTTAGATCAAAATTTCCTCTCTCTCTCTCTTCTTATTTTGTGCCTTATAGTTAGATTTCTCTACACTTTTGCACAAGGACCCTTAACCAAACATTCTCACCTTGGAGCTGAGGTTCTTTGAGGTTTAGTTTGAGCTCTTGAAGGAGGTTTGAGCTGGAATTTGTGCCTGTTTTGTGCTGTGCTTCAAGAGGTATAAGACTTACCTTGTAGGCTTTGTTTTGATTACTTACTTTGTCACATTTTTGTACTGTTTTTGGCTTGGTTTTCAACTACAAAAAACTCTGATTTTTTAGCCTTAACATGATGGTTTGAGGTCATTTTGTACAAAGGGGTAGTCTACCCTTCTTGTTGCCTAATTGTAAAGCTTTTTGTGCCATCTTTCAAGGCTTTCAAATCAAACTTTTTGAAACTTTAAATCACTGAAATTTAGAGTTATTTCAGTGGTAGAAAACATGTTTTGAAGTCCAAAAATGGAGGGGTTGGCCTCCCCTCCTTGTGTCTCACTTGCATGCCTAGTTAGCATCACATGGTAGCATGTTTTTGTAGCCTAACTTGGCTCATTTCCAGCGTATGTTTGCCTCTAATTTGAAATGATTCAGCTCTATTTTGGGCTGCTTTGGTCATATGAGTCTTGTTTTGCATAGTTGTAGTGCAAATGGCTTCACTAGTTTGGTGTTTTAGGTCTTTAAACATGCTTTGCTTGAGTTGGTTGCATTTTGTAGTATCTTTTTACATGTAATTTCAACATATATAGCTCTATCACATGCTCATTTGTTTCACTCTTTCTTTGCTTTTTAGAGTTGCTCTTGAGTCTTGTTTGCAAGCTAACATGTGAGTATGTTTTTCTAGCATTTTGTACCTTAATCTCAACATGATTTTGCCACTATTTTGACAGGTCTTAGCTCTGTTTTGAGCTGGTTTGGCCTTTTGAGGCTTGTATTGTGTGGTTGTAATGCAATCTCTTTCACTAGCTTAATGTTTTAGGCTTTTAAACATGAATTGCATGAGTTGCTTGCATGATTTAGTGTCATTTTGCACTCTATTTCAGCATTGAAATCTCTGCAATCTCCCTCCATTCTTCACTCTTTCATTTGTTTTGAAAATGGCTTTGAACCCCTTGTTGGCTTAAGTATGAAATTGAGACAATTGTGTTTAATGGTTTTAATCCTCTTTTGAGGGTTTCTACTAACCAATAGCATGAGGGCTCTTTCATACTCAAGGTAGTTATGGTTTAAGCCTACTTTCAATTAGAAGACATTCACCTTGGACTTAATCGATTAGCGGACTAATCGGTAATGTAAAATGAGTAAACAAAAGCGACAAAGTAAAAGAAGCAAGTGTTGCATTGCATGTGTTCGGATCAGACGTTAATCCGAACACGAGAAAAATGGGATGTTTCATACTCAAAGTGATGAAACGTGCCATTTTTCTTGGTCACCGTCACCCTTGATCATGCATGATAGGGTGGTGGTTGTTTTTGTCTTGTTTGTGCATTCATTAAGCTTGTACAAGCTTGATTCTCTAGCCATCATGCATTGAAAATGCTTGGTTGATGGTTCAAAGGCCAAGAGTTACCCTCCTTTGAGTTTGTGCGATGATGAGGAGGGTAGCAGTACACACATTCCTTGAAAATACATTGTTTTGCCTCTATTTTCTCTCTGTTGCAGCAAAAGGAGAAGTCCAGGGATAGGGTGGCTGACCGGCTAGTTTTAGTGACCGACGGCCACTTGAAGTGGCCGATCGGGCAGTTGTAGTAGTCGACAGCCACTTTTTGTAGCCAACCGGCCACCAGTGAATTTTTGCACAAATGTGCTCCTGAGTTGGAGCAGAGGCATTCTGGGAGTTGGTAGAATTTCAATGATCAAAACGAGTGCAAACAGAGGCATCCGATGACAAGGCAATGGCATTTTCGGGTGGAACAACCGAGCATGCATGCGTCCCTCGCCCTCGAGGCCGTTTAGTCACTTTTTTTAACTTAGAATAAGTTAGCTATTTCATTCATACAAGCGTTGTAATTATTTAATTAGCTTAGATAGTTAATTAGTTTAATTGTTTTAATTAGCTTAGCATGGCTAGTTACTTAATTCGATTTGTAATAATTAATTAGCTAAAATTGTTAATTAGTTTCGTGTTGTAATAGTTAGCTTAATTAGCGTAGCTAGCTTAGCTTATTCATTCGAACCCTCCTTCGTGAGGGCACAATGTTGTAATAAGTGTGTATGCGTGTGTGCATGTCTTCCAACCCCACGTCTTTCTCTCTTTTATTTAACCGCTTTCGATGGTTAGATTAGGTACATTTTCAATTAGCATACCTTATGCTTGCATGTTTGCATCATTCATTTGTCATGCATACATCGAGGCTCGGCGCATCATTCAAACTGCATTACAAATTCAATACTTATTTGAATACGTGTTTCAAAGCATGTTTTCAAATTGTATCATATGCCATATTAGTAGTCGAGCCTATTAATTTCATGTTACATGCATTGCATTAGGCATACTGTATAGTTAAGATCATGCATCTTTCTGACTAGTTTTTGTTTTAGCTTGGAGTACTAGATAAGTTTTATGCTTTAGCATACTTGCATGAGTGTGATTGCCATATTACCATGTTTCACATGCTTACCATGAGGCTATATGCTTAAATGCTAAACTGCATGAATGTCTATGGATGGAAGCTTTGTTGTTTGAATTGGAACAGTTCAAACGAATGTATGTTTTAAGCTCACTTTGCAAAGTGGCAAATCATGTTTTAAGCCCACTTGAGGGTGGCAAATTCAAACAATTTTCAAAAACAAACATAAAGTTGAGTTGTTCCAATTCTCGCAATTTTAGTCTATACTTGATTGTGTGCGCGTCATATAGTAATGTTAGCTAAATAACCGGAATAAGAATGCATAATGTTTATAAAATGACATATCATGATAGTAGAGGCCGGTCTTTGATCGGGCGAGCGGGGGTGCTCATTTTAGGACCTTCCCCTCTTGTACCCAAGTTCTCGAGCCAAGGCAACTTTGGTGATGATTGACACGTGGCCTTTGGCACAAGTTAGGATTTCCTAAATTTTTTAAAAAATAAAATATTTAGGTGGCGACTCTATAATCTGGAAAAGCAGTCCAATTTTGGCATTATTTGATTTAAATCAATTTTCCAAAAAGATTTGCCGAATTGGACTCTTTGGTGTTTTTCAGTTTCACATTGCACTTTGTGAAATTAGATTCAGAACTGTGATAAGAGTCCCAACTATAGGACCAGTTTGAGCTCTCCGAAAGGGGGCTCGAAAAAGTCGAGCTACAGTTTCTGGCGACTCTGCTGGGGATTTAGAGAATTTGACTCGAACTCATGATATATTGTTTTATCTTCACTTATGTGTTTCTTTGCATTTGCATTTTCATTGGTGCGCTTAAGTCATAGTGTTTGCCATCTGCTATTCCTGAGCAGTTTACCAGAGGCTTGCTTGGGAAAGCTTGCCAAAAGGCTGACCGGTTGCGGGCTTTGCCACGATGAGAACACAACCCTTGGATCTGGACTATCGCTGTACCGTTTGATCATCCTTTCACTTCTCGGTGTTAGGTGTGAGAGGTATATTAGGTGGTCTTGCTGAGATACCCTTTTTGACCAATCGATCTAGTTGCATATCGGAAGCCTTAGAGACTGTTCCAAACTAGGACAAGTTGCTCACCCGAATGCAAGATTGTTTGAAACCGCTTGTTTGCATAGTGAATCCCTAGCTCCTGACGAGAATAGGACAGGATAACCCTACCCCATCATAGGGGTGTTTTGTAATTGTGTGTTGTCTCTGTCTAAGCCGAGGTGCTGTGCGTTTTCTAATTTTTGTTTCTTTTGCTTTATTTTTCTTTTTGCAAGGTAGTGTTTCACAATTGCTTCAGATGAGGCAGTTACCTCCCGAGCACTCTTGACTCGAGTAAGGCAGATTTATCGATCTGAGGATCTTATTAGAGGACAACCAATGTTTGTTTCGCTACCCCCGGTTACCAGACGGATGAGAGTTAGGCATAGCTCACCAGATCAGTAGTCGCCAATTCAGCAATTACTAACTACTTCACCTGTGCTCAGTCAAACCCAATTATCTGCTTCAACTTCAGAAATGGAGGGCACACCAGTTCTGATACATAAGAACCCCTCAGTCAACATGGAGGATATGATGCGCCAACTTCAACAGACTATCGAGAATATGCAGTTGAATGCTGCCCGCCAATCAAAAATTGCAGCCAAATAGTCGAAGTTGATTGCTAGGCTACAAGAATAACAACAAGAATAAGCAATGCCAGATCCCATCGACCTCCTGCAAACATTCCAGTACCCAGAGCTCTTGCTCCCACAGCCAATGTCCAGGAAAATGCAGACGTCCCAGTGGATCCAATTCCACTCCAGACTTCCGAAGCACCGGTTTACCCAATAGAGGCATCGTTTGAGTTTGAGGTCGAACCTACTGCGTTAAAAGTGAGCAAGCTTGAGAAGCTTTTCAAACGAGCTCAGGGTGTCAATTCGATCCCAGATATAGAAGATGGCTATACTGATGCAATGGTGACCTTGCCAGATAGGTTTAGAATGCCACATATAAACCGCTTTGATGGCTCGAGTGATCCTATAGTCCACTTGCGACTATTTTCAGACATTCTACGGCCGATGGGCCTAACTAGACTGCAGAAGTTATCTCTCTTTGGCCGGACCTTTTCAGGTATCGCGGCCATTTGGTATGCTAAGTTGGAAGATTCCGTGAAGAGTAGTTAGGAACAGATGGTTAAGGCCTTTATTACCCAATATTCCTATAACACTCAAATCGAGGTCACAACTCGTGATCTCGAAGCAACTCATCAAAAGTCGAAGGAGGGCTTCTCCGATTTCGTCACTCGGTGGAGGGCCAAAGCCTCCATGATGACGACCCAGCTAGTTGAAAAGGACTAGATCAAAACGGTCGTCCGCAATCTGCAACCGAGGCTGCTACAGAAGATGATAGTCTTACCTTTGCCTACATTTGCTGACCTCCATGAAATAGGGGTACAGATAGAGGATGCGATGAAATAGGGTCTAATAGACCATGAGAAGGAGCAGCCCAAAAGGGCTTTTACATGCAGTTCAAATGCGGCTACGAGTAGTAATGCAGCTGCAAGGACTTCTGATGTTGGTATGGTCACCACCACACCGAAAATAGCCACCCCCTTTGTCGGTACATCCGAAACTACCTCACAACCTGCAAAGCACCAACCCCGAGACTAGAGGGTTTTCACCCCACTCTACGTGTCTCTGTCTGTGGCCTTGAGGGTTCTAATCAAAAAGGGGCATCTGAAGCCCCTAGAGTCGCGCCCATTGCCTAATCCCCTCCCTCCTACACATAACCCGGCCAAGTGTTTCACCTTCCACCAGCAACATGGTCATGATACCGACCTATGCTTTAGACTCCGTCATGAGATTCAAGATCTCATTGACAACAAAGTGATAGTGCCTCCTCAAAAGCGTAATGTCATTACAAATCCTCTCCCACCACACAACCAAACCCCTCCACCAAGGCAAATAAATCTTATCCAAACACTGGCCGTCCTGTATGACCCTAGTATATACATCACCCCCTCCCACCTACCTAAGCCGGCACTGCTCATCCTAAAAAGCATAAACTTGTGTATGATGAGCGCATCCATATCCCAACCCGAACCTGTGGTAGTGGCTGTGGTAGAAGAAAGCATGCCTGAGGGCTCCGTGAGCTTAACTGAAGAGGAATACAACCTGTGTTGCTACATTATGCCAACCAGTCAGGCCAGACCAGTGGTGGAATTGCCGACGGGAATGGAGGTTAATGTAGTCTGGGAGGACGGACCAAGCTAGGGACTAAATAACTTAGCCGAGCTAGAGGAGGACATCAGTAACCTTCAGTTCTTCGATGAACAAGATTTGAGGAATGTACAGATTGGCTGGTTTGATGTGAACGGATCAACGGATAATACGGAGTGGCTCAGCGATGAACCGGATGTTGATGAGGGGTCTCAACCAAAGCAGGAACAGCTAGAAACGGGAATTGCTGCAATGGCCAGAACGGTCGACGACAATAAAGAGTTACCGGAAAGCGTCGGTACTAAGAATTGTGCTAAAGAGTTAAGCAGTGTTAGTATAATCGATACAGAACCGAAGGTCGCGCTGAAGCAGTTCGAGCATGAAGGAACTAAGAATGATCAGAAGGCTAGAAAAGCCAAAAGCCCTGCGGGGGTTGACTGTGTTGTGGATGCGAGAATACTTACAACGAAACCGAACAGTTGCTTGTCGGTTGCCAGAAGAATGTGGTGGAAAGATGATGATTTACATCTTGCCCACACAGATGAAGATTGTGGACAGAAATTGCCAGATGATACTTGGTATTCCGAAAAAGTGGATCACATGACTCGGTGGAGGGTGGTATTTTAAGCCCCCATACCTGGACCAACCCAAAGCATCTGGGAAAGATAAGGAGACAGAAAAGTAGGAGAAACTGCTAGAAGAAAAAGCTGTATTGAAGCAGCTAAAGAAGATTCAAGCAGACATATCCATTTGGTGATTGCTCATGGCTTCACAGTGCATGCAAGCCATCCTATCAGCAATGGATAAGGCTAAGTTCTCTATCGACATAACCCCCGAGTAGTTAGTGGGACTGGTTTTCCCAGGAGAGGCTTCGCTGACTTTAACCTTTACAGATAAGGAATTGTCGCCTGAGGGCTCTAAGCACAACAAGCCATTATACATCTCTATTGAATGTAAAGAGAAGTGGATACCAATCGTCTTGGTTGATACAGGGTCTGCAATTAATGTGTGTCCGTCGCGTACGGCCTATGCTATTGGCTTTAAGCCAGCAGATTTTGTACCAACGGCCCAGATGATTCGGGCTTATGACAATACAAGTTGGGAAGTGATGGGGACAGTTCGAATCAGAACCCCGATTGGCCCAGCACAACAGGACATTGAGTTCCATGTCTTTGATGTTCCGGTCACTTTTAACTTACTCCTTGGACAGTCGTGGTTGCACCAAGTGAAATATGTCTCTTCCACTCTCCATAAGATGTTGAAGTACTCCCATGGGAAGGGGGTAGCTATTGTTTTTGAAAATTCTTCTATATATTCTCCTCCGGAAGTCACTACATCGGTACTGGAAATTGTACACGGCGATGAGGATGTCTTTTTGTCTTGGTTCGTCTTGGCTGAGGCCTGGGTAGTACAAGATATCCTGGCTATTGATGAGGGGTTGTACATCAGTGCTCAATTCATCTACCTCATGAATAAGCTGCAACATATACCCTTAATGAGATTGGGAAGGAGCGACCGGAAGGGCGTTGCTGCATTGGCCGAAGTGCCACATAACCCTCATACCTTTGGTCTAGGTTACACACCTACCAAAGAGGACTGGGTAAGAAAAGGGAAGAAAATGGTAGGAAGAGCCAAAGCTAAGCAAAACGGGAAGCACTATGAGCTGGTGCATAGACCTATTCAAGGAACCCTAAATGGCCGCTTGTCTGGGAGGGGAAAGATTTCCCATTTTGCGACTTTCCTGAGCCATGGCTGAACTCTGAGAAGCGGCGTTTGCCCGGCTTTGAGATCTTCTTCGACCTATAGTTGCAAGGGGATGAAGTTGCAGAAGAACGGACTAACCTACTAGCTGAGGCTGAACAGAGTATAGAGGATGAGTCCAATGGTAGTGAACTTGAGCTGGGAGCAGCGTTGGTTTGTCTCCTCTCGGATCCTCAGATCAAACCGGAGAGCTTGGGGGATGACTTCACCGTTTCCATGATTGGAGATCATTCGGCTGTGGACCCTTCCGGTAGTATTTTGGACGCATCTATTACATCCTCCCTCATTTGGCAGTTTGATGAGGACTTTTTGTCCAGCAGTTCTGAATCAGGTAGTGAACTAGAATCTAATTCCACAAAGTCTGTGAAGTCAGAATTAGATTCCAGTTCTTCTACGTCAAAGTCCGGTATTCTTGGGGTTGATAACCCAGATGTCATTGTTTTGTTCAGGTCGTCTTTTTCCTTTTCTTTTAAGTTGGTTGTAACCGAGGAATTGGACGAGTTGGAAGTTGTGAATAAGAATGGTACCACTGCTGTTTCCGAGTACTTCTCTGTGCCACTCGTGTATTGCATTGGTCATGACTTTCAAAATTTTGATAAAAACGATGAGGAAGGAATTCCTCTAGTTTTAAAACATTTGATTGATCGAGAGGAGGAGAGGTTTGTAAAACCCCTAGTTAACAATTAACGTGAGTACTGAGAAGGATCCACGTCTGGTCCAGATTGGGTCCACGTTGTCTTCGGAGGAACGCGAGTGCTTAGTCACTTTATTAAAAAATTTCAAAGATGTTTTCGCGTGGTCCTATGAAGATATGCCTAGAATCGATCCTGAGATTGTACAGCACTAGATCCCTCTTGACCCTGAGGCCCAACTCGTCAAGCAGAAGCTTCGGAGAATATGCCCGGATTTTGCTCTGAAAATCAAGGAAGAGGTCACCAAGCAGATAGATGTAGGGTTCTTGCTAGTATCTGAGTATCCTACTTGGTTGGCCAACATCGTTCCAGTACCGAAGAAAAATGGCAGGATTCGGGTGTGTGTGGATTTCAGAGATTTAAACAAAACTAGTCCGAAAGACAACTTTCCTCTACCGCACATCGACAAATTGGTAGACTTCACCGCAGGCCATGTGTTGCTCTATATTTATGGATGGATTTTCTGGGTACAACCAGATCTTGATGGCACCTGAGGATAGGGAAAAGACTAGCTTCACCACGCCCTGGGGAACCCATCGCTGTGGTGATGCCGTTCGTCCTAAAAATGTCACTACTTATCAATGGGATGCAACCACAATCTTGCATGATATGATCCATAAAGAGGTTGAGGTTTACATGGACGACATGATTGTCAAGTCCAAGGAAAGCAAAGGGCCACTACACCGCCTTGAAGAAATTTTTCCAACGGATCAGAGAATATCGGTTGCGACTAAATTCACAGAAGTGCACTTTTGGTGTCACAGTAGGGAAGATGCTAAGGTTCTTGATTACACAGAGGGGCATTGAGGTTGATCCTTCCAAAATCAAGGCCATCTTGGAAATGCCACCACCAAGGACTGAAAAAGAGATGCGAAGCCTTCTAGGTAAAGTGCAATTCATAAGACGGTTTATTACAAAATTAACGTTGACTTGTGAACCACTATTTTGTCTCCTAAAGAAAGGAAAAAAATTCCAATGGGATGACCAATGCCAGGTTGCTTTTGAGTAGATCAAGCAAGATTCACAAAACCCACGTGTTGTCATCGCTAGAGTCAGAAGTTGATTTTGTACTTGTCAAGAACCGACAATAATTAATGGGTCAGATGCTTGCACAGGAATCTGAGGATAGAGTGGAGAAGGCCATCTATTACCTGAGCAAGAAGATGCTGGAATATGAGACCCGTTACACTCCGCTGGAGAAGGCTTGTTTGGCCTTGATATGGGCTACCAGGAAGTTGAGGCACTACCTGTTAGCTCACTCTGTAATTCTGGTTTCGAGATTAGATCACATCAAATATCTCTTCGAGAAGCCAGCGCTTACGGGTAGGCTAGCCCATTGGTTGCTTCTTCTATCCGAATTTGATTTGAAGTATATGACTCGTAAGTCTGTCAAGGGGAAAGCGGTAGCGGAGTTCCTAGCCGACCACCCAATGAAGGGAGACGAAGTAGTAAAGTATTTGTTCCCAGATGAGGCCATTCTGCAAGTTGAAGAAGAGATTTGGACCATGTATTTTGATGGAACGTCTAACTAGTACGGTTATGGGATAGAGGTGTTGCTGATAACACTTGACAATTCCCACATACCTTTAGCTTTCAAACTCCGGTTCAAGGTATCAAACAACGAAGCAGAATACGAGGCATGTATCACTGGCTTGGAAGCCGCCCTAGAACTAGGGGCAAAACGGTTGGACGTCATTGGGGACTCAAACCTGGTTGTGTCTTAAGCGAAAGAAGATTAGAAGGTGAAAAAAGAAAGGATGAAAATCTATCAGCAAACCCTGGACGTTCTGATTCCCAGGTTTGAGAGGTTAACTTTCACGTATCTGTTAAGAGAGAACAACAGGTTTGCTGACACTTTATCAACTCTATTTTCCATGATAGACGTCCCTTTGGGAGTCCGGATGCTTCTAATCATTATTGAATAGAGATATGTGCCTGTCTATGAGTTGATCGCTGCGATAGATGAAGTACAAGATTAGAACCCCTCGTATCATGATATTTGGAACTTCTTGAAAAATGAGGCTTATCCACTAGAGGCAAATGCCAAAGATAAAAGGACAATACGGCGAATGGCTGCTCAGTTTATCATCTGTGGAGGTAAATTGTACAAACGAGGCCATCTAGGAATGCACTAGTTGTGCGTTGATGCAGAAGAGTCGAAGCACTTAACGGACGCCATCCACGGAAGAGAGTACGGATCACACATGAGTAGAGTGATGCTAGCTCGGAAAATTCTTAAGCAGGGTTACTACTGGTTAACCATAGAGGAGGATTGTATTAGTTTTGTTCGGCGATGCCACAAATGCCAAATTCATGCAAATCGCATGAATATCCCGCCGTCAAAGTTGTACAACATGACTTCACTATGGCCATTTTCAGTCTGGGGAATTGATGTTATTGGGGCAGTTACTCTGAAGAGTCAAATGGGCATGAGTATATCTTGGTGGCAATAGACTATTTTACAAAGTAGGTTGAGGCCCAATCCTATGCAGTGCTGAAAGCGTCGCATGTAGCCATGTTTATCAGGAATAATATCATTTGTCGTTATGGGGTCCCGAATGAGATCATTTCGGACAATGGTTCCCACTTCAAGAAAGAAGTGATATTGTTGGAGAAATACAACGTGGCTTTTCATAAGTCATCTATATATCGGCCGCAAACCAACAGAGCTGTTGAGGCCGCCAACAAGAACATCAAGCACATTCTACAGAAGATGGTGGAAACCTCAGGACCGCCGCATAAGTTGCCATTTGCTCTTTGGGGCTAGAAGACATCAATTCGAACATCTACTGGGGCAACTCCGTATTCTCTAGTTTATGGGATGGAAGCTGTTCTGCCGATTAAAGTTGAGGTTTCGTCACTGTGGGTTATGGTTGAGTGCCAGATAGCAGAAGTAGATTGGCAGCAGAACTGGTTCGAAGAACTAATGTTGTTCGACGAGAGAAGGCTGAAAGCACTGTACCCTGTCCAAAGTTATTAACGCAGAATTGCCAGGGCTTTCAACAAGAAAGTTAAGTCCAGGAATCTGAAAGAATGGGATTTGGTTCTCAAAGACAACCAAGCTCCCATCCATGACCCTAGGGGCAAGTTCAAACCTACTTGGAGAGCTCGCAAGGTTGAAAACCCGGAAATGGTGGCATTGGTAAAAGTTAGAGCGCAAAAGGAGAGTGTTAATACCCGAGTGAACCTAAACCAAACTACGTAAGGCTTGATTCCCATCTTCGGGATACATAGGCAACTTCATTTTGAAGTCTAGCCATAAACACTTCCAAATCAACTGTGTCTATGAGATTGTTTTGGTCATCTTTGTCTTTTCTGCATCCAAGAGTTCGGTTATGGTCTTCACTATGAGAGCTGATTCTGATCTTGGTATGGGTAACTTTTCGTTTGCTGGATTCGGGGTTGTACATCTCAAGGATAGATTTCGGGTGTGTCCAGTTGTGATCTTTATCGAAAATGGTTTTGAAAAGTTTTAATAAAATTTTGTTCAAATTAATCTTTTTACAACTTAGACCATTTTTGGACCAAACAGAAAATTTTCAATGCCCACAATTTCAATTTCATTGATTTCAATACAAAGTTCTCTAACTCGGGATACAAATCAAAGTTGCTTTTTTATTACATTCAAAAGGAAAACTTGAAAGTACAAATTAAAGCAATAAACTTGGGGCATCGATGAGTCAGGTGTTCCTGTGTCCCCTCCCAGAGCTTGTGGAAGCTTTAGATGCTAAAGTAGGTCCGATATGCACCTCATCTTCAAGCCAAACTATGCATTCGCTAGAAAGGGCGCAACTGAAATTGGGAGTGGGAGCTAGAAGTTCTCTTGTTCCCCATGTAGTGGGATATCGAGCTAGTTGTGAACCTCGGATTAGAAATGAAGCAGGGTACTCTACCCCATCTTCTGGGCAGGTCTGATCATGCCTAAACTGACGCCTGAACCGAAATGGAAAATAAAAGACACAGTGTGTCAAGCCAATCAACTGAATGCCAGGTTGCCAGGCCATGCTATAGCTTATCTCAGGCAGATCAAACCGAGGGCAATGCCAAGCAATGTCAACAGCAGACCTGTTGCACATCCAGTGGCACCACCACCCCTCGTTCGGGAAATCAACTAGCTGTTGGCAAAAGAAATAGCCTCGTGCTGAATATGTAGGGCAAGAGTCCACTACTTGCAACCTGTCCATGAGCCATATATGGGGGGGGATGACAAATAAGAGAGATTAAATAATATATAGGTGTATGTGGAGAGAAAAAGTGAGAAAAGGGTTTTGAGAGAAAAACAAAGCTCGAGGGCCGAGTGATGTGAGAAACACATGCGAAACGGGGTGGGAAACATTACCTGCAAAAGTAGCGGACTCCCTGCCAATTTGGTTGTCTCTCGTCGGTGGAAGGCGTCTAAGCCCATCAAAGTCTCGGCCAATGCTAAGCCAATGCAGCTCTTGCCCTCTTTCAAGCCTTGGGCTACTTCAATCAAGTGAACGCTAGACTCTCCAAAGCTAGGGGCAAGCAGGAAATGAGCCAACATACACAAACAGAGGACATGCTACTGAAAACCTTGCCAAAGACGGTCACCGCGGTCACCGGCATCAGAAAACCGATGAATGAGACTAGGAATGTCTAGTTCTCTGTTGTGAACCAAAGATCAAGCATCGTGTAAAGTGAGCTCGCACATCCATTCTAAAGCCTGGACGTGGCTAAAATGAGACTGGGGTAGGATTTCCTCATCACGCCGGGATTCCATCAAAAGTTGGAATTCTTCGATTGTGGGGCATATCTCTTGTCCTCCAAAACTGAAAACATGTGTAGCCGAGTTCCAATATCTAGCTGCGGTGTGAAGGAACGAAAAACACAGTGGGGTACGACTCAGCAGGAATAGTGCATTTATCCCGAAACCTCATAAATTCACCTTTTCCGAGCCATCTAAAGTTACAATCCAAGTTGAGAGTTTTTTGGCGAAGAATGGCTCCATTTATGGCAAAAACAGAGCCGGGATGAAAAAACTACAAAGTCCCAACTTTTGTAGAAGATAAGGTGCTGAGTGGAAGACAGGTGGCATCAATCTGGAGACTCCTTGCATCAATGGCTGACCAGCCAGTTAAGGTGGCCGACCGGCCACCTTTAGCCGACCGGCCACTTTTGGTGGCTGACAGTCACCGCTAAGTGGCCGACAGTCCCTGTTTGTGCCTAACAGAATTCCTTTGGTCTTCCTGTGTGTTGAGAATGCTGAGAACCTGTGTTTTTGTTCTACTCTTAATGCATTCTACTGTTTTGTTTTAGTAGTTTTGCTAAGTCGCTCTCAAGTTTGTTTCAATTTGTTTATCGAGTTGTTTCACTTTGTTTATCGAGTTGTTGTATTGCTTATTGAGTTGTATTTATATTGTTTTGCTTATCGGGTTGTTGCATTGATTCATCAAGTTGTTTTATTTTGTTTGTTATGTGTTGGTCGGTTCATTACCTGATTAAGTGAATGCCAAATACACTACTCATAGTTCAAAATCCCATTACTCTTGTTTTTATGTTGAATGGTGCAATGCGATGCTCAGAATATAAAATGCAACACTTTTTTTTTTGTTGTCAAAAAGCTGTTTTCATTCCAATCATGGTTTCCTTTTACAAAGAGTACAAGTTTTTAAAGAAAATAAAACTACCTAAAGCTGTACAATGTGCTAACACTACTAGCAAAAAGAAACAAAGCAAAAACACATGAATCAGCACTGGCTAGCTCAAGCTCTGGAGGCCCTCTTCGTCCTTTTCCTCGGCGAAGAGAACTCTACAGAGCTATCTCCATCCGCACCACAGTTTAAACCGGATGCAGAATCGAAACCGGAGTCGTCGTCATCCTCTGCATCAGAACCTGGCTCAACCTCATCTCCACTAGCGAAATCTGAGTCAGCATCATCATCTCCGCTCTCGGATGACTCGTCATGCTAATCTCCAGCCTCCTTGGTCTCGCTGGTCTCATCGTCATCGCATATGATGGGCTCTCAACGTCTCCCTCGGTCGCGTACCGGAGCATGTCTTTCTCTCCCTATTGCTAGAGGAGGCGCTGATGGTCCTGCTTCTGTTGTCACCGGCCCTATCGGTAAATGTGTGACCTGAAAAGGTAGTTTGAATATGTCAGCCATAGTATGTGTATCAGATGCAAGTATTGTGTGCGGAATGAGTACATGCAGAAGTCAAATATAGTGTGCAAATGCAATGTGTCAGATGTAATCTATACATGCAATGTATCAGTGCAGTATGGGAAAATATTCAGTTGAGATGTCAATTTCAGTGTACCAGCGGAAATATGATAACTGAAATGTAAGAAAATTGAAGAATTACCTAAATACCGTGGGAGCCGAGTATCGCCTCCCTCCTCAAGATCATGCCCTCGAATGAGGCCAACATCTCGAGTAACCCCTCGACGTACCCTATGGAGGGCTGCAAATGCAAGTTGGAATGATCAGTGTCTGGATGAATGAATGTCTGAGTATCTGAGTGAGAATGGAAGAAATGAAAGCTGTAGTACATACCGGAGGTGAATCAAGTGTCCTGACATATCGGTGAGCAGGCAACGGAGGCTCAATTCGAATCTGATAAGGCTCTCCGGAATACCGCCAACCTGTCAACTCGGTCAAAAGCTCTGGCCATCCAAAACTCTGCCTGGCATGAGGCATCCCTCTAGCCCTGCCCTTCGGTGCTCAGGCCTTGCTTGTCGAAGGGGCATCGCCTCCCTCAGATGAGCATAAATACCTATCAAGGAGGCATGAGGTGCGTCTAGATATAAGTTGTATAGTCCCTCCTCAAGGAAAAAGTTTGCATCCACACCTCACAGAAGTCAATGATCTCTTGGGAGGAGAGACTCTCAGAGCCTGTTTGGATGGCGGAGGTGGCATGGGAACCGTCAGAATGGCATACCTAGCATCTCGCGCATGAAGTGCTCACCTAGGAAACAGACTCGGCCTCATCGTCCTCAAGCACGAGCCGATAGTGAGAAGCGTCAGAGACACCCCATTTTGACCTGTCCTAAGACTTGGGCATTTTAGTTTGACCATCCTCACCAGAAAAATCAAATTGAAGCTTTAGTCCCAAACCTCACCCATTTTGGCCAAATTATTTTATATTATTTTGGAATTTGTAGTATTTTATATTTTTATATAATTTTGTGTGTTATACATAGTTTTTGATGTTTTCATCTAGTATAAATAATTTTTGATATTTGTTAAAAAGGAAAATGATAATATATATATATAGAAAATAAAAAAAAATAAAAATAAAATAGTTTGGTCAGGATGGGTTTGGAATGATGATTTGTTTTTTAAGGCGGTGTAAGATATGTTTGTTTTTAGAGAGAAAGAAAGAGTGGGTGAGAGAGATTAATAAAAAAATGAATGAAAATAAAAAGAGGAGGACATGATCTGGGGGTGAGACAACAACAAAAATAAAATAAAATAAAAAAAGGTGGTGTCCTTTGCTTTCGGGTAGAGATAATATAGAGTATGGGTTCGGTGGAGAGTTGGGTGGGAATATAGAAAAAAGGAGCATGCATGATGATAGGTGAGGGTGGAAGAATAAAAAAAATAAAAAAAAGAGAGAAGACAGCACACACAAAGGGAGACACAGTCTCTCTCTTTGGAGAAGAAAAGACCCAACACCACTCAAGGAAGAGGGGGCAAACACCACACACGACCTCAGCTCTCTCTCTCTCTTTCTAAAAAGAACACACACGGGGAGAGAAGACATAGACACACCATACACAATCCCTCGCTTTCTCTCTCTCTCTCTCTCATGGAGGTTTCTTGAGGAGCTCTCTCTCTCGGTCTTTTTTTGGAGGTAATGGTGAAGAGTTCTGGTTGGGCTCTCGGCAGAGAGCAGTTTCAAAAGAGAGAGTGAGTGAGTGAAAAATGTGAGGGGAAGAGAGGTTCTTGATCTGAGCTATAGACACACACACTACACACACCAAACATACAAGACACCTAGCACACACACACACACACAGCAAACACACACGGCACACAGCACGCACATACACACAGCATGCACTCACACGCAATACACGCAATACGCAGCACACACACATAGAGCAAACACACACGACACACATTGATACACCCACACACAGCAGCAGCTGAGGGAGAACATGCCATACACATGACACACTCACACACACAAAAACATACACAGCACACTCGGGTTGGAGATGACTCGGGTTGGAGGTGACTCGAGTTGGAGGTGAGGGATAGAGTGGAGTAAAACAAAAAGACAACACATCTCTGAAACTCTCTCTCCCTTGGCTATCTTGCAGCGCCACCACCATTACAGCGGGTACCATCATCGCGTCGCTGAGGCCAGAGACACACAGCTCTCACACACGTATACACTCGGGACACACACACCATCTTCTTCTCCATTCCATGGAAGACATACACAGGAGATGAAAAACACACAAACACAAG
Source organism: Camellia lanceoleosa (assembly GCA_025200525.1). Taxonomy (NCBI): domain Eukaryota; kingdom Viridiplantae; phylum Streptophyta; class Magnoliopsida; order Ericales; family Theaceae; genus Camellia; species Camellia lanceoleosa. The sequence continues at coordinate 59,102,156 of CM045763.1, forward strand.
GGACATCAAGCACGGTGGTGTGCATGAGGGGAGGTTGGCTCTCTCTCTCGGCACATCTACTCTCTCTCTCTCTCTCTCTCTCAATTTCTTTTACACTCTCCTGACGTCAAACGAAGGAGACCAACGGAAGCTCTCTCTCTCTTTCTAGCGAGACCAACCTAGCTCTCTTATTCCCGAGGATTGACCCAGCTCTTGCCTTCAATCGAGCTCCACAAATGCCAAACCCAAAGGCCATCAGGACCGGCTAGTTGTGCAACTATCGAAGACTATCGCCATTTATATGCAGGCCAACATATGTAAGAACACCATCCTTCCATCCATGGTGATCTGAGAGAATATCTATATAGAGAGTGAAGACCAAACCGTGGGGAGTGAGAAAGAGAGATGGACTACCAAACTTGAGTTGGTTTTGCATAGACTATCAGTATGGACTTCAAAGCTTGAGTTGGTTTTGCTTGGGCTTTAAGTGAGTGGGTTCAATTTGTGGATTAATATGAGTTTTATCAGTACAGGGCTTGAGTTGGTTTTTTTTATTAGTAGGTGCTTAGTTATATAGGTTGTGTCCCTGCTTCATTTTATTTTTATTTTACTTTGTTTATTTTTATTTTGAGTGTTTTGTGAGATTTTATTTTATTTATTATTCCCTCATCTCTCTCTCTCATTCGGATATGTAATAATTCAGGTGTTGTAATAATTCCCCACCCCGCTTCTTATTTATCCCATTCTTTAATAGCTTTCCCTACCTGTACATATGTATATATTTGACATGTCTTGCATGTCTATGCTTTACATCCATGTTTCATACGTTAAGATTCGGCTATATTTGCATTTGTGGATTTAATCAATTGTTATGTGATTCTATGCGCTACCTCATGTTATTGAGATGATTCATATGCCATATTTTAGAAGCCGAATCTTTAGTGCATCTCATGAGTGAATTGCATTAGGATTCTATATATAAGATCATGCATATTTTACTAACTTTGTTTTGTAGTTGTTCAAGGGACGTCGGTCAATCTGTGAGTTTTTATGCTTTAGCATCCCATTTGTGTATGTTTGTTCTTACTATGTGTTAGTATTCTACCATGAGGCTACTTGCTTACTTGATATAACTGTATGAATGCCTGTGGATGAAGGCTTGTTGTTTGAATTGGAATAATTCAATAAATGTAGGTTTTAAGCCCACTTTGCAGTGGCAAATTCACAAACTTTAAGCCCACTTTGTCAAGTGGCAAATTCAAACCCTTTTCGAAAAACAAACATGAAGTTGAATTGTTCCAATTTGAGCAAACTAGTCTATACTTGTATGCTTCACATAGTAAATTTTAGGATTTATTCAATAATCAGAACATGAACATATAAAGAAAATAAAAAGTTATCTCATGGTTTAGTAGAGGCCGATCTTTTGATCGGGTGAGCGGGGGTGCTCATTATTGACCTTCCCCTCTCATACCTAAGGTTCCGAGCCAAGCATCCTTGGTTACGACGAACAGTGGCCTTGCCACCGAGTCATGGTTTCCTAATTTCCCAAAATATTAGGTGGCGACTCTGAGATCTGATGACGCAGTCCATTTTTGACAAAATTGCAATAAAATGGATTTTCAATAAAGTTGTCAACTGACTCTCATCTATGTTTCACATTGCACTCGTGAGACTAGATCAAAGAGATCTCGAGTCCGAATCGCTTAACGCCACGGTACCCCCGCATGTTACAAATTCCAAGTGCCAACGAATCGATATCTCGACACCTTCGCATCAAGTTGCTCAAGGTCGCCACGTGATTCGCAGATAGCAAAAGCATAGTTTGTTAGTTGCCATTAGATATGCAATATGAATTGTAGCTGAAAGCAAAAAGAACTATGAGTTTTGAGTTACCTTATCGCCTCATCAGATCAAAATACTGGCGAAAAAATGAAAGGGTCTCTCGGGTCCTCGGCTAACATCTTTCGTCATACCGATGAGAGTATGGCACCCCAAGAGACATCTCGACCTCCGGCTCTGGGGAAAGCGTCAAAAAATAGGCATACACCCATAGTTGTAAAAAGCAAGAGGGCGACAGTGAGTATACAACAGAATATAGAGAAAATGCGGAAAGCAGAGCATGTGTGCAATGTCTAGAAAATGCAAAATACAGAGAATACAGAATACAGAGAAAATGCGAAAAGCAAGGTATGTAGTACAGTGTATAGAAAGTACAAATGCAGAGCAGAAATTAGGCTATGTATGCGCAATGTGTGGTGCGTGTTAAGAAGAAAGCACGACAGAGAATGTAAAGCAGAAAAGTAAAACATACCTCCCAGGCTCTCCAATAGCCGCCAACTCTGTTCCCGCTCCTGCAGAAGGTCGAGCTCATATAGCAGTAAAGGGTAATGAGGCCAACGCCGCCCCAGTCGGAATGTTAGACCTGAGATAAGTCCACCAAGACGCTCAAAAGGTATAGCCCGACTATGTGTAACATGCCCGCGGGGGACCTCGCTACAATTCGGACTCGATTGTCACGGTTCTTAATCTGAACCAAAGAGTCCAAATCCGACAAATCATTTTTGAGAAAACAGATTTTTGAAAGAAGTGCCAAACATGGACTGCTTTGCCAGATATAGAGTCGCCACCTAAATATTTTATTTTGGGGGAATTTAGGAAACCCTGACTCGGTGCCAAAGGCCACGTGTTCGTCATCACCAAAGTTGCCTCGGCTCGAGAACTTGGGTACGGTCGGGGAAGGTCACTATGAGCATTCTCTCGCCCGGTCCGAAGACCGGCCTCTACTAACCGTGATATTTTATTTTGAAAACACTATATGCTCTTATTCCGGTTATTAGCCTAGAATTACTACGTTATACGCACAGCAAACAAGTATAGACTAGATTGCTTAATTTGGAATGGAACATTGCATATCCGTTTGTTTGGAAAACGTTTTGGAATTTGCTACTCGCAAGTATGCTAAAACACGGATTTTAATGAGTTGTTCCAACTCAAGCAATCCAACCTTCACCCACAAGCATTCAAGCAGTTTATCACATAAGCATCTAGCCACATGGTAAGCATGTTGTCATGGTAGCATTCACACGCATGCGGTATGCTAAAGCATAAAATACTTACATCGTACTCCGTGCAAAAACAAGAACGTGTTAGCAATCAATGCATGATCCAAGTCCATGTTAAGTGCCTAATGCATCGCATACAAAATGCCATTTAGAATGGGCTCGGCTAATCTTAAGGATGACATGTGAAATGCGCAGGTAGCATTTATTCAAATTTGATTTGAAATATAATGCAATTAGCATGATGTACCGAGCTCGGTGCATGCAATACTGATGAATGATGCACGCATGCATAGCATAAGGTATGCTAAATTAAACATGACCTAATACTAACCATCAAAGCAGGTAAGTAAAAGGGAGAAAGAAGTGGTTGGAAGACATACACACTCATCCACGCTTATTACAACTTTGCCCTCGCTCGAGGGACCGAAGAATAATATAGACCTAATAAATAATCAACTATCCTAGCTAATTAATTATTACAGACCAACTAAATTAATTAAGCAAATTAATTAATCTAATAAAGCAATAAATGCCTGGATGAAGGCTCAAAGCAAAGGCATGCTCGCTTTGCCCTAAATCCACCGACATGCCCAAGATGCCTCTGCTTTCCCTCGCTCTTCCTCCGAGGATCGCCAAAGTCTCGTGGTTTGCTCTATGGATGCCAAGAGACACCATCGGCTAAAGGGGACACCACCGCCATGCAGAATGGTCACCGCCGTAACTTTGATCCATTGGCCAACAATGGCTGGCCGGTCGGCACTAAATGTAGCCGAATCGACAAAAATTCCTGCAGAATCTGGTTTGACAGTAGCAGAGGACAATACTTGGCATGGCAATGCATTTTAAGCAATGTATGCACCAATCACACCCCATGTCATGTTTATGACTCAAAGGGACATGAGCCTCGATTCTCGAACCACCAATCACGCATTTCCATGCATGATGGCCCAAAGAATCAAGTATGCATTTTCAATTTCAAATGAATACAAACCAAATAAACACACAAGGAGGCCCAACCTCTATCATACTCATTTCAAGAGGTCTAGCATGCATGCTTATGCAATGTAATCCTAAGCATGTGAGCTAAGGATGCAACATGGAAATGCATGGATGCTACTATCACATGCAATGTATAATGCCAATGTGCACACATGCAAGGCATACAACATATTAGACAACTTAGCAAGGAATGCATGCTAAATATACTACCACCTAAGAATGTAACAACATACCAAAGGGGCCAAATGTATTACAACATACTAGGTAAGCATGCTACAACATGCAAGAGTGGTCTTAGACTAAGTTAGGCAACCCTCAAACTAACTAAAACAAAGGACTAAGATGCTAAGGAATGAGAACTAATTGACATATAAACATGCATGAAAACATAGACCAACATTCAAGTATTAAAGAATAATTCGCAAGCACAGTGAAGAAGATGCAATCATGGACAAATGGCATGCACCATAAGCTCTGAAATTATTGTTAGAAATGATGCCATATCAATTAAACAAAGGCAAGCCAAGCATGCAACATGGTCCAAAGTCAAAGGCTAACTAAAGGGGGTTAAACCAAGACTAAGTCAACCAAGCCTCGCAAGGCCAAGGGGACTTAAAATGGGTCTAATGCAGGCCTAGACAAAGCCAAGAATGTACTTAGATGGCATCTAAGTGGTCTAAAAATGCAAGCATACTCCAAGGCCTAAACAAAGGGCATAAGGCAACAACCTTTAAGCACATTGAAGGAGGATTAAATGCAAGCATATAAGCATGCTATAAGGACTGAAATAACATGTTAAGTGATTCCAAATCACTGAAACAAAGCAAGGATGGCATGTAAGTAGGGCCAAAGCTTAACACATACAAGTGGGATTACTTGGTAGCTATACAAAGCAAGGCATGAATGACTCCAATGACTTAAAACAGTCCCTTAGCACGTCAAAACATGCATATAAGCTTCACCAAGCTTGGCCAAAAACATGCTAAAACAAGGGTCAACACTTAGATGCATGTTAAGGCAACAAAATGGCATTACAAGGCATGTATGCTAAGCGATCATGGTGTACCAAAACCAAACCAAAATAGAGCTATATTATGACATAACAAGCACAAAAATCAGCTAAGGCATGGTCAACATGAACCTAAACATGGCGCTCACTAAAGAGGCAAAAATGGCCCCTTTCAATGACAATAAGGAGAGGGGGTGGCCCTATCCTTCCTAGAACCTCAAGGCACCATCCTCACCTCTGAAATCCCTCAAGATTTCAGTGGTGGGGAGGCCCAAACACCAAGGTCCCGGAGCTCACACAAAATGGCACAAAACAAGGACCAAACAAGGCTTAAAAAGGGTCAAACAACCCCAAAGCTTAAAACACTCTTAACAAACTATTTAGAGGCCTCAAAAATAGAACTTTTATATGTTATATGCAAAGCCAAAAAACAGTTGCAAGGTAGGTAAAAATACAAAGCAAAAATGGGGAATAAAGGGACAAGCTTCTTACCCTTGAAGACTTTCTTCACAAATGGTGGACCAGCTGCTTCCTTGAGCTTAAACCAGCCCTAAAACTCCAAGAACAGACCTCTGGTCCTTCAAGAACCAAGAAAAGGTGTAACACTATGTGTTTGTGTGCAATAGTGAGCCTAAACACACACTAAACACAAGAGGAAAAGAGATATAGAGCTAAGATATAGACAAACCCTAACCTTAGAACTCAAACCCTAAAATGGCTGTCTAAAATGTCTAACCCCTCCAACAAGAGAGAAGACCTCTCTTTATAGAGCTTTTTGTCTTGTAAAGCTTACAAGACAAGCTTCTAAAGAGAGAGATCCCTCCATACACGTGTATAGAGGGGAGCCAAACGCAAGCCACCAGGATAAAATATCCGCAAAAGCAGATGCACAAGAGTCGGCCGCCAAAGATGCATTTGACCAAAAAGATAGCCGCGGCCATCTATAGTGCCGGCCAGCCAAACATTTGGCCGGTGGCAACAAAACACAGCCGGTGGCCTCAAGCCCTGCCAGGTGGGTGGGGATGGTCTACAAACCCTACCTCGACTCTCAAAGGCAAAACACAAGTGTTTGGTGCAAAACCATACAAAACAATGAGTCGAGAGATCCCGAGGCGAGGCGCTGCCAAGGCTTCCGAACTCAAGACAAACACAAACAAGGGTGATTATCGAGTGTTCAATCAAGGATGTCCAAGTCTTGAGGACGGTCAAAATGGGGTGTCTATAGTTGCCCTCTTGAGTAACTCAAAGTCATAACAATGACGGGAGTGAATGTCAAAGCCCGTGAGACGACCCATTTTTGACAAGGTCAAGACTTAGACAAAGCATGCAAGACAAACAAGATATGCTCAAGGTAGGGCAAAATGCAAGACAATGCACGAGTCAACATAACTTATGATCATGCAAAGGAAAGTCAGAACGGCTAACACATGCAACAGTTTTAAGCTAGCATACACCAAACTACACTACAATGCAGAAAGGATGTAAGAGAATTATGCAATTCTCAATACGTCTCACTCGGAGAATACAATACCTGTCCGGTTCGTCTGGTTCCACCAGCCGCAAATGAACCGTACATACAATATCGTGCCTGCAAAGAAAACAACTGAACAAGTACAATGTTATTAGCAACATGCATGATAATGCAAAAATGAATGCAAAATGATATGTAATACATACAAAACAATGTATAAACAATGCAAATGAAAATGCAATGTAATTAAAACAATGCGAACTATATGCAAAGCAATTGAGTCATGATCCAATCATGAGCAGTTCGAAACCACACATATGTCAAATAGATTGATGGAGGTAACAAGTCCGTCTACCATAGAACGGTCCACTGAACTATGAGTAATGTAGACGAACACAAGAACAAGTATTTGGGGGGGGATGACACAAGTGGGGAAACAACCCGCTGGAGAAAGGACAATGATCCTAATGCTGGATGCAAAATTACACTACAATGTAATATATATAATGGATATGCTGGGAAAATGGCAATGGATACGGCACGCGGGCCAAACCAAATCTTGCCTAGGAAAGGCATGTACACATACAAGCCGCGGCTAACATAGAACGGCTCATCGAACTATGTTTTGACACTAGAAGTATGGGCACATACCAAACCAAGCTCAACATGGAAAGGCGCAAGCCATAGGCGGAGGAGGTGATGCAAGGAATGCATGCAATCTACAATGCAATATCTACAAATATGCAATGGGATGGAAATGGATACAATGGATATGGCACACGGCCAAACCAAATCTTGCCTAGGAAAGGCATGTACGCATACAAGTCATGCTAACATAGAACGATATACTGAACTATGCTTCGACGTGAAAAGTATGGGCATATACCAGACCAAGCTCAACATGGAAAGGCGCAAGCTATAGATGGAAGGGATGCAAGGAATGCATGCAATCTACAATGCAATATCTACAAATATGCAATGGGATGGAATTTTACAATGGAAATGCATGACAATGCTTGTTTACTTTCTACAATGCAGGACAATGCAATATTTACCATGTCTGCATGACAATGCACTATTTACAATGGATGCATGACAAATGCAGTATGATGCAACGGCTATGATTGCAGCTTTCCCTATTCTCCCAACAGGGGCGATATACTAGGTTGGTTCAGTATCCAGAACTGAGGCGCAGACATGCTGCCTCAACCTATGGGGCTTCCTTACAGATTTCAAGTCGAGGATACACCCTTGGGTATTTAAACCAGACTTTAGTCTCGGAAATCCCGAACCTTTGCGTTCTAGGCATAAGCCATTCAAACTCTAGTTTTCACCACACCCCCGGGTTTGGTAGAACTCAATCACAAAGTAGTGGCTTTACCAGACCACCTAAGTCGTTTCACGACAAACACCGAAGGAATCACACCTTTAGAGGATTTAAGGTCTCCTAGACCGGGATGCAAAATTCATGTATGACAATGCATGTTTGTTTTTGCGTTTTTGTTTTTGAAATGTAAATGATGCATGATTTTAAAGTGCGCGGCTTGAAATGCATGAAAGCGCATGGTGATGCAAGCGCGTGACAACACGCGGCTTGAAATGCATGAAAATGCATGATTTCGCATATGCGACCACGCGCGTCGTTGGAGATGCATGACAATGCAAACGAACTGTGCAAACCAATGCACCGAAGGTCTTGCACCTTCCAAGGATTTAAGGTCTCCTAGACCGAGATGCAAGATGCATGCATGACAGTGCATGTTTGCAATGCGCGACAACGCTCGACTCGAGGAATGTATGACAATGCGCCGAGATAAAGAAACGGCGCGATGCAATACATCAAACAAGGCGATGAATGTATGCAACGATACAGGCAACTTTTGAATCTTGTAAAGGACAAAAGGATACAAAAGGATACACCTCGATGAATTCAAGTGCCACGCATGGGAGGCACATCCGGGGCAAAATGGAGGTCGGTTGAGTGCTCTGAGATGCACTTTCTTGTACTTCTTTGAGCTATGAAGGCCCAAAACTACAGATCCGACCCAAACAAGGTCAGAAGAGGCTCATCGCCACATGGGGAGTCCACCGACCATCCACCGCCAACAAAAACATCACCGCCAAACATTTGGTCGGGCCAAAATGTAGCCGACCGCCAAAAGTGCCCGGATCGGGCGCTGACTTTTCGCTTTCCTTTTAAAATAGGGTTCCAAACCCTATTTTATTCACTCTTCTTGGCCGAAAAACTTTCCTCTCTCTCTAGAACATTTCCGAGCCTTATTCTCCGCTTTTCTCGCCACCTCGCTCCATCGTCCGATTCGCGATCTCCTTCGCTTTCAACATTTTCAACCTAACATTTCTCCATTTCGGTATTTCTTTGCTATTTCCGCTTTCAGGTTTGTTTCCAAGTTTTCCTTGAGTTCCCCATATTTTCCACCTTCCGGCTTTTCCGGCCATTTCCCATCCTCCCGGGGTTGACTTTTCGGTAGACTCTTCGCATTCTAGCCCGGTTTTCCCCTTTTCGGCTATTTTCTCATCACTTCTGAAATGGCGGACGACCTTCCACAGGGCGGGACTCCCCCGGATCACGAGATGGACCCTCGCCGAAGCCTCCTTTGAGAGCATTCGCTTATTTGACCCGGGCGACCCATCGCCGGGCGATTCACGTATACCTCGACGCTTCGCCGCTTCAGGAGCTTCGACAGGATGGTGGATCCGGAGCTTCTTCTGCGCGAGCCGGCGTCTCACCTGTCTTTCGGCGCTTCCGAGGTAACATTTATTCCTCTATTTTACTTTCCGTAATGTAGAATACAAAACTGCCGTAGTTGGTTCTGTCCTTTAATTGCTTGGCTCAGATACACTGATACACTGATACACTGTAGTTGACTGTGAACACACTTGCAACCGATATTGTTTGAAACTAACACGTGCGCACACACTGCACTTGCCCTGAGCCACTCAAACATGTTGACACATCATACGCTAGAAGCCATCGAAGCACACCGCACCAAAGATTCGCTGAATCAAAACGGTACACACGCTGTACTACCCCCAATTCTGAATGCTTTTCAAAACTGTATATTTTATATTGCTTGGCAACTGCTTGCTTGAATACAGGGGGATTCCCATACCGTCCATGGGTATGGGAACGTCGCCGTTTGAGACTGGTATTTGGAGTTGCCCGATGCGGTTCACCACATCGTGGTCCAGGCTTGTTTTGGTGCATTCTCAGGGATCGGCCCCATCTTTCCACATGCAGGCCTCTTCTTGCCGCCCTAGCGGAGAGGTGGCGGGACACCACCGACTCATTCCACCTCTCTGCCGCGGGGGAGATGACGATGACCCCCGTGGATTTCTCGATGATCACAGGCATCGGGGTAGGGGGTGATCCAATCCCCTTTGACATTGACATGGGCGCTGGAGGTCAGCTTGTACTTTGTTTCGGCCGGCCGCCTCGCCGTCTGTGTTACGTTCGATATTCCTAGTTCGAGGTCCAGTTCAGGGTTCAACCAGCTTTGATCGAGGAGGCTCCGATGACTCCGGAGGAGGTGGAGCGGTGCGCGCGTGGCTTCCTGATGTTCTTGTTTGGGACGACCATTTTTGCCGATCGGGTGAACACCGTGCCTCTCTGCCTACTCAGCGCACTAGTGGATGTCAGGCAGATTTTCCGCTATGACTGGGGTGGCGCTGCCCGCCACTTTCTGAGATATATGAGCTCGCCTCCGTGGTAGCGGCGCTACTCGGGGCTACCGTGTGCTTGAGAGGTATTCTTCTTCTCGCTTACATTTCGCTTTCTATTTTCAGACTTACACATCGCACACATCGCGGTCTCGATTCCCATCGACCGCATTAATCGCATACACGCACACACATACTCTACTTTACATTGATCGCATCGCATCAATACACACGCACATATATTAATCGATCAGACATTGTACACACGGCACACAGATACTCGCTTACATCGACCGCATATTGTACACACGCACACAAATACTCGCTTACATAAATCGCATTAATCGCTCACACCGCGTACACTCTACACAATACACGGTGCAACACATGGCTCTATCATTCTGCTTTATTCTGCATTCTGCTTTGTCTGATAAGTATTCTGGTATTTACTCTGCAGCTGTGGGTCTATGCCTACTTTCCGAGGCTGGCGCCAGTGCCTGACGTGGAGACCCCACTTGTCGTCCCATTCTCCAGACGCTTTGATGTTAGGTGTGTGCGGAGGCCCCGGGAGACATTCACTTTCTTCCGTCGCTACTTTGACACCATCACTTCCGCAGAGGTATTGTTTAAAACCTTCAGTTCATTTAAGCTTCGCTTTGCACTGTATTTTTTTAATAACAGTAGATAACAAACTGCATTTCATTTTCAGATCACGTGGCAGCCTTGGGCTCCATTGCCAGACGAGATTTGGGAGCGGTTCGTGAGTGCTGTGGAGACCGCCTGCTCAGATTCTCTTGAGGGCCCACTGGCCGGATTTGGTATCTGGCGAAGCGCTCGCTGCACTGGCTTATCGGAGCAGATAGATCTAGCTTCGCCGCCTGAGCATATGAGGGGGACCGAGAGGTACACTCTCGAGCAGATGGTTGAGTACACAGTCGGTTGGGACGCGATTCGCTTCAGAGGCATCGACGATTACAGAGAGTACGTGCAGACGTACATCATACGGCCTCTGAGCGGTGGCCACCGAAATGAAGCGAGAGGTCGGCGCCAATGACTAGAGCGGAGCGGGGGTCGGAGCAGGAGCGCCGAGGAGAGCTCGAGTCCGTGGCAGGGGCGGAGTTCAAAGAGGACGGGGGACCGGTTATTCGCTCGCCCACTTCACGACATACAGAGAGGGATGGTGGGGCGACCTACCAGATCCCTTTGCTCCTCCACCGCGATCACGAAGTTAGTCGGTGTCCCAACTTGCCCTCAGATGTATTATTGCATTTCGCATCTTGCCGTTATTTCATTTCGCTTATCCGATATCCCGAGAATGTTGATGCGTCGATATATTTTTTACAAAGCTTCCTCCGAGTATACCCTAATATTGGAGTTGAATGCCTCCATGATGGGGATGCTACAAATGACTTCGACCTCGCCCTCTACAAGATTCCGCACTACAAGAAAAAAGGGTTTTTACGGCGCGCAATGCATGCCGTAAAAACCTTTCTACAACGTGCAGGAGCACGTCATATTATGACCAGTCATGGAAAGTCATTTACTTTCAACGACATGCTTTGTACGCTATTAAAAACTATTTAATGCCAGATTTTGTACGCCATCAAGTATTTTTCTACGACATGCTATAATACACCGTTAAAAACTATTTAACGACAGATTTTGTGTGTCGTCAAGTATTTTTCTAATCGACTACTTTTGCACAATCAGAATTGGTTAGACAAATAACCACTAATTATGCGTCAGTAAAATATGTAATACAACAACTTATTATGCCCGCCGAGAATATGTAGTTTTTTTTTTTAATTTTAAAATTCAAAGAAGTTCTATTTGACCAATTTTGTACAATCTAACAAATATTACAAACAAGCATCACAAAACATCAATCAACCACCAAAATATTGCTTGAAACATCAAAAGAAACTATATCCATAAATTATAAACATTCAAAGAATTGTCTATACATTCCAAACATTAAAAACTATATCCTTAAGTTATAAACTGCATAAAAAGTTTAAACCATCCAAACCTATGCATATCTAACTTTCTAAACATATGGACAACTATTAAGAGATTATCTAAAACTACCAACAACAGCTTCCTATAGCAGCTTTTGCAAATGTAGTTATAGCAAATCCACTTGCTCTTATCATGTGTATGAGGGTGCCCAATGTATGTGTTAAGGCACCTAAACTCGCGACAATAGCTGGAGCAACTAACCCTGTTGCATTTCTTGTCTGCATGATAAAGGAAACTTCACATAAGTACAAAAACCGATGGCTTTGGGTCAAAAATATTTCTTGAGGTATTTAAAAAATGATCAAGAAATTTTAAAATATCAACAAAACATTTTCAAAATTAATAAGATAATTCAATGGCCCCATAAAAACAATGTCATAATGAAATATTAGCAAAAATTCAAAATCTCAATAGTCTCAACGTAAAGCAAAACCTTTTTTTTTTTTTCATACTTCAAATAAAGTTACCTCTAATGAAATTACCTCTTTTGTTGCAATGTTTCTAGAGGGAAATGAGTAGGAATCTTCAAACAAACCATTACGGCAAAAAGCCTATTCGAATTCAACCTTTCTGAAACATAAACCAGCAGAGCCATAACAACTATAATTCTGGTAAACCTTATAGCCAAACATCTCCTAGAATCAGACATTATATATACCCTCTTTAGTGTATCAAATTAACAGCAAAATTGGATAATTTAGCAACTTTGTGTATGCAGAAATAAGAAATCCAACAAAACTAATTAATGGTTATGTAAAAATACGAAGAAGAGGTTGATTAAACAATCATCTCAAAGAAACAACTAAATAAACACATCGAAGTTCAAGGACTTAACATACCTCTAAAGTCTATCACTCATCAGAGAAGAGAGAACCAAAATAGTAGTGATTCCTACAAGAAGCTACACTACAGGAATAAATCTACACTTTACAGGGCTTAGAACCTAGACTGAACATTGTGTGCAAATCAGGCTAGGACAGCCACGAAAAAAATAAGGTTAAAGCAGTCTCCTAGGCTCATTGGATTACATTATGAGCCTAGCAGGTGTGTGCTGGTATAGAAGGGTCCCACAGATGACTGGGGCCAAACTAGTTCAACTTTCAACAATCAAGGTGAAGCAAGGCAGCAAACCACAAGGTCAAACCCAATGAGAAGACTCAACACAAGCAACAGTTGTAACTATCATCATATTTTAATCTTATATATATAATATTAATCATTTATGGTTGTGTTTTTTTGTCCTAGATTTTGTTTCTTTGGTACAAAACAAAGTAAGTTGAATTGGTTGGATGCATAGATGCAAATCTATATTAGAAATAGGCTGCATTTTAATTATTTTAATAACAAATGAAAATCTTGGGACCAAACCAGTTCAACTTTCAACAATCAAGGTGAAGCAGGGCAGCAAACCGCAAGGTCAAACCCAAGAAAAAGACTAAACACAAGCAATAGCTAACTTAGGAGCAACACAGCAGCAACAGTTTGTTTCAACAAATATATTAAGTGCTTTTAGTGATTTGAAAATTAAATTATGAAAAACATACTTACAGAGCAAGCTATAGTGATTATTTGCTTTATCTCTCAACAATGCTCTTTACCTGGTTTTCACCCATGAGACATTTAGATATTTAATACAAGAAATGACAATGAGGGTGCACTTCAAGATTAGCAAAGCTAGGTAGAATAACATACTTTACATTCAATTCATTGAGAACAAAGAATTAAAAGAATAGTAAAACTCTCACAACTGAAGGCCCTTACAGCACATCAAGGAAAAAAAAAATTAACATTCAGAACACTGAAAAAAGATGAAGATACTAAAAAATTATACTCACCCCTCAATGTAATCTGACTAGAGAAGATCAAGATATGTATCCCATTGTTTCCAATGACCTAAAAAAAAAATTAAAAAAAAAAAAAAAAGATCAGATCCACATACACAACATATTCGCCATATTTTAGATACTCTACTCTGCCTTGCTTCAGGGCAGCCCATTTATTATTCTCCTTAAAACTTCTCTCTCTCTTTTCCTCTAAAAGTTAGAGATCAATCTTTCCCTCTTAATGCTTAGATGGAGTTCATTGTACCATTGTGCCAAAATATAATTCAAGAGATACTTGTCTCGAAAAGAGAAATATTAAATCTACATAATTTTCAATCAGAAGTCATAAACACAGCATCACATTTTCCTGTCAAGCAAGAGTTTGACAATTTCCATGGGAAAAAAACATGTAACAATCTCAATTTTGACCCAAACCACCAATTCATTAAACTAATGAAAGAACCTGGAATAACCCACTTTACACCCCACCATTTTAAAATTTCAAACCAGATACCCTCTCATATGTTCAAGATGCTGCTTTATTTGTTTCTGCTTTGGAGATTTCAATTTTCGTACTTTCCTTTCTTAATTAGTCTCTCATTACCAATTATTTACAATTGATACTCATGTGGCCGGTTAACAAACATAATCACACTATGAATTAGTAAAATTTGACATAAATTTAGCTTCACCTGAATGAGTGCAAGATTTAGAAACTGTTCAAGTCCTGGCTTCATCCCTTATTCGCAAGGTAGTTAAAAAAAAAAAAAAGTGTGCTCATAAAATTACTAGATCTGTCATTAACCTGTGTGTTTGACAAACATTTTAGGAATATTGACGACATTGATTTGGAATAAACAAGGGATTATCACAATTATAAAAATTAATTTGTGTTTGGGAATCATTATAAAAAATAAAAAATAAATAAAAAATCTAGAGACAGAAGAGGAAAAGAAAGAAAAGAAGAAAAGGGGCTTCTAAATCTGAAACGTAGCCGTATCTGGAGATATTAACTATAGATTGAACTATAATTAAAATCATAACCAAATCCATATAGGTACAACAATTCCTGCATTAAAAATAAATAAGTACAAGGAAGAAAAAGAAGAAGAGTTTTTTATATATTGAAAGGCAGACTAAAGCTTCCACTTGCCTGTTCAGCTGTATCAAAATAATACAAGTTCCATATATATCAAAACTTGCATGACATAAATAATCTAAACTAAGATCAATCATATCACTAAGAAATGAGCACAGTTCAATTATAAACCTGCTGTCTGCAATCATGCAAAGTGCTATGGTTCTAGTTGAAGGCAACATAAACACAACAGGGAAGCAAAATAAAGTGAGGTAAGGTAAGGTAGAGAGAAAATAAACTAAAAATAAGTTCTAGTTGAGTTTTCCAAAACATTTTGTAGCCAACTCATAACGAGCTTGTGACCATTAACCCAAAACATAGTAATATATGTCCAATACGTCTTGTGAATAATTATTAGTTCGAAAGCTAAACCAGTGAAACACACATATGCTGTTGGTCATGGAATTTACGTAAGGAATTATGTACACATATGGATATAAGTGAACATATCCCGAAGATGATACATATGTAAGTAATTATGATGATAGACATATGGTGGCCTCCCAGTGACAATAGACATTACCTCATTTCCTTTGTTACCATAGTTAATAGATATCTTTTTCTCGATTTGGAGGTGACTTTGACTAGCTTTCAAAGAACGACAAATAAAATGTCATGATTAGTCAGATATTGTGGTAACTTAACAAAAAGGAAAAAGAAAGAAAGATATGATAGAATTTCATCACAAAATGTTATAACTACATAAATTTAATTTTAGATTAGATTAACAAGGAAAGTTAACACCTGTGTAAAGGACAATAGAACATTAAAGGGAGAGCATATTACCAGAAAGAAGGTACATAGAACAAGGAACTCATGTTGTCAGTCATGTTCCATCCACTTCCCAAGTCACTACAACCTTTAACTGACAACAATTTTGTAGAAACGAGATGTAATGAATACACAAGAAAACCTTAGAATCAGTTTGAATCTAAACCATGAAGAATATAGAAAAATCACCTAAGCAAAATAAAATCAACCCATTAGCCCCTAATTAGTGCCTTGGGCATATTTTTGCATACCAGTAATGATACAGTTTATGTATGTATCGTTCTTATACATACCTACTTACATAATTTGCACACATACAAGTAGAAAGCTTAATGCTAAGGAGTTGAGAGGAGAAGATCATATAGAATTATAACTATCCAAGAAAAATAAAAGGCTAAATATCTTACTACTACTCAGCAAGTATTGTTATGGAGCATCATGAAGCAACTGGAGAAGATACATGGTATCATGCATCCACAAATTTACACCATATGCAAAGAAGGAAGGAGTTAAATTCTAATAAAACCAAACAGACACTTTAGCAAGAACCTAAGACCATCACTCTAACGAACACTCAAGAGTAGATTGATAGAAAGGTTCCACTATAGAACTAAATAATACATCTGAGATACAGAAGAGGAAATGTTATAAAGAGCTGAAGTACCACTTCTTGTACAAATAAAAAGATAAAAGGAATCTAAATTTATGACTACAATTTGTGGAAGCAAAATGAAAAGTGTCGACTCTTGATCAAACACGAGGTGACAGATAAGAAAATTTCTACAAAACCAGATGCACAAACACAACTAGCAATGTGGGTATTTGTGGATTACAAATAACTTCACCCCGAATTTATCTCTGCTTGATTGTGTCTCAAATCGCAAGCAGAGGAACTAATAAGAAAAGTAACATACACAAATAAGTTTCACAACCTAAGCAATCTAGATTTCTTTTCCACACAAACAGCTTAAATGAGCATAAAGCATGTGAAAGAGAAATATACGATAATTTCATTTTGTGTTATATGTTTTCATTTTCTAGAAAAGGCAAAATTTGTTTGGCTAACTGCTAACATCGCTTTTAGAAAGGAAAAAAATCCAAAAACAAACCCTTTTATAAAAAAACTCAAAAGTCTTTTAATATTCAAAATTTGATTTTGCACAACAATGAAATAATGAGTCCTTTTGAACATTCCGTTGATTTGTTTTTGAAAACATGAAAATAACAGAAACACAACCAGCCATGCCAGAAGTGTATGGTATTGACGCAAAATGAATTCAGTCAACACATTTCATTTTCTATGCATTTTTTCTAGGTACGTAGCATTGTTGATTCATGTTTTAATTCTGATTGATTACAAGATGACAATGAAGGAATTTGCAAAGAAACTAGAAGAACTAGCAGAGTAGCTTTTAGACTTGTTACGTGAGAATCTAGGGATAGAGAAAGGGTACCTCAAGAAGGCTTTTTATGGCTCCAAGGGTCCAACCTTTGGCACCAAGGTTAGCAACTACCCTCCGTGTCCCCACCCGGAGCTGATCAAGGGCCTTCGAGCCCACACTGACACTGGTGGCATCATCCTCCTCTTCCAAGATGACAAGGTCAGCGGACTCCAGCTGCTCAAGGATGGCAAATGAGTTTTTTATCTACGGTTTTAAAAACAAAAGTACCCTGACTAAAGTTTGAAAATTTCATTTTTTCCCATAGTTTTTTTTTTCTCATTAATTTATCCCCACTAAAAGTCCAAATATTATTTCTATCAATAGTTTCAAACTTATTTTTTATTTGCCTGTATGAAATTTGGTTCTAGCTCCCCCAGAATTTCCATATTGGCCACATATATTTGGGATTTTCTTCATTTAAGATAATGAATATGAGATTGTCAAATAGGAAAAAGTTGTGTGTATAACTTTGTCTCTCTCAACAAAAATTCTCGCTCAGCCCCCCTAAAGCAAGTGATTGTTTCCTATCTCAAATGATACCTACCCATTAGGTGGTTTTTATGTGAATCAATCTTGTTATTAAACAATTACGAATGCCAAATACCCACATTGAAAGTGTACTGATAAACCAGTAAAATGTCCCAAAATAAATCCAAAAATTGTATACGCAGTGAATACAAAAAGTAATGATAAAGATCACATACAGTAGGCACAGCACTGCCAACACAAGCAATGGAAGCTGCCTTCACTCCTGCTCGAACACCCTCTGCAAATTCCAGAAACACCATTCAATAGCAACCCATGATCTATAAAAAAATAATAGCATTGGTCAAACTAAACCCATGAACCATACATAATTTCCGGTTTTCTCATCAACCAAACACTCAAAAACTAGTCAGAAACAAACCTTGAGTGCAACGGCGTGAATTCAGAATCTTCTGATCCTTAGCCAGAAGCAATCAAAGGCTAATTTCTTCGGTTTGCCCAAGCGCCCCTCATCGCTGATGGAATTCTATTTCGTCTCGGATTTTTGAAGCTCGCTTCGATTAAATTGAATAGAATAAGCATCGAAATCTGAGAAGATTAGAGAGAGGTTGAAGGGGATTGAGGAAATGAGAGTATTTCGATTTCTTACAATAAATAAATGAATAAATCTTGGACCAAATCCCATTTGAAAAAAACAAAAACATAATAGAGTGAACATGTGTCTTCGATGGTAGCGCTGACGAGGCAGTAGCTAGGGTAGAGAGCGAGGAGGGCAAAGACTGAACATGTGTTTCTCAATGTCTATCCCTCTTCCTACTACCAATACCATCTTTCTCAAACTTCTTCCTCTTTCCATCCCCGAAATCATCGTAGTCCGACTCTCCCCTCACAAAATCCCCCAATTCTTCCCCATCATCCTCTTCCCCGATTCCAAAAGCAGGAGTGCTCTCCTCAGCCGTCGTGTTCTTCTTGATGAGTCGCTTCCGAGGCTTCGGCTTCACATCCGAATCGTTGTAAATTGGGGTTGGAGAGGGGCTTTGAGGGAAATCGAAGGGCCTTGTAGAGAGGATGGAGGTGGATGATTTGAGAGGGGTTTTGAGAGAGAGAGAGAGAGAGGGAGAGAGGGCGATGGGTTTGGAGTTGGAGAGAGAGAGAGAGAGAGAGAGAGAGCCTTTTTTTCTTTCTCTTCAAATAGGAATTTTCTCTCAAATTAGGGCTCAAAATGGTGAAATGAAGTAGATCAACGCTGGGAAGATTGAGGGGGGAGGGACAGATTGGAGATGTTATTTTTCTAATATGTATATATTTTGGTGAATTGGCACCACAAAATTTCATTTTGGCGCCATTTTTTTTTTATATCATACAATTCACGACATGCATTGTGCATCGTAAAAATATAATATTTTTAACGGCAAAAGTATGCGTGCCGTAAAAATGTAATACTTTTAAACGGCGAAGATTGTGTGCGCCGTGAAAAGTATTCACTTTTCACGACCGGGCGATGTAAAGGCCGTGGTATAATTAATGTATTAACGACATTCCATATGCACGCCGAGAAAGTTTTATTATTTACGCGACGCTGTGTCGTAAAAATCATCGCATTATCATTCACGACCTACGCAATAGATACGCCGTGGTTGGAAAAGTATTTACAACTTGCAAAAAAAGCAAGTCGTAAAAGTGAGAAACTACGACATGCATTTATTGTATGCCGTTGATGTGGTGCCGTAAAAAGTCAGTTTTGTTGTAGTGCCGGTATGTTCTTTCTGACCACAGTCTCAAACCCTACATAAATTGCTTCACATAATCTGATGCACGACACAACACCTGATAAACTGCTCACAGCATTCATACACTATATTCATACACTGTACTCATACACTGATTCTCAGACCGATAAACCGCCATAGCATTACACACATCAGATTCATATATCGTGATTCTCGCGACCGATAAACCGCCCACAAAGATATCGATGCATTTGCCTTTTATGTTTTACAACCTCCATTCCAGATTCCCACCATAGGAGGTGCTCCAGCCGGACCTTCCGTTCCTACCCGGGAGAGAGATGAGGAGGGCAGAGTATTTCCCCGCACCAAGGCGGGGCGCACTCATGCTGGGAGTAGCTCCCGGGCGCCAGTTCCGGATGATGACGAGGAGTCGTCCGAGGTGGAGAAAGAGGTGGAGGCAGAGTCATCGGGGGAGGAGACCGGAGACGGCTCGGACTCAAGCTCGGATGACAGTGCTGATGATGCTCCTGGACCTTCGTCCAGGAAGAGGACTAGGACGGACTGATAGCCCTCGGAGCCACTTTTGACATTTGATACAGATTTTTGTTGTTTTTCTTCTTTTGTACTTTTCCCTTTTTTGTTGGTAGCTAGGGTATTTTGTATCGCCACAGTGCATTTTGTTTCCAAAACTATGTACTTGAAAAGATGATGGAATGAAACAAACTTTTTGTCTGAAAAAGTGTTACATTTTTATATCTCATGCATTGTATCACATCATGCCACATCATATTACACCTCAATGTAAGTGAAATCGATATGTTGTTTGAAAATTGAGCACTTGCATCAGAATAATCGATAACAAACCACTAACAAAGAAACAACCCAAGCAACATACCGCTCAACTCAACACACAAATATACTCTATTGGGGATTAGTCTGATACAATCCATAACACAAAGACTCGGCTCACTCAAGCACAAGAAACCCTAACAAAACAAAATTTAACTGACAGACTGACTACAAAAGTTGAATCTTGAAGTTGAAACACACCAGATGCCCCAAATTTTCTTTTCTTCTTTCTTCTTTTTTCTTTACTTGGCATAAATGTAGAGAATGGCACAAAGATTCTCGAGCATAAACAATTTTTGAAATTTAAAAAAGGGTTTTTCAAACCTAGGTCTCGAGCCTAAAACCCAACACAAATAATAAAAAGACTCAACCAAAAGGTGCACGACCTAAACACGACGAGACACGCCGAAAGGACTCAAAACAAAAGTTGAGGTGAACAAGAGAAAAGACACGACACCTTACATGTTTACAAAAACAAAAGACCTCAGATCTCGAGGAGCCGCCTCTTGGTGTTATTCCCACCCTTTCTTCGACGATTTGTGATTCTCACATCACTGCCCTCAGTTTTTCTCTCAAAACCCTCTTCTCACTTTTCTCTCGACTTACACCTCTCTATTCTTTACTCTCTCATTTTTCATCCCTCCCCGGTAATTTGATGGATGAATAGGAAGTCGGGTTCACGCCCAATACCGTTAGCTCGCGCTATTTCTTCCGTGACATTCATTGAGGATTCGAATAGGAAAGCTTCCCCAAATGTGGTGCCTTCGCAAGTATGTTGACGGCAGGGAAAGACTAATACCGACTAATTGTGCCCCAGTTCATCACTTTGACCATTTTTGCTTGTTTTTCTTAAAACAGCTTTTGACCAAAATGAGAGCTCTGATTAACATACTTGTTCAATTTCGCTTTTAAAAATCCCGCAAGTCGCAAAGGAGCATCGAAAATTTTCCTTTTGGGTCCAAGAAAATGGTCCGGTTTTGGAAGATGAAATAGTTTTCAAGAAAATAGTCAACCTCAAGAAAATTTTCAAAACTATTTTTGCAAACGGTCAATGCTAAACGAGCACGAACCTACCTCGAGATGTGCAACCTCGACCGGAGGCAATGGAAAATTGCCCCTCACTCAAGGATACCACATGGCAACGGATGGCAACGGAAAGTTGCCCTTGTTTGATGATGCCGCTGCATGTCAAAATAGTCTTCACAAATGATGATCGAACTCTGATTCGGAGAAGACGAAGACGGTCTGCACCAATATATGGACACAGTCACTGTGAAAGCGTCGGTGGCTGGGCTTCATGAGGAAGTTGACTACGTAGTTTCTTTTGTCACGACCGAACTGTCAGATTCAAAAGAAGCAAAGGTGATCAATACCCATTACGTAGACTAGGGCGCTATGAAAGCGTTGGGGGCTAGATTTCGGGATGAAGTTGCCTACGTATCCCAAACATGGGAATCAAGCCTTACGTAGTTCCGGTTAAGGTACACTCGGGTATTAACCTTCACTTTTAGGCTCTAACTTTTGCCAAGGTGCCCGATGCGGGTTTTCGACCTTGCGAGCTATGTTTTTCTTTTCTTTTTTTCTCCTTTTTTTTTTCAATTTTTTTTTCTTCTTTTTTTTTTCAATTTTTTTCAATTTTGCATTTTTTCTTCTTTTTTTTTTGTTGTTGCTTTCTTGTTCTTTTCTTGCTCTAACTTTTGCTTGGGTCGCTCTTCCGGGTTTTCGGCCCAGCGAGCCTCTCAAAAGGTAAAAGTGTAACAAGTCCATGCCAAATGGTTTTGAAATTAAAGCCCTCTGTATCCAGGAGAGTGACTACTGTGTTGATTTGCAGAATTCCGGTGAGATTTGATCTTCTTGATCTGAGTTTGGTGCCTCTTGTTCGAGGGCTGCTTCAAATCGGGCCACACGAGCCTTACATGGCGGTTGCGGTTGACTGTTGAACGCTTTGAACGGATTCCAGGTTCGAAACAAATAGATTGAATCTTGAGGCTGAGAGCGATCCTAGTCGCATAATCTCAAGAATGATTCCACATGTGTCTTCACAGACCTCGCAAAACATTTTGTTTTTGAAAGTTTTTACAAAAGCTACACATTGCTCACGCCAAGATAGTATGGAACCAATTTGGATCAAGCTGTGGTCCTTCTCAAGACTACCGACAGCATGATTTCATTCATTAAAGGCTCAAGATGCCTCTTTCTCTCAAAAGGATCAAAATTTTGCAAAACCCGAGGAATTCTTCCTCTTCGCTTTTATCACCGCAGTTGTTCAAAAGGGTTTTTGAAAAGCTTAGGTCATTACAATGATTTTCGTGGCACAAGAGAGTAGGTAGAATGTATCTGCTCCATTCACCGCTTCCTCGCACAACTAGCTCAAACCGAAACAAGCACGAAAGCAAGATAGCCACAATGATTTCATTCAGATTTGTTGGTATAACCGCCTCAAAGAAAAACAGACTCAAAATGAAAACGGTAATTATAAGACAAAACGGTGTTCGAGGAACAACCCTAATCACCGGTATTCTATACAAAGGGATCGACTCGCTACATCAAGACAGCACTTAAGCAAAAAGACCGACTCACGACAAGGAGACAGATTCAAACAAAAACCGACTCGATACCCAAGCCGAATTTACAAAACTAGTGTTCGTGATATGCTCAAAAATGCGCGCGATGCCACATCAAAATATACCAAGTTACCGCAGTGGTTCACTCTCGATTACATACCACAGATAATATCCTCAAAGTCCAACAAGTAAGTAGTAACGACTTGGCCGAGGTGGGTGGGAGGATAACCTCGTTGTCAATCAAACTCAGACCTCATGACGGAGGCGAAGCAATTATCGGTAGCATGACCAGCTTTGGTGGTACGCTAAGACAAAGCAAAGATCGCATGCGTGTGGAGATTCTTCTACAGAGGTCGAGGCTCCAAGGGTTTAAGGTGCCCTTCACCAGATCTAAAGTGCCTTGGACAATGGCATATAAAGAGCATGAAGACCTCGCGCCAAGGTGTACTTTGAAGTCTGAGTATTCTTGCTAGACGACTAGCTTAAAGGGTCCAGTGCATCGCCTTTAACTTTCTCGATCTTTCCCGTGCGTGGTTGGGACTAGAAGGAACTGCTCGCATGACGGGCGCCCCGGTTCTCGACTAACTTGAACTACCCTCGTGGAGGGAAACGATCCTCCATAGCTTTTGTCACAACCGCCGATATCTGCTTGTTCATCCCCCGCCAATGCCTCGATCGCCCACAACATTTGTTCAATGGGATCGATTCCGCCTTCATTTTGTCTTTACCGCCTCGCTGATCAAGGGTTTGGGTTTGGGTTGACGCTGACATGTCATTGTTATAGTTGGAGGCCATCTCCGTTGGCTAAGCTCGATCACAATCCGCCCCAAAGAATGGGGCTCGGGTACAAAACCTCTAGCATATGGTGCGCCGGTGGCGAAACGACATTCCATAGGCGAGATCCGCCACGACCGGAGATCACCTATCATCCCCATCGCTCAATGTAGTGGGCTCATGAGCCCGATATAGCCGGGGGTCTAAACTGTGCAAAGAAAGCACTGGTGGATGTGGCATATCAACATTGGTCTCACTTTGCAAAGTGATTCCTTGATCTAATGCGGCCATTATAACCATAATCTCTTCCGAAGTTCTCATTATCATAAGTCTTGCCTCAAAGAAAGGGGAACACCTGCTATTCTATATCGACTCTCAATCGAAAGGAAAAACAAGCAAAGATTTCACCAAACGAATAAACACAAGTGTAGCCGAACAACTGACTCTACTACGATCATCACCGTTTCCCAAAATCATCGCCTCAAAATATCAATCTGATATCCACAGATATAATCGATTTCGCAAATCGACATCGATGCCCTCAGGCTTGATACTCAATCTTGCAAACCGATATGTGTGTTCCCTGTAGAGATACACTCTGAAAGCACATAACAAGTAGAGAGAGCAAAAACACCCCTATGTTGGGGTAGGGTTTCCCTGTCCTATTTTGTCAGGAGCTACGGTTTCACTACGCACGCAGCGGTTTCAAACAACCTAACATCGGGTGAGCAACCTGTCCTAATTTGGAATGGTTGCTATGGATTCCGAGTATGCACTAGGTCGAATGGTCGAAAAGGGTGCCCCGGTAAAACCGGGGATTGTGTTCCCATACTGGCAGAGCCCGCAACCGGTCAGCCTTATGGCATGCTTTGACAAAGTCAAGCCTCAAGAAACCGCCAGAATAGCAGATGGCCAACACGGTGTCCTAGACGCACCAATGCACATGCAATGCAAAGAGACACATAAATGAAATCAAAACAGGATATCACGAGTTCGAGTCAAGCTTTCCAAAATCCCCAGCAGAGTCGCCAAAAACTGTAACATGCCCGCGGGGGACCTCGCTACAGTTCAGACTCGATTGTCATGGTTCTTAATCTGAACCAAAGAGTTCAAATCCGGCAAATCGTTTTTGAGAAAACGGATTTTTGAAAGAAGTGCCAAACATGGACTGCTTTGCCAGATACAGAGTCACCACCTAAATATTTTATTTTGGGGGAATTTAGGAAACCCTAACTCGGTGCCAAAGGCCACGTGTCCGTCATCACCAAAGTTGCCTCGGCTCGAGAACTTGGGTACGACGGGAAGGTCACTATGAGCATCCTCTCGCCAAATCAAGATCGGCCTCTACTAACCGTGATATTTTATTTTGAAAACATTATATGCTCTTATTCCGTTATTAGCCTAGAATTACTACGCTACGCGCATGCAAACAAGTATAGACTAGATTGCTTAATTTGGAATGGAACATTGCATATCCGCTTGTTTGGAAAACGTTTTGGAATTTGCTACCGCAAGTAGGCTAAAACACGATTTTAATGAGTTGTTCTAACTCAAGCAATCCAACCTTCACCCACAGTATTCAAGCGCTTTATCACATAAGCATCTAGCCACATGGTAAGCATGTCATCATGGTAGCATTCACACGCATGCGGTATGCTAAAGCATAAAATACTTACATCAGACTACCAAAACAAGAACGTGTCAAGAATCAATGCATGATCCAAGTCCATGTTATGCCTAATGCATCGATACAAAATGCCATTTAGAATGGGCTCGCTAATCTTAAGGATGACATGTGAAATGCGTAGCATGTATTCAAATTTGATTTGAAATATAATGCAATTAGCATGATGTACCGAGCCCTGCATGCACATCGATGAATGATGCACGCATGCATAGTATAAGGTATGCTAAATTAAACATGACCTAATACTAACCATCAAAGGTGTAAGTAAAAGGGAGAAAGAAGTGGGGTTGGAAGACATACACACACTCACCCACGCTTATTACAACTTTGCCCTCGTTCGGAGGGACCGAAAGAATAATACAGTCCGAATAAATAATCAATTATCTTAGCTAATTAAATATTACAGACCAACTAAATTAATTAAGCAAATTAAGTAATCTAATAAAGCAATAAATAAATTCCGGATGAAGGCTCAATGCAAGGTATGCTCGCTTTTCCGGAAATCTACCGACATGCCCAAGATGCCTCTGCTTTTCGCTCGCTTCCTCCGAGGATCGCCAAAGTCTCGTGGTTTGCTCTATGGATGCCAGGAGACACCACCGCTAAAGAGGGACACCACCGCCATGCAGAATGGTCACCGCCGTAACTTTGATCCATCGGGCTAACATGGTGGCTT
The DNA here is from genome assembly GCA_025200525.1 of Camellia lanceoleosa. Classification (NCBI taxonomy): domain Eukaryota; kingdom Viridiplantae; phylum Streptophyta; class Magnoliopsida; order Ericales; family Theaceae; genus Camellia; species Camellia lanceoleosa. The sequence goes on from CM045763.1 coordinate 59,128,316, forward strand.
GGCCGACACTAAATGTAGCCGACCGGACAAAAATTCCTACAGAATCTGGTTTGACAGCAGCAGAGGACAATACTTGGCATGGCAATGCATTTCAAGCAATGTATGCACCAATCACACCCCATGTCATGTTTATGACTCAAAGGGACATGAGCCTCGATTCTCGAACCACCAATCACGCATTTCCATGCATGATGGCCCAAAGAATCAAGTATGCATTTTCAATTTCAAATGAATACAAACCAAATAAACACACAAGGAGGCCCAACCTCTATCATACTCATTTCAAGAGGTCTAGCATGCATGCTTATGCAATGTAATCCTAAGCATGTGAGCTAAGGATGCAACATGGAAATGCATGGATGCTACTATCAAACATGCAATGTATAATGCCAATGTGCACACATGCAAGGCATACAACATGTTAGACAACTTAGCAAGGAATGCATGCTAAATATACTACCACCTAAGAATGTAACAACATACCAAAGGGGCCAAATATATTACAACATACAAGGTAAGCATGCTACAACATGCAAGAGTGGTCTTAGACTAAGTTAGGCAGCCTCAAACTAACCTAAAACAAGGACTAAGATGCTAAGGAATGAGGACTAATTGACATATAAACATGCATGAAAACATAGACCAACATTCAAGTATTAAAGAGCAATTCCCAAGCACACTCAAGAGGATGCAATCATGGACAAATGGCATGCAACATAAGCTCAAATTATTGTTAGAAATGATGCCATATCAATTAAACAAAGGCAAGCCAAGCATGCAACATGGTCCAAAGTCAAAGGCTAACTAAAGGGGTTAAACCAAGGCTAAGTCAACCAAGTCTCGCAAGGCCAAGGGGACTTAAATGGGTCTAATGCAAGCCTAGACAAAGCTAAGAATGTACTTAGATGGCATCTAAGTGGTCTAAAAATGCAAGCATACCCAAGGCCTAAACAAAGGGCATAAGGCAACAACCTTTAAGCACATTGAAGGAGGATTAAATGCAAGCATATAAGCATGTCAGAAGGACTGAAATAACATGTTAAGTGATTCCAAATTACTGAAACAAAGCAAGGATGGCATGCTAGAAAGGCCAAAGCTTAAGGCATACAAGAGGGATTACATGGTAGCTATACAAAGCAAGGCATGAATGACTCCAATGACTTAAAACAGTCCCTTAGCACGTCAAAACATGCATATAAGCTTCACAAAGCTTGGCCAAAAACATGCTAAAACAAGGGTCAACACTTAGATGCATGTTAAGGCAACAAAATGGCATTACAAGGCATGTATGCTAAGCGAGCATGGTGTACCAAAACCAACCCAAAACAGAGCTATATTATGACATAACAAGCACAAAAATCAGCTAAGGCATGGTCAACATGAACCTAAACATGGTGCTCACTAAAGAGGCAAAAATGGCCCTTTTCAAGGACAATAAGGAGAGAGGGTGGCCCCCTCCTTCCTAGGACCTCAAGGCACCATCTCACCTCTGAAATCCTCAAGATTTCAGTGGTGGGGAGGCCCAAACACCAAGGTCCCGGAGCTCACACAAAATGGCACAAAACAAGGGCCAAACAAGGCTTAAGAGGGGTCAAACAACCCCAAAGCTTAAAACACTCTTAACAAACTATTTAGAGGCCTCAAAATAGAACTTTTATGTGTTATATGCAAAGCCAAAAAAGTTACAAGGTAGGTAAAAATACAATGCAAAAATGGGGAATAAAGGAACAAGCTTCTACCCTTGAAGACCTTCTTCACAAATGGTGGACCACCGCTTCCTTGAGCTTAAACCAGCCCTAAAACTCCAAGAATGCACTCCGTCCTTCAAGAACCAAGAAAAGGTGTAACACTATGTGTTTGTGTGCAACAGTGAGCCTAAACACACACTAAACACAAGAAGAGAGAGATATAGAGCTAAGATATAGACAAACCCTAACCCTAGAACTCAAACCCTAAAATGGTCTATCTAAAATGTCTAACCCTCCAACAAGAGAGAAGACCTCTTTATAGAGCTTTTTGTCTTGTAAAGCTTACAAGACAAGCTTTAAAGAGAGAGATCCTCCATACACGTATGGAGAGGAGCCAAATGCAAGCCACCGTGACAAAATATCGCAAAGTAGATGCACAAGAGTCGGCCGCCAAAGATGCATTTGACTAAAGATAGCTCCGCCATCTATAGTGCCTACCGCCAAACATTTGGTGGTGGCAACAAACACACTGTGGCCTCAAGCCTGGTGGTGGGTGGGGATGGTCTACAAACCCTACCCTGCCTCTCAAAGGCAAAACACAAGTGTTTGATGCAAAACCATACATAAACAATGAGTCGAGATCCCGAGGCGAGGCGTTGCCAGGGCTTTCGAGAACTCAAGACGAACACAAACAAGGGTGATTACTGAGTGTTCAATCAGTGATGTCCAAGTCTTAAGGACGGTCAAAAATGGGGTGTCTACACTATGTAAGGTAGTGACAAAAAGGAACATCAAGAAGTCTCGGGCATACAGCTCAATCTCTTCTACGCCTCCTGAGTCGTTCTCTAAACCGGTCTCGAACCAAACCAGATCAACCATCCATGATCGAAGATAGGTGGGCGTTCATCAATAGATCCAGCGCCTCCCACTCGCCCATGTCAAGATTACATATGGGATCGGTCGCCTCCTACCTCGATGCCCGCCAAGATAACAAAATCATACGGGTCATCACATATCTCCTACAGAGAAATGGAAAGAGTTAGTGGTATCCCACCATCTCTTTACCAAATTTCATCCAATAAGGACCGCCGCCGCTTATGAGGTGCGACAAATTTACGCAGTAACAAACCAAACCCCGCCTCGCCGACGATCTAGTGGACACCGGGGAGGTCCATGTACCACCACGCCAATGTGGACCCATATCCTCGAGTAAAATGAGAGTCTACGTGTTCGTAATGAGCGTAAGAAATACAAGGCGAAATGTGTTCGTAATGAGCAGATGAAATACAAGGCAAAATGCGCGAGCTATGCAGAAATGTAAAGTACATTATGGAAAATGTAAGAATAAAGCATATACCTCGAGGCGCCATGAGAAAAGTGAGGCTCCTCGCAAAGAAGAGATCTCGCTAGTGCCTCGGCAAGACCGCGAAATGACGAATCAGACTGCAAGAGTACACGCGCCGACAGATCTTTCCGTGTCAAAAAGTTTGACTCTAGGCGATAATGGTATGTGCTCGATATCCTCTATCCCCGGAGAACCTCTATCGCGAGGAATGTCGCTTGCTATCCGGAAAGGAGGTGAGGAAATAGACGAAATTAATCAAGCGGATTTGAGACTAGTGCTTGATAAATTAGCAGGATTTGAGATTTAATTGCCGAGTATTATAATTTATTTGGGATTTATGAGAATTGTGAATCACAGATATAATTTTATTGAAGGTTTATTTTAGAATTAGAAATTAATGGTCCAAATGGCTTAAGTAAGTGAAGTTAAAAAGCCTGATCAATTTAATCTCAATTATGGACCCATTTGGGAGTTTAATTAAATATTCGATTCATTTAGTGAAATTGAGATTCGATTAATTAGGTCCTAATTGGAGAAAATTAAGCCAATTAAATTATGAGGATTGAGAACTGTAATTATTTCAATTAAATTTAGTAATGGGATGCCTAATTTGAATATATAATTTAATTGACGGAAATATGGAATCTAATTAGAAATTGAAACCTAAATGATTTGGGAAATCTAAACCGATAATGAAAAATAAATTCAATTTAATATTTGGAGCATTTTGGGAGTCTGATTAAAAATCTGATTTGGATTGATAAAATTAAATATAATTAATTGGACCTTAGTGGAAGTCGAATTAAACTGATTAATTTATGTGGGATTTGTGATTAGTTATGATTAAATTAATTATATGCCAATCAAAATTTATTAAGACTATGTGTTACTTAATTTAAATAATTTTAATCATAAATTGAATGGGGCTAATTATGGGTGTGGGTGTACTGAAAATAAAGTGTGTGTGTGTGCAAAGAAGTCTGTTAGTGTGTGCATGTGAGAGTGTTGTGTTGTGTTGGGGGCCTTAGGTGAGTGCACGTGTGAAGTATGTAGAATGAGTGTGTGTTGTAAATCTTTGAATATTCATTTGGGGCTCAAAAACACTCTCTAATGAGAAAGGCAGAGAGCACGGCTAAAGGGAGAAAGAGAGAGTCCAAGAGGAGGAAGAAAATAGAAGAAGGAAGCTTTGTGGCATATCAAAATTTAAGTCAAAAATCATGGAAAATTCATCTTAAGGTAAGGAATTCTATCATCTTTTTAGTGTTGTTTATTTAATCTAGACAAAAATTTATTGAAGGTGAATTTTGAGAAGATTAAAATAAATATTTGAAGATCAATTATATAAATTGTTAAAATTTGGATTTGCATGTAAAATCAAGTTAGGTTGAAGTATATGAATTATGATTCCTTAAATTTGTTAAATTTGGTTTCAATTTCACATAAATAGAAGAATAAGCAAGATGGTGAATAAACGTAACTAGATTCAAATTTATAGAAATTGATTATTTGGGTTTGATGATGTGATTTTGCATGAAATTATGCCTAAATGTTACATACATGAAAAAAATCTACAAGATTAATATTTTAATTAGACATGCATTATAAATTTTAAGGTTTTGAGATTTTAGTTCATGTTTAAAAGGTTTATGGATTTGAATTAGGTTCAATTTTGAGAATCATTCTCAATTTGAGAGTTGATTTTGGAATTGAAGGAAGTTTTGATTTGATAATGAAAACTAGGAGTTTGTTTAATCCATGCATGTAATTGAATTGAGAAGTTTTATTCAATTTAAATACATTATTAGAACACCCATGATTATGAAGCAAATATTTGGTTATAAATTGAGTTAAGTTGATTTGCTAAGAAATTGTTTTGTGTAATTCATAATTGTTGATTTTGTTATTAATAATAAAATTTGACCTATTTATATTGCATACATCATGGATTTTGAAGGATTTGGATTAATTTAATCTCATATTTTGAAGAGAAAAATGAAATGTTTTATGAATATCAAGTTTATGGAAAATTAGAATTAATCCCAATGCTAGGTAAAGCTTTGATTTTAGGAGTTTAAGTGTAAGTGCAAAGATAATATAGCTACTACAAAAAGTCTTATGCAAGACATTGAATATGATGTACTAAAAGCAAGTGTAAAGTGTAAGTATAAGTATAAGGTGTAAGTGTAAGGGTTATGGTGTGCAACCTCAAAAAGGTGTAAGTGTAAGGTTTAATTTTTCACAAAAGGTGTAAGTGTAAGGTGTAAGTGTAAGGTATAAGGTGTAAGGTGTAAGTTGCACACCATAACCAAACCCTTGATTTTATAGTTGGATTTTTAATCCATGCATATAATGTAATTTAAGATTTTATTTGAATTAAACATATTTTGATTAGAAATTGTTGAGTTTAAGTTTATGGAAACTAGTTGAAAATTTTATAAGAAGTTTCATGACTTCAATTTCATGATTTCAAGGAAAATAGAAAGGACTTGACGCCAATTTTATGTAACTAAAAAGAAAATGAGAGTTTCGAGCCATGTTCAATTTATGGAGATTAGGTTAGAAGTTAATCATTTAGAGTTGGAATTTGGCTTGATATGGAGGAAATAAATTAAAACTAAATTTGGCAATTGGGGCATGATGTTGAATAAATTAGCAATTTATGACTTTAATAAATGGTTCTCCATGTTTGTATACTAAAGTACATGTTTTGAAGTTTTAAATACCAAATTTGAACATTAATTGCAATTTTGGGATTTCTGGATTTTTGTTGTCCGCCGAGCGGGGGAAGTCCCGCCGAGCGTGAAAATCAACCTCCCAGCTAGCTGACACCGCCGAGCGCCAAAGTGGCGCTCGAGCGGGGGCCCATTTTTAGTATGTTTTGAAAAATTGTATTTGGTTCACAGTTTTATTCTCATCTCTTTTCAAAGCATTCTAGACATGATTTATGACTCAATAAAGATTAATAAGCTACTAATCAACATAGATTAGTTAGTTAAAGATTGAATCATTGGTCTTGTGGTAATTGTTTAAGAAGCCAAGTAAAGGATCAATCTATTTGGAAAAGAATGACTTAGTAATGAAAGAATATGTGAAATAAGAACGGGGTTTATTTAAATGAGAAATAATAAAGGTAGTAGAACATTGGACTATTAAGACTAGAAAGGACAAGTTTAATCAAGGGAGTAATATTATATTTTAATGTGTATATGTTATGTGATTGTGTAGGTCACGCTACCATTGTTCGCCTCGATTATCCGACACGTCCCATCATTGTCGACGGTTTCAGAGCCACCGTGAGTAATAACTCAGAAAGTTATGTTGAACTTTAAGTATTTTCGATCGATATGATATGATCTGCTTTCCAAATGCTACTTTATGATTTATGAATGAATGTCCAATTTTCTCAAAAGTATTGTGGCACCTTTAGTTCACGTGGCCATCGCCGGGTAACAATACCGTGAGCTAATTCGCACGCGGGTCTCACCCGGATAACAATACCGTGGCTTATCTATATCTCGCCCTTGCTCGGGGTAATAATATCATGGCTACTTATGCCAAGATATGGACCTTCATGGTCGTTGGTACCAACTCGTCGCTCAGGGTCTCTAGACCGCTCGATCCGATAGCTAATGGGTGTACCAAATATGATCTTATGCAAAATCAATATGAATATGAATATGAGCATGTATTCAATCTATTTCGATTTGAAATCAATATGTATAAGACTGCTTTTGATAAGATTGTGCTTCGTATAAACTCGATTTCTAACTCGTGATGGACATCATTCATTAAAACCCTTTACTCTGTTATTATTCACTGGGCTTTAGCTCACTGTATTATTTATGTAAGTAGGTGATCAGGCGCATGACCGGGCTTAGAGGCATCTATCTAGAATCTGTTTTGTCAGCCAACCTATGTGTCTCCCGTGGAAGTTCCAGATATGTTAAGTGTTATTGTTAAGAGATTTAAAGTTTAAGTTCTTTCTTGTTTGGTTCAACAAGTCATGTGTATTTTGAAAAAGGACTAAACTCGCTTAATCAGATATATATTATGACGTGAGGATGATGTGTATATATGTATATAAAAGTTTCAAATTCTTCCGTCTCATATAAGTCTCGCAAAACCAATGGACGCTATATTGTTACTTGCTTCTGCTAGCCCCTAATATTATGTTAATCTGTTACAGAGGCCTTCGATAATCCCAGGATTACTGGTTGGTTACGATGCTAAACTCATAGGGGCGGGTTTGGGTCGTGACACCTTCACCTTGGGAAGCTAGGAAGTTTGTGGTTAGGTGGCTAAGGGTGAAGATTTCGCTGAGGTGAACACAAAACATGGCTGATAATAGGTTATAAAGTCTTGAAAATGCATGTACTGGCCAAACTGAATTGAGAAGGTAAGTGCAACGGTCAGGTTTTATCGCCACAAGTACACTCGCTGAGATTCACGTTGAGAAGGCAAGTTGCAGCAGCAAACACTCCCGCCGCAAGTGCGCTCGCTGAAGCTAGGAAGTTTATGGTTAGGTGGCTAAGGGTGGAGGTTTCGTTGAGGAGAACACGAAAAATGGCCGATGGCAAGTTATGAAATCCTGAAAATGCATGTACTGCCCAAACTGAACTGAGAAGGTAAGTGCAACGGTCAAGTTTTATCGGCACAAGTGCACTCGCTGAGATTCACACTAAGAAGGCAAGTTGCAGCGGCAAACACTCCCGCAGCAAGTGCACTCGCTGAGGCATTTGTGTCAAACAGATAGTACACAATACATGCGGAGGGACGCGGTCACTCCTAGCCCGGTAGCTCAATGCATTATTCCATGTGATTCTCTAAGACACATGCTTTTCTATTTGGCCACTTGGTATCTTCTTGGTACCAAGGAAAAACCTATAAATAGGACCCATTTTCCCAACCCAAGAAAGGATGAATTGGGGATCTGAGGGAGATACTGTCCATTTGTGCACTGCCATATATTTCTTGTTGAGCTACTTGTTTCACCCTCACCTAACTACTTCTCCAACCATCCCACCATTGTTGGACCATTAACATAGTTTTGCTTCTCTAATCATTACTTACACCGAACCCCCCCTAAAAAAAAACATGTGTGAACTAAAATATAGAGGTGAGAAACATGTGGCCTATTAATATGACTCAATCGGTGCATATAATTAGTGAGTTGAGGTTGATTAATTTTTTATACCAACACAAATATAACACGAATTCATTATTAATCTACAGGTAATCCCAATGCAATCTGAATCTGAGGACAGTTGTAGCTCCGGCAAGTGCAATTTCTGCCATCTGTGCTTAGAAAAGAGAAGTTCCAAAAGAACATTATCTCCTTTTCCTATGCCAAAACCAGTTATTATAATATTAACAAGGCGGCAATGCCTGGTTGTCAAAACAAGTCAATGACAAGGCGTTACACTTGTCATTGGTGAGATTTTTCTCTGTGCAGTTCTTCCTAGATGAAATATGTATTCATTTTGATATTTATATAATTTATTTCTTTGATGATGACATTAATTTGCAGGATAATTTTATGAAATTGCTTGATACAATAAAGAAAGAAGATAGAGTTGCATTGGGCTTCCAATTTACTTAATAAAAAAGGAAGGTCAATGGCTGCTTATTGGCCCACAAAACAAAATAAAAATTTCAAAAAAAAAAAGGATATAAGAAAGCAGAGGAGAGTGAACAAACTTTAGAGCTGGCTTCCTAGAGTTTAATACACAAGCTATGATAATCAATTTGGAGATCCTAAATTACTTGCGATGTGTTTTAGTTTTACATTTCATGCATTCGTATTGTTACAATAATTAACGAATCTTTGCTAATTTAATATACATTATTGAATCTATTTCTTAATAGACTAAGGTTATATTTGTTTGGGTGACATGTGCTTGAGATTAGACTAATAGTCCAATAAAATTATTTGATGTTTGGTTAAAAATTTAAGTACGGACCAACAAATCATCCGGATATAGTATCCTACATATAATGGACTATTCAATCCTACATAGGGGTGAGATATAAATTGAGAAACTAAGTCAAAGTTTGATTAATTTATCAAATGACCATAATAGAAGTATTATGATCAATATATTGATGTCCCATGTCCCGTCATATCCTACCCATTCTAATCCCCTTAAACAAACATCGATTGATAATATTTTATTAATCCTCATTCTAATTCTAACTCAATCCAAACATAGGATAATGTACACAATCTAAAGGGGTTCATAGTCCTAGTCCTAAAATTATTAGTCATGAAAATACTAATCCAACCTAATCCAATTTACCCAAACAAACATATATAGCCCAAGTGTTTAGGCCAATTTACAACGTAACAAGATATTAAAACTCGATTTCAAAACATCTTTTGTTAAAATGTCTCCATTATCTCTCTCTACAAGATTTTATGTTTTTTCTATTTTCTCTGGTGAGACAAGAAATGAATATTAATTTTATAATATTAAAAGCTTAAAAAGTTTAAAATAAATAGACAAAGAGATAACATGGTGAGGTTGTTATTGGGCTTGGAGACATGCCACGGTATGTTGACTTTGTCTTTCCTTTTTTTTTTTTTTTTTGGATGACTATGTTTTCCCGTAAATTAATACTTTTAATTGAGACTTGACATTTTTCAAGCTAGTCATGTCAATTTGAGAGAGCGTTGATTTTGGTAGAATTATTTTAGGACTGATTTTAATGCTCCCAAATGAAAATCTATTTAAAATAATTTTTAAAAATTAGTTGTTCAAAAAGAACAATACTTGAACAACTAATTATATTTGTACACATATACTTTTAATAATAATGTAAATGCATATGGCATTTCTAAAAAAAATATAAAATAAATTGATTTAATAATGTAGTGGAAAGCCCTTAGAAAACTCAATCACACCAAAATAGTTGATCGATTGAATATGGAATAGAAGAACAATGGAAATTAAAAAGAAACAATCACAGTATCACCAAAATTTACATAGGCCTACTTCCTGTACCAATTAAAAAATAGAATACCAAAAACACATTATATTGGGAATAGATATTGAGCCAATAATTGAACACATAATCATCATTAAACGATTTTATTAAATTTATCTTTTTTATTAAATGCTCTCTACCTCAACATTCTTTCTCTCTTCCTTCTCTAAGTCCGTGACTTTAGCATCAAAAAGATTTTCCAGCCAAACTTCAGCAAGATAGCTCTTACCGTTTGTTGTCCTTACCGTTCTTGATCTCAAATAGTTCAGTTCGGCCATGGAGCTCCCTCATTATCAAAGTGCAACCTGTGATGAGGCCAATAAGCCCAGCTACATAGAACCGAAGTTCTCTCCAATTGGAGAGAAACCTGCTCCACTAAAAAAATTACATGTTTGGCCCAGATTTCTTTGTTGGTATTTTTTATTTATTGAATTTTAAATTTTTTCTATTTTTTAAAAAATTTTAGGTGTTTCTACCATCAGGGTTGGAACTAGGAATTTTGTCTAGAAGGGGCCACTTTATATGCATAAAAAATATTTAGTTTTGATACATTACTAATTGAACATATTTCTTACATATATAAATTGTGAAAGAAGTGTTTCACAAGAAAAATAAATAAATCTAATAATTAGTTTTTTAATTTTTAAAATTTTGAACTATTAGATGACAGTGTATAATCGGTTAAACTATTGTTTTAAGCTAATCTATCAATTAATATAATCTAGTAAATAAGAAGTAAAAAATATTTAAAACTCCTAAAACATAACTCCTAAATCTACACTCAATCACATTGAATATTACATGTTAGTTGATTGTTTAGAAATTAATTAAGTAAGACATAACTCCTACCATGTCATTATAACTAAATTTATGGGTGAAGTTTTAAATTCGCTAGCATTACTCATAAAAAAAGTAGAGGTACTATGTGTAGGTCTTAATAAGTGAATTTATTATCTAATAGGTTCTATGAGAAAATTTATCATAAAAAAGTCACTAATTGTAAGTTTTAACAACAATTTATAAATAATCATAACCAAAAAATCACTAATTGTCAATTTTTAACAACATATGTAAAAAATTGTCACAAAAAAATTATTTTTAGCGATAATTTTATCAAGATTTATTTTCAATAAGACTTGGGAATTAAGTCCAACTATTATGGACTATTGATAGTTTACCCAAAAAAGTATACATGCGATTTTACTTTAAATTAAATTTTTAAAAAAAAGTGATAATGTACCTCTTATATTAATAAAATGGATGTTATTATTTAAAATATAAAATAATTAGAGATCATTATCATTATAAATTGTGAAATATTAACGGCATAGAAAGTTAGTAAAATAATTTTCTAAACTTAAGAGATCGTCCCATTATATATTTTATAAATACATAAATATAAAATTAATATTAAATTGTAAAAAATTGAAAGTGGTCGGGCCCCTCACAACCCCTACACAGTTCTGTGTCATAGAAGTTTCAAATTTAAATAAATAAATAAAATTAAAATTTTAAATTCACTAAAGATTAAAAAAAAAAAAAAAGAAAGAAATCAATTTTCTTGACCTTTTACAATAAAATCAGTTTTTTTTTTTTATTAAATTAATTCAATTTAGTTTTTTAAAAATTAATAAAATCAGTAAAAAATAGTTAAATTAATTCAATTTAAATTATTATTTTTTTAGGTGTTTTCACACCAAAAGCCCATAGATTTTTTTTTTTTTTTTTAACATATCAAATAAAGGGAAAATTTTTTGTTTCTGTTTGATGGTAGTGTCACTTGGTGAATCTACATCATTCCAATTGGTTAGGCCCTGACACACAATATATATTTTTAAATCAAAATTAAAATTTATATTTTATAAATTTTACAGCACATTTATTAGGTAGACACACACCCACTTATATATATATATAGTATATATAATTTTATAAAATTTGCACCTCTTTTATTTTATCTGTTCCACAAGGATAAACTATAATTCCTCCATATACATACGTAACAATGATAGAAAAGCTCTAATATTTGGCTTCTAAAAGAGCTCATGTGGTAAGAAAACAAAAACAAACAAACAACCACACCGCACTCACATCACATCACAGATGAACTCCACCCGCCTAAAGCTTTCAATCATTTTTCATGCATATATATGTACAGTATATAATTTCCATAAATATTTTACTAATCAGTTTCGGCCAAGCTTCAAGGGCTACTCCAAGGTCCAGTGCAACAAAAACAAAAAAAGGGGTCTAAAACTTTTGTCCCAGCTCAATAAATAAATAAAGTTTAAAATCTATCTCAACCCAATTTTACATACCTAAATATCAAATCCAAACCCTAAATAAAAAATAAATAAACTATAAATATATATCTTTTGAGATTTGTTTAAAATACTAATTATTCTTTTGTGGTTCTAAAAATTACATTCTCGCTTTTTAAATTTCAATCACATAATAAATTATTCTTTTCATTAATCAATAATTAAGTAAATTAACAATTTTAATGACGCCAAAAATATATTTAGTTATAATAATTTTATTATTATACAAGATAGTAGTTAAAATTTTTATTTTTCCTATTAACTTTGTTAAATGACAAATTTTGATAACAAACTATTTATAATTTCTAAACTATATAGAATTATTTATATTTTAAATATTTATAATTTATTCATAAAATAATGGGGTTAAGCGGCAATTGGTAGGGTATTAAATGAGCTAAGCTATTGAAGCTTGACTTGTATTTAGCTTGTTAAAAATTGCTCAAAATTCATTCATTGAGTAAACAAGTCAAACTTAAACACAATTTAAACTTGTTAAGTTATTTTTAATTGCTTTAAAACTTACCACACAACTCGATAAACTTGTATATACTATAAAAATTTAAACTACTCTAACTCGACTCAAGAGTATATAATAAGTGAAATTTAAACTCATTAAATTATCAAATCAAACTTAAAACAATATATTACTTGACTCGGCTCAATTGGTTTTCAATCCAGCAATTGGACCCACTTTACCCAATTTTCCGGTCAAACATTCTTCAGGACGGGTAGTTGTGAATGTCAGGTGAAGATTGTTTGTTACCTTTGCTCTACAACAACAAGAACAAAGCAAAGAGTTTAATTAACAAAGTTCGAAACCAATGCCTCCCTGTCTCTCTCTGTGTCCAACTTTTTCTCTGTCGGAGATCCCTCAACCAAAACCATGGTACGTTTGATCAATCTCTTACTCTCCATACCACATTCCATGTCTCAAAATTCATGTATTTCAAAATGATTTCAATCAAATTAATGAATGTGTTTACATGTAATTGAGCATAGGTGTGTGTTTTTTCTTCTTGTTCTATGTTTATTGCAGTCTCTTAGGCTGTTCATGCTTGGGTCACTAGTGAGGCTTAGACATCTTTTGGTGTCCGAACTAGCTGGCTCGGTCACAACCCTACTCTACTACAGCGATCTTCTTCCACAAAGAATCGTATTGGTGAGAATGGTTCGACACGAATTGCTCCATCAAGACAACTATTTCTTTCATTTCATCAACTTCTTGAGATGCTTTTTGTAACGTTATCACCCATGAAAAGTCCTCGCATTCAGAGAATGAAATATGTGAATCAAACTTATTTTGTATGTGATTCACATATAATCAGAGGCGGAATCATCAAGGGACATGTCGGGGTTGTTCCACGGCTATTTTCAATTTTTTTATTTTATTTTTTATGTATGTATATTTTAGTTACACTTTTCACTTTTTTAATTTGATTCAAATTTCA